>JAJJMC010023397.1:2778553-2816350 GCA_023531435.1 Papaver californicum
AAAAAAATGTTATTGCTGCTGCTGCTGAACACGAAGAACAGATGTTACGGCAACGGTTTCTTCAACCTCTCAGCCACGGTTTCTTTTTCCATTTGCAACGAATATCTTTGTCTTTGCAACATTTATCTTCAGCTGCAACGATTTCTTCAACACATCTGCAACAAATATCTTAGCATATGCAATGTTTATTTTGAAGCTTTATTGCAACAGTTACTCTGTAACGTCCATAAAACGTTGCAGATTTCCTGTTACATTACTTTTAGCTTCTTTTCATATTTCAAGCATTTTTTGAGCTATGTACCAATCTTTTGAGGGTGTTTTGAGAAAGATGAGCTAAACCCCATCACCGAGGCAAGGAGGAAGTCATTTTTCCATGATTAATTGGTAACTTTTAATAATTCTTTTATGACTTTCGTATTTATTTTTAATTGAAATTACAATTTTTCTTAATTGATTGTGATTTTATTTGATGGTTTATGCTGGGACCTAGAGCTTTTGATGAGCCATGCTTGTGATTTATAATTAATATTTTAAAAATCTACCTTTGGCAAAATTAGAGTCACTTATTTGAGCTAGAATTGTATAGAATTATTACTTTTGGAACCAATTAAAAGTGGTTAATGGTAAAATCCATAACCTCAGTATTTGTGAATATTATTTTCATATTTTGTGTATATTTTCTAGTTTAAAATTAGTTTTAAATCTAAAATCAATCTTCACAGGTTTGAGAGTTTGAGACCCTTTTCTTACCACTATCACAAAAACATCATTAAGTCTCCTAATTGGATAAGGATCAAAAGAAGGTGGAAAAGTTTAATGAGATTAGCTTTCCTATTTGGATAAGTATCAAGAGGAGGTTACCAAAGCCTATATAAAGGGGAGCCTAGATACAATTTTGGACACAACTTCTCACAGATAGAAAATACCTTCACGTACAGGAGAAGAAGATTTTCCTGTACGTGAAGGTTATGGTTATTACTTTCTTAATCAATTTTAATGGATCTAAGAATCATGAATAGTCATTAGTTCAATCGGTACATAGTAATCTGTACTTTCATACTTTCTTTTTCTATATGGAAAGGTCCTTTTTTCTGGAGAAGTCTCCGCAAAGGATTCAATTTAATTAACCCTATCTTTTATTCTATGAGCAAAAGAATTTATAAAGAAAATGAAGAAAAAAACGCTTTTCTTTAATCTGCATCTTCAACAGAACAGATTGTTCAAGACCATCAATCATGAAAGATTCAACCTTTCTCGAACAACTAAGCTAAAAACAAAACACCTAACTAAAAAAAAGGAAGGGTCTTTCATTATATTTCTAATACCGGAACAAAATGAATATTAAGTATTAACCAAAGAAACGAGTCCAATGAACTGGAAAGGCCAGAAATGAGTTGATAAAATTAAAGTTAACAAATCTCACATCTCTTCGAGAACCAAAGATTGATAAAACATCATGAAAAGCGTTTCGTTTTTAAAATTTTCTATTTCAATAGAATTTTGATTATTTGATCGTGAAATCAATTAAAGGATTTAGTAATCAGATCATAGCCTGTAGTTAAAAAGGTTTAATAGATATCTCATGTCTAGCTAAATTTCTTTGTTAGGGGTGAAAGGATGAACTTGTAAAGATAGATTTTCTTGTGTTTCAAAACTAGGGTTTTCAACTACTAAAGCTTAATGTTAATGTTTTGTCTCTCTTTCAATGTTTTATCTTTCTCGATGATTTTTCATGTTCTATGCCATGTATAGTTCATTGTTTGATTAGTAGAAGAACTCGTTGACCCTTTCGCGATAATCGTTTTATGAATATTCTTTGACTATTTATGCCACGTACACTTAGCTCTTCGAAATTCTACTTTAGGTTGAGAACAAATAATTCTTTTTGAAAATTCTTTTCTTCGATTCTTAAACGAAATATCTTCCATGTATTAGTATCTAGATTTGTTATTTTGCACGAGTAAAATCGATACCCTTTGTGATGAACGCAAGTAAAACCCTAATCTACAACGGACTCTGATAGGATTTTAGAATACCCTATATAAATAACCGCAATCGCACGTCGTCTAACTAGCAGACAGCGGCGTTATATGAATCATTAACCTGTATGAATCCAATTGTTGTACACGAGTTTGCACTCAACGTACTAAAATTCATATAAGAATTCAAAACTCTACCTAAATAATCATTGAACATCCATAACTGGATAAAAATTGTCAACTTCGCATTGCTCGGAATCAATCAAATTCAAACACAATGATAGATTAGTAGATGGAAATGGAAGTAATGAATGGTGCATATGTTGACTAAGGTGAGCGGTGTTTCCTAAAATATTAGTATAAAGTCCGGCTCGGATGCTCCTATTTTTATTATTATTATTCATATACATAATTTATCTCTTTTTTTTCATTTTTTTTTCCGACTACATGATTAGATCTTTTAAATCTTAGCGCATGCTCTTTTTCAGCAGATTACATGATAGTTCCCATGGATCCTGCATTCCACGCTTGCTTAGGAGACGGAGACAGGGAGAACACACACATATTGATGTCAAAGTGTCAATTTTTTTTTTAAATCAATAATTAAAATTCTACCGCATCCGAGCTATGACCTTATGACAATACTAGGGCCCCACCAAATCACTTAGAGAAACATAAAATAAAAAAATAAAAATAAAAAGTGATATGATTATGATGATTCCAAGATATGCTTGTTCAATGATTACTATGTTATTTCTAACACCTGAGTGCATAGAGATATGAATAGACAATTTAGCTGGGAACACCAATTCCTATAGATAAGAGTTATGTTTCCATTTACCTAGAATGGTTAGTGTCATCCTGAATAATTCACAAGTTTCTAAATTTCGGAGTTTCTTATTGGTATCAATTTTCAGAAACTCTAACCCCAAACCTAAATTTAACATTGTCCTCAATGTTTCAAACCGTTCAACCTTAAATGGTATGCAATAAATATAAATAGGAGAAACAAATGTAAATTAAAGAGAACGTCTCACCTGATTGACGCAAGAAAATCAGCGTTCTCTGTAACACACATCAAACGATAGTAATAACAAAGAACACAAAAAAAATAATCCTAAAAAGAAAATAAAACAAGAAAATAAAAATCTACCTACTGGATATGTACAGAAAGAATCCCCATACACTAACAACCTGAAAATTTAGGGATCAACCCAAAATAAAATATATACAAATGACAGTTTTTTCTGTTCCCCTTCTCACCACTGAAAAGAGAATCAAATCCCTAGGAAAAACGTCGGTCTCTCCACTTTCCTCTTTCCTACGCAGACTTCTTTTCCTCTCTCCCTTCAATTAGAAAACTCCACCAGTCTCTCTCCCTACTTTACCTGACCACCTACTCACTAGCCTCTGCTTCTCTCTTCTCAATCAATATCGTCAGACCTCTCCCCTTAGCCTTCTCTGTCTCCGCACCTGTCTGCCTCAATCTCCCTCAATCCACTCTTTCTTCTCCACCTACCCTAGGTCCCCCCAAAAAGAACCTAATTGATTTTTTATTTATACTCTCTTTATTACCAACCGAGCCACCACTCTTCCTTTGCCACGTTAACACCACTTTTCTATCTCACCAGCAAACCTTCTTTTTTCACAGAAACTCAATGAATTACTCCACCTATTACTAGCCACATGACGTCCACCAGCCTCTCATTTCTGACTCTATTCAACCGAGCCGCTGACTGACGCACACACTCCATTTTCTTTAGCCTCATAATTGATATCACAGATTCACTCTCTCCCACGTGCTTCTCTCTTTTGCTGTTTTTTCCCTTTTATTCTCCCGAGCAGACATCAGCAGGCCTCCCAACAACCAACAACTTTAAGTTGTCAGACTCTAATTTGTGTCTCTCTGTACAACTATTGTCCCATACACCTACTCACTTTCTCATACTCCTTTTCTCACCGTACAACAACAAAGTCTTATCACATTTTCCATCCAAGACTAAGTAAGTCCGAGACCATAAGTCAGTTCGAGACCATGTCATGTCCTTTTAGCCATATTCCGTTATATTCGGGTTTTACGTATATCTCCTATTAACGCACAAAAATAATTTATTAGTATATAAATAGGCACTAACAAATATAAATAAAGCGGTAAAAATGTATGAATTAAGTGTTTATCAGACTCCCGAAACCTTAACGTTTTTCTATTATTGATTTCAATCTTCGTTAAATAGTTTTAATTCATTCATTAGTTAAATTCTTTACAAAAATCGGAAAAACATCTTTTAACCTGAAAGTTACTTGAATTAATTAGTATAAGTAATACACACTCCTCGTGGGAATGAACCGTATTTGCTCTTGTCTACATCTTTCAACGCTGTGCGCTTGCGGTAAAACAAAGTCGGTTTTCCGACGCATCAAGTTTTTGGCGCCGCTGCCGTGGAGTTGTTTTTAGGTTAAATTTTTTTGTTAAATTTTTGTTTTTAGTATTAGTTTATTTTAGATTTTTATTATTTTGTTCGATTTTACATTTTTTGGGTATTTCTCTTTTGCTACAGGTTTTGGAACGAAAATGAAAACAAATTGAGCCAAAGATTTTGGTGATTAAAAGACTTGGAGTAAAGTTAAGCTAAAAGACCGGAAAAGAAAACAAAGAGTTTATTTTTTTAATTTTTACTTTTTAGGTTTTTTTTATTTGTTATTTTAATTTAGAAAAACTGTATTCGGAAATCTTTAAATTTTTTTTGTAATTTACTTTTATTTTTGGACACTTTGGGACATTTTTGGACATTATTTTTATTTTTAAACTCTACGGAAGGGTAATATTGAATATAAACTTCACAGGGAAAGACAACAATTACGATATTGTCTCAACCCGTTGGGTTCGTACACTGACACATGAGTCAGTGACCTGAGTCGACTTCAATGGTTCATCGCACGTCTGGTACGGGAGGTAAAACTCTATCAATCCACGAAACCCCTGCAAGTGGATTTTCTGTATTCCTTCGTAATACATATATGTTGAGGACTGAATACGGATTTATTTTCTAGTAAAGGGAAAAAACCGGCCATACAAGATAGGGACTCGGATTTCATCACCGTTTCCTTCTTGCCCGCTTTAGGAACACATCACCAAACGCGAACCTGTGCTTAAAATTTTGATTAGAAAGAGACCGAAAGGGTAACGAGCTTATAAGAAAGTCATTCAAAAGGACTGAATTTGTTACTCTGTTAGCCTAACTCAAAGTTCAGGAAGATTATTTTAAGAAGATTCGAGCCGTCTTGTAACCCAAGGAAACGTTGCCAAAGAGACAGGGTTATCAAAGCTCGTTAGAGCTTATCCTGTTTCTATTCGACTTAATCTAATTCGGATCATTCTAAGAGGTTTGCTAAAACTATAACTAGTTGCCTTTTGAAAGAATAAAAGCTGGTCTAGAAATAATCTAAGTGGAGCCATCATGTTTTTTGTTTGCTAGATTCAATAGGTTTGATTTGGTTGAGTCAGCCTTCCTTGTAATTGTTTAGAATTTCCTTCCGAGTTTTCCATCTGGTACCATTATTAGTTTGAAGAGCGCCATTGGAATTATTCACGGGTGAAAAGTAAGTAAATATTTGATATTCTCGCAAAGCTTTTGCAAGGTGAGTTATTGGGTAAATTTTGCTTTGTATTATGGATTCCGATGATTTGGCTTCTTTTATTGCATTTTGGAATCATTCCAAGAGAGAAGTGAAAGAAGAGTCATTTAATAGTTCAATTGATAAATACATTCAGAGAGCAGAGGAACGTCGTCCTCGTTCATATAATGCTTCAAGTTTTTATTTTTGTCTTACCCATGATAGTGATGATAAATATGTGTGTTTTGAGAATGATGATGAACTTGAAACTTGTGATTATATGAATAATGACACTCTTGTGACATTTGAATCTAGTGTATCTTATCCAACTCACGATCATACTAATGATGATATGCCTATTCAAAAGGATGAGGTTTGGATTAGAGACACTATTTATTCAGATGATGATGATGATTTAGAAGAACTTGTTTATACAGGGGATACTATTGTCGAGTTTAATGACTCAGAGGCAATGGATGTGCAAATTTATATACCTTCTAATCGGGTGACATGTGATATTCCTACCGGTCACCTAGAAGAGGATGATAACGATCCAGTTAATCATGAAACTGATGTTGCATTAAATGATTGCTTCATTGATCCATCTAGTGCTTTTATAAATGCTTGTATAAATGAGGAGATTGATATTGTCCAAACTATTGATTTTGAAATTGAACCGCTAGATGTATGTTTAGCTCAATTTGCAGATTTCGATGATCCGATGCTTATTGACATTGTCAATGCATTGCGTCCTCGAATGGTTGATGAAGGTAACACAACCATGGAAGTTATTTCCGTAGACTTAGAACCTGATTTAGGGTACACAAAAAGTGTTGAAATATCTCAACAATCTTTACTTGTGATTCGTGAGTCTGATTTTTGTGTTACTATGAATAAATGTAAAAGTCGGAAGTTTGCTCTTTTGAACCTTAAGGTTGAATTCACTTTATTTAGCTTTATTGGTACTAATAAATCTAGTGTTTGCAGGTTCATATTTGTAGAAAAAATCATATACTGGGATGATCCCCGACTTTTCAGACTTTATATTTATGCTTGGCAGCTGACTTTTTGGTATTATTATCATTTTGTTTGAGATTAACTACGACGTAAGCAGGGAAACAAGTATCATTTGCTTCATGGGAGTCGACCCATCAGATTTGTTTCCTTCATCTTATCTTTTTAGTTTTTGATTGCTTATTTTATATCATTTTAGGATTTCCCACCTTGATTTTACATTGGATGAGTCAGTTTACATTGAGGACAATGTAAAGTTTAAGTGTGGGGGAGTGATTAAGCATATAGAATTCTTAAGTATTCACTTATTAGGCAGAAAATTTTCAACTTTCTTGTAATTATTTGCATGAAACCTCCAACTTATAGATATTTTAGAGTCACTTAGTATAATTCTAGCTACGTTTACATACGGAGTTCTCACCGAAATAACTGAACTTAGAAATATTAGAGAACTATATTCGGGTTTCTTAGTTGTTGAGAGGCTAGAGCTGAAAAAAAGGGACTTAAACTGCCGGTAGAGAGTTTAGTATTAGAGATATTGATCATTCAATACTTTAGTGAGGCACCAAACCTTCAATTGTCCGTTTAGAGTGTTTCATCTGCGCAAATTCTGGTTAGAATGATGAGCTACCCAACTTCGCACCAATTTCAGCACTACTTTTTAATCTCTTGAATGTTATTTCTATCAATCATGAGGGTGTCATCAGAATTGCGAACTCTATCTTGTAGTCTTGTTTGCAGTTGGCACCATTTTCTAGACAAGAACAGGCCATAGAAACATATCAACATCAACAAGCGGAGAATTATAAATTTGAAGGAAAGTTGAAGACGTTCAAGGTTTAAAAGCAACAATACAATGAGCATAATTATATATGTTGAAGACTTATGTACAAAAAGCGAAAGAAAGAAAAAGATGTGAGTTAGTGAAGTTCATGATATCGAGACAATACAAGTTGTGAAAAATCAAGTGGTAAAGTCCTTATTCCACGGCCATAGTAATTTCATTTTATTTTTCAAGATATTCATTAAAAAAATGAGAAAAGAAAAAAAAAACAGAAAAATGAAGAAAAGAAAAAATACATATTTGTTTTTATTGTTTTAGAGTATATTTGTTTTTGTATTTATTTAATAAGGTCGTGGGTAAGAAGAAATCTATAGAGAAGATCAACCAACTAGAATTTGAGCAGAAAAGAGTTAGAAATTGTCAGAGTTCTACGAAGTTCAAGAGTTCATCATCCACAGTTGAGACCGAAGACTGAAGAAGATTCTATTGAATGCTGTGAGAGTGGTGTTGATTGTGAATCGGTGAGAAGGTAAGTGAGCGTTCTCATCCTTGCATAGTGGTTGATTTCCTTTCTTAGAGATCATCAAAGAAAAAAAATATTCTTTTTCGTCCCACGTCTCTATGGGATAACATCTTCATATAATTCGGAAGGTTTCTTTTCCTTCCCACCATTCAACGTGTGCAGGATTTCTATCTTCATTCCTACCTGCACACATGAGAACCATAAAATGCGTCTTTTGAGTATCAAATTCATAAAACCCTATTGGTGAGGCAGAAACATTCGGTCGCTCTCGATCCTGAATTCTTTCATATGGTGGTTTTCTCCTAACTCAAGAGTTAAGCATGAGAATAATGTTTTTTGATACATCTAACTTCTTATTATTATTGTGCAGAAACTTTATTTCCTCATAGCTTTTTGGATGCAGGTGTTCTGGAATATTTGAAAGTTGGAACTTAGGTTTTGTGGGTATATCTCTAGTAAACCCTCACGAGACTATAACTCGTCCACTAGGGACACCTAGGGGTTATAGGCTTTTTACACATTCTAAGTGCAACCGTATCCTAACCGAAAGGGAGTTGTTGTAGTTTAGGTTAGTTTAGATTTGTTGTTTGCTCGAGGACTAGTAAAAGGCAAGTGTGGGGGAATTTGATAGGTGCATAATCTACATGGTTTTAGCGCCAATTCCATACTTTTTTTTAGTTATATTTCTTTCATTATACATTGTATTACTCTTGTTTTCTATTTTGTTTCTCATGTTAGGACGATTCAACCAAAAGAAGTGGAAATGACCTTAAAAGTGCTAAGGAAGTGAAGTGCTACAAGTGAAGAAAATTAAAGAAAAATTGAAACTCCTTTAAATCCATGAATTCTTCACACCATCCTATATATAATTGAAAGTCGAAGCCAACGCAAAAAGAATGAGGTCATTCCGAGTTCGTATGAAGAAGTTATGAGCAAAACCGTGAAACCAACTTGGATTTGGTATCATTGGGCCTTATTGGGCCTGCGCGGGAAGAGAAATAAGAGAAGCGTTTTGGGCTCGCATTTGACGTGAAAATTAGGGTTTTTGTTAGTTTTTGAGGAGGTTAAGTCTCCTAATTGGATAAGGATAAAAAGGAGGTGGAAACATTTAATGAGATTAGGTTTCCTAGTTGGATAAGGATCAAGAGGAGGTTACCAAAGCCTATATAAAGGGGTGCCTAGATACAATTTTGGACACAACTTCTCACAGATAGAAAATACCTTCACGTACAGGAGAAGAAGGGTTTAGTTTCTAATTTCAATTATAATTATTACTTTCTTAATCAATTTTAATTGCTTTTAAGAAAACCATGTCTAGCTAAATTTCTTTGTTAGGATGAAAGGATGAACTTGTAGAGATAGATTTTCTTGTGTTTCAAAACTAGGGTTTTTAACTAAAGCTTAATGTTATGTTTTGTCTCTCTTTCAATGTTTTATCTTTCTCGATGATTTTTCATGTTCTATGTCATGTATAGTTCATTGTTTGATTAGTAGAAGAACTAGTTGACCCTTTCGCGGTAATCGTTTTATGAATATTCTTTGACTATTTATGTCACATATACTTAGCACTTTGAAATTCTACTTTAGGTTGAGAACAAATAATTCTTTTTGAAAATTCTTTTCTTCGATTATTAAACGAAATATCTTCCGTATACTTGTAGCTAGATTTTTTATTTTTCACGAGTAAAATCGATACCCTTTGTGATGAACGCAAGTAAACCCTAATCTACAACGGACTCCCGAAACCTTAACGTTTTTTTATTATTGATTTCAATCTTCGTTAAATAGTTTTAATTCATTCATTAGTTAAATTCTTTATAAAAATCGGAAAGACATCTTTTAACCTAAAAAGTTACTTGAATTAATTAGTATAAGTAATACACACTCCTCGTGGGAACAAACCGTATTTGCCCTTGTCTACATCTTTCGACACTGTGCGCTTGCGATAAAACAAAATAGGTTTTCCGACGCATCAATATATATATTCTGGTAATACTGAGAATATTATTATTTTCTCAGCAAACTCTAGTTTCATTGTTGTTCTTCTGGAGTAAAGTGATCTTCAACAACAACGACAATTAATTTAATTATGATAAGCTAAAACCTTTGATAACTCTTCTTTTCTTTTGTGCTGGAATCTTCATCTTGTTATACATATATTAAGCAGATCATGGCAATTCTTGATCGAGATTACCACTATGATTCTTCAAGTAAGAAAATAAGTTGCAAAATAAAAGGAGGAAGATAACTTCTCTTCAAAAAGTGCAGTCCAAGATCAGTCGTTCCTTGAGTAAGGTCACAAAATAAAACTTGTGCAAGGCATGCCCCTCGATCACCTTCAAGGCAACTCGCGACTGTGCTCTGAATATAACATTTGCGATTAATGATGAGGAAAAAGCAAGACGCCTAGAGGAGTCGGAAAAGAAGAAGGATGCGGATGAGAAACTCAGAGCTTATATGCAGAAACGATGTTTCCAAGCGATTACGAGAATTGAAGAAACAAAAAGGATAGAGCGAGGTGTCCATCTTTATGGTTTAGCCCCATATTCTGATGCAGATGAATATCCTTATGAAGAGGATCATGAGGATCACGCGGAATACGAGTCTGAGTCATTCTCAGAGCAGAAAATTAAGGTTGACCGTGAAGCTGAGTGATCTGATGCTTATGACGACATGCAAATGGGCTCTATTAACCCTGCTGACGATGAGGATCCCGGAGAATATTCAGAGAAAGACCCAGATGAGATTCCAAGAGAAGACCCTGAAGTAGAGGACCCTGAAGAGGATTCTGAAGAAGACTTGAAAGAAGAAGAACGTGATTCTGATAAAGAGGGCGATGAAGAATACGACTCTGATTCAAATTTTCAGTCTTCTGATTGAGCTCAGCATAGTTACTTTGTCGTAGTTTTGCTTTTGCACTTACGTGTTTCATAAATATCTTCTTTGAATTATACATTTTATGTATGGCCGTTATGACGGAATCATACTTTGATGTTAATGTTTTTATGAGCTTGCAGTAATATCTTCACGTCTTGAGGCGGATGAATGATAAATTTATATAGAAAATCTTACCAATTTTCGTCATAAGAAATTTAGAGGTATAGTGCTTGGGTAAAACATTATAGAGTCTTCATACGACCTCCATTTTGGATGGTGGAACCCTCTATATTTATTACAAAACAATTTCCTACATTGTGTAAGGGAAAAATCAAGGTTTTGAGTTTGTTTGGGGAGTCAAAACAACCCAACAGTAAAATTCAGGAAGTATCCAGGAATATTCTGACAGTTTTCAGATCCGATACCGTTCACCTTTTCGGCCAAAACTCTTAGCTCGTCTATCCGATTGATGCACCCTTTTAATATGTTGTAGGAGACATATATACGAAACTTTTGACATAAGAATCATGCTCATATTATTTATCATTTTTTTTTTCCAGATTTAGAGTTTCCAGGAGGTAATGTAAATTGCCTCTGATGCGTTTTTTGCAAAACATCTTGTAATAGCTCCAACTCACATAATTCTTCAAATACCACTTTATAATGAATGTAAGTGACACCTATGGGTATGTATAACAATTTTTATGGTTCATGTTCAAGAATTTTGTGTTTGAGATTGTTTTGACCTAATATGTCTGTAACTCCTGTACTTTTAGGGGGAAACGATTCAAGAAACAAAGATGAAATAATTAATGAGAGGAAGGAGGTTACCAGGAATTGCAATATTGATATCATTCCTATTACAATTTGGAATCATAGGATGAGATTTACTTGATGCATTCTCCGAGCATGACATTCCATATGGCCATGTAGTTCAGTAGTGTCTCAGAACCGTGGTGATTGGGTGTTTCTGACATAAGTGTTACCTCTTTCTTCTGATAAGACTCTTTTATATGTTATATTCCAATCTAAGTGGGATTATAAAACCAAAATGCAGGGTTGAAAGTAGGTTTAAGGTTTAAGGTGAGAAAGTATGTTTCCGAGAGACCTGAGCTATCTTTCAAAGTCTTACTTGATCTTTATGTATTTTGGAAGTTTTTTTTTTTGTAGGTGATTCATAAAGACCCTTTTCTGAAATAACAATGCTTCTACTGTTAATGAAATTGAATTCCTAAGGATGCCTATAGCGATATTTGTAGGAATTTTGGAGGAATAATACATATTACATAAAAATAGGGAAACACATGTGATAACAGGGTGTTCAGGCATCAAACGCTCTGAGCCATTTGTCGTGGATAACTGGTGCGACAGGTTCATCCTCTGTAGTGATTAGCCTATAGTAGCCGCCAATAGCAACCCGTAAAATTTTGTATGGTCCTTCCCAGTTAGAGGAGCGGTGGCGTCTCGATGCTTTGAGAACCAAATCTCCTACCCGGAAAGTAATCAGTTTGATTGCTTTGGCCCTGTAAATATTATGTTCATATGGACGAAACTCTTCTCTAATATTTCTCGGATCATATATGAGGAGAATATCTTTGAGAATTCTGGTGGTTCATAAAAGGTGGTAATGGTCTCTACCCATCTGTTGAAGTACTGAGTTGGAGTATCCACCCATTCATAACGACAGGCTAAAACACGATTGTCATTTCTAGCAAGGTCTAGTTCCCAGTCTTGTGGCGCATGAGGATGATTCAATGATACAGAAGCAAATTGAGTAAGAGCTACCTGAGTATGGTATCTGTTGACGGAAGTTGATACACTCTCTGTAGACGCTTGATTCCCTTCCATGGCTTTGAGAAGCTGATATTCTTCCTGGCACATGGGTAAGTTCTTATCAACTTTGCGTTTGATAGACACATTTATGTGTCTAATTTGTTCCCCATCTTTATAGTGTTGGAACTCAACTTTGTACTAATATTGTGTTTTTATGTATGTGTATGTGTAGGTGTTTTTGGAAAATAAACATTTTTTGGATAAATCGGCTCAAAAAATTACTAAAGGCACCCCAGGACATATGCTAAAGGGAACCCAATAGAGGATAGGGGGACACCATCTTCTTTTCAAATTTCAAAGAGAATTTTGGCGGGAAAAACATTGCATATTTAGGGTTAGATTTTTGGAAGAGTTTTAAGGAGATTCAATTGCGGATTTATTTTGGGATGGACTCATTAGGGCTAAAAGAAGTTGGTATGGGTTTTTGACCCATTAAACCTTGGCCAGATCATCGAGTTGGAGTAAAACAGGACAAGCATATATTCTCGGATATTTTTTAGATATTTTTAGAAGTTGCGTGTGTTAACAAAGAGTTTCTCTTATTTTAAAACATGTTTCAAACGTTTATCATCGTGTTGGAGTGTGGCTGTTGCGTGAAAGAGATGAAAATTGAAAAAAATTCCCATGAAAAGAAAATTAAAGATTCCGGAGATATTCCTCCATTAAACTCGAAGATATGGGTCCTGTGGTGTATAAAAAGGGTGTTGGGAAGTCATAGAGTTGCAGAAAAAATATTTTTCTGCTGCTGAAGAACACGAAGAACATAAGATAAGGCAACGGTTCCTTCAACCACCCTGTCACGGTTTCATCATCCCAACTGCAACATTTATCTTAAGCTTTGCAACGTTTATTGTCATCTTTGCAACATTTATCATCATCTTTGCAGCGTTTATCTTCAGCTCTGAAACATTTTCCTTGTAACAGTGAGTCTGTAACGCCTATAAACGTTACAATCTCGCTGTTTTATAATTTTCTCTCAATTTCATCTTTGTAAGCAATTTTTGAGCCATGAATAAATATTCTGAGATGTTATTTACCATGATGAGCTAATTCTTGCGTAAGCAAGGAAATGGAGGAAGCTATTTCTGCATGATTGATATGTAATTATTTTATTTTCTCTAGTTTAATTATATAATTCACTTAATCACTGCTTCTGTAGAGTTTTAAATTGTTTGCACAATTTTCTTAATTATTTGTGATTCAATTTGATAGGTTATACTTTGTTAAATCAGTTGATATCTATGCTTAATGGGTACAAATAATATTTAAGAATATGCCTGATTGTTAGTGAATTGAGAAATAAAAAGACTTAAAGGGTGACTAGGGTTTTGAAATATTTATAACATCATTCAACCATGTGTAGTAGTGGAATCATCCTTTTTTTTTTCTTTCATCTATTCCATGACCGAAACAGTGTCTTGGTTAGTTTTAAAATCTTGAAATCAATTTTTCATTTAAGTTTTGCTATTTCTAGTTTAGTTTTAATTTTAAGTCTAAAATCAAAATCTTCACAAGTTCTGAAGCGAACCCTTTTTTACCACTATCATAAACTCATCAATTTTTGGCGCCGCTGCCGGGGATTTGTTTTTAGATTTGTTTTTAGGTTTAGGTTTTTTTTAGTAGTTATTTTAGATTTTTATTTTTTGTTTTATTTTACGTTTCTTGGGTATTTACGTTTTTTTTTTTTTGCAGGTTTTGGATCAAAAAGAAATTGGAACCAAATAAAGGTTCAGATTTGCGATTAAAGCTAAATGATAAAGCGAAAAAACGGAGAAAAGACGAATAATTTTATTTTTGGACTCTATTTATTTTTGTTAGTTTTTATTTTCTTTATTTCTTTGTTTAGGAGTTCTTTTTTTTTGCTTGTCTATTTTTTGTATTTTTTTTATTATTATTAAAAGAAAAACACAAGTGCGCACACCAATTGCATTTCTCGTCAGACACCGATTCGTAGGAAAACTTGTGGGAAAGTACGGTGAACCCTTTGGACGTTATTATCTGAAACACCACAAACCCCAGCCTTGTACCTTCGACCAGTCTTTGACTGTAGGTATATGTTGTTGTGGTAACCCAAGCTTACCCAAATTAGCAAACCCAGCATTTGCATGTGCACAAATTCCGTAAGTGTATGCCAAGACCGCTCGACATCATCACTGAGCGGGCTTGGAAAAGAGATAATCTAGGTTATCCAATCAGTGAAAAACCTAGTAGTTCTTATTATGAAAGCGCGGAGCTCGAAGATTCTTCTTTTGAGAGCCCTATCTTTGGAAACTTCAGTTTTGAGAACTTATCTTTGAGTGAAGAAAGTACCCCAAGTACTTCGATTGTGCCAGCAATGGCAACTTTGAAAGACTTTATGTACCCAACTAGGTCCAACCGACCATCATGTATTAAATTGCCTGCCATTACGGCTAATTATGAGTTGAAACCTGGTTTTATTCAGATGGTCCCTGTATTTTTAGGGAAAGATGATGAAAACCCTTACTTTCATGTTAGGGATTTTGAGGAAATTTGCCGAACAATTAGAATTAAAGACCTTAGTGATGAAGTCTTAAAACTTAGGATGTTTCCTTTTTTCTTTTATAACGCCTATAAACGTTGCAAACTCGTTGTTTTATAATTTTCTCCCCATTTCATCTTTGTAAGCAATTTTTGAGCCAAGAATAAATATTCTGTGATGTTGTTTACCATGATGGGCTAATTCTCACGTAACCAAGGCAACGAAGGAAACTATTTACGCATGATTGATGGGTAATTATTTTATTTTCTCTAGTTTAATTATAAAATTCACTTAATCACTGCTTCTGCAGAGTTTTAAATTGTTTGCATAATTTTCTTAATTATTTGTGATTGAATTTGATAGGTTATACTTTGTTAAATCAGTTGATAATCTATGCTTAATGGGTACAAATAATATTTGAGAATATGCCTAATTGTTAGTGAATTCAGACATAAAAAGACTTAAAGGGTGACTAGGGTTTTAAAATATTTATAACATCATTCAATCTTGTGTAGTAGTGGAATCCAATGTCTTAGTTAGTTTTAAAATCTTGAAATCAATTTTTCATTTTAGTTTTGCTATTTCTAGTTTAGTTTTAATTTTGATGTCTAAAATCAAAATCTTCACAAGTTCTGAAACAAACCCTTTCTTACCACTATCACAAACTCATCAGCGTTTGACTCCAGGAAGATAGCCCTTAACTCGAGGTGGAACTTCTGACCGAGTTCTTATGACGGCTGCTGATTGTTGAAGCCATGCACATCCCATAATCATATCATAATTGAGCTTCCCCTTGATGATATGAAATTCGGTATCTGTTTGAGTGACTCCCGCTGTTACTGTGAGAGTGATGTGTTTGTAAATAGAGATGGAAACAGTCTGGGTTAGGTTCGACCCATAGAAGGTTGGACGGGTCATTGGTTGTGCAGGACCAACCCTAACTCGACCTGTTTCTTCTTACGGGGTCATTTATATAACCCTCAGGTTGCACGGACATATCTAGAAAGATGTTGTAGACGTGTCAAACACACGGTCATACACGACAAGCGTATGACCCTTTCCGACACGCGATGGACACTGATTTGACACTTTCTGACATGCCATAAATGGTTCATATTAGTTTGGAAAATCAATATAAATTGAATGTGATACTAATTTATTCTCTTTTTAGCCAAATCCAAGCATTATTCTTGAAAGACTCGGTCTTTATTTCATATTATTAATTTTATTTAATTAGTAGTCAAATATTTAAAAATAATATTACAGGGCCCACGGCCCATGGATGTGCGACCCAAACACGATAGTTAGGGTTTTTCCTTTTGTTGTATATAAAGAATACTTCTCTATGTAATGGTTCTAATATAATGAAATAAAAACTCTCTTCTCTCGCCTTTTCCTTTTAATATTCCCACTTTAATACATTATCAACATGAGCTCGCCTTCTGTCGCAACGAAGTTTTTTTTTTTCCGGTTCTCATTAGATCAGTGAATACTATTTCGGGAATCTCCATCATAATGTGATGTTGGTACTTTTATTTTTCCTTTTCTAATCATCCGTTTAGAAGGTAAACCTATACCTTTTCTTTATTTTATTTTAATTGTTATTGTTTGTAAATTGTGATGTGATCTATGAGTAGTCTGAATATGTAATCCTAATTGTCTTCCATATTTCCTTTGCGTACATGTATATCTATTGATGATTGATTGCACATGTCAATGTAATACGACTCGTTCGAGTCGGCCGAGTTACTAGCGGTAACTCAGGTATCAGTCTCTGGACGGTACGACCCTTAAGTACTCGACCGAGCCGAGTTTTTGACAATTACTCGCCGAGTCAGTTATGACACGGTCCGAGTCTGTCCAAGTAACTCGCCAGGGAAAATTAGCTTCCAGAGGTTTATTTTCTTTCTCTTTTAAGATCAAATTAGTGATTTGGTGAGTGATAGTTTCCATAAATATGTTAACATATAGATAACAATCAACACCAACAATCAATAACTAAAATATGGGATGGAAAATACAATATGTAAACTATGGAAAGAAAAATAATATCGTTCACCACCAATCACATTCAAGATCGAAACATGGAGATAAAAACTAGTTCATTAGGAGAATAAAATGATTGATGAAATTATGTTTATTCTAAATTAAATGATTACTGAAATTATGATAATGGGTTTTCTATTCTTTAGTGTAATTATAGAAATAAGTTCTATACTTAATTAGTTGTTAATCAATATCAGTAGTCAACAATGATAAATACGGAAAGAACTAAGTATCCTATCCTTCACATTAGCTGTTATATTCAAACTTATTATTGTTGATTTGAACATAAAATGTTGTGCATATGGGAAACTATTCACATATTTGATAGAAATACGTATAACAATGTGACTCGCCGAGTAACTCGATTGGGTCATTCAGGATCGGGGATCGGTCCCCAGTAGATCCAGAGCTGATCCCTGAGTCGTATTACATTGGCATATGTTATGACTATTAGTGATTTTTTTAATGTGTATTCGATGTGTATATGCTATGCTATAATTTTAATCACATGTCATATATTTTTTTGAAGCATAAGCATAAATTTTATTAATACTGGAGAGAAATTACACGGGGATGAGTAGAACCCATAAAGTCGTTGAGTACAATTTGGTTAAGAAAACTTGGGATTGCTTGGTCCAATATGTTTGTTGACAAATTCCCCGTCTGGATGGCATTAGCGGCGTGATTAGCAAGTCCATCAGTTGCTTGGTTTCCTTCTCTATAATTATGTTGGATAGTGCAGTGAGGTATTTGACGCATTCTTAGATTTATTTTCTTGATCATGCCTGAAATATACGAAGGGGGTTCCGTGAGAGATGCTAGAAAGATCATGGGTTTTCCGAGTCCGTCTCAAAAATAACTTTTGGCCATTCTCTATCTGTTGAAGTTCTGAAGGCCAGTAGCATGAACCAGGTTTCGGCTGATAAGGCAGTTGTGACTCCGAGTGGTTGTGCCTTCGCCAAAATTTTTTTTGTCTCTGAGTTTCTGCAGATGAATCCCGCACCTCCTATACCCGGGTGTCCTCTGGTGGCTCAATGTGTGTTGATCTTAATCCATTAAAATCTAGGGA
Source organism: Papaver californicum (assembly GCA_023531435.1). NCBI lineage: Eukaryota > Viridiplantae > Streptophyta > Magnoliopsida > Ranunculales > Papaveraceae > Papaver > Papaver californicum. Next base: position 2,796,794 of record JAJJMC010023397.1, read on the forward strand.
TGGTCTAGCCCACTGAGATGGTTGTTGCTCTTCTAATGGCGTTTGATGGGTTAGTAGTCGGTGGGTCGCCAGAGATAACAAGGGGGAAGGACCCTCAATTCCAAGGAGAACTCCTGTTGCTGAGTAATTGCTATCAAAAAAATACCTTCCAATGTTTGTTGTGACCGACGAAATATGCGCTCATTTCTGGTCAACCAGAGAGACCGGATGAGAAAACAAAAGGAGATTATGGTTGAGGGGGGCCCTAGTTGTTTTAATATTTAAATAATGGTTATTTGGGTAGTGATAAAGGTCGTAAGGTTGTTATTATCGTGATGATTGTTCGAAAGGCGAGGTAGAAGGGTATTCCAAGCTAAGGTCGCTATTGGACAACGTAGGAGCAAGTGGTCTGCCGTCTCTGGTTCAGTGTTGTACTGGGTACAAAGGATGAAGTTGGTGATTCGAATGCGAGATAGGATGAAAAAGGTGGGTAGATCTTCATTTATTGATTTCCACAAGAAAAGCTGTATTTTTGGTGGACATGGTAAAGTCCACAGGAATTTGAATGCTGGGAGGGGGTTCTGATTAGGTTGGTGGTTTAATTTTTGGGTTAGACATTTATATCCGGAAGCGATAGTGTATTTTCCGGATTTTGAGTGCGGCCAAATGATCTTATCCCGGGGGCTATCTCCGGGTAGGTGGATATTTATAATATTTTGTTTTGCGAGTGGCAGTAGGTTGTCGAGTTTATCATGTATCCATTTGTAAGTCATAAGATCAATGATATCTACTACGGTTTGGATAGGGTAGCACTGTGCCGGGTCAAGGTTGGGAAAATGTGGAGTCCAGTTAGCTTGATAGGGGTTGTGAATCCGTTTCCACATAATGAAAAATAAGTTAATTGTTTCCATTGTGCACTTGAAGAAGAGGGAATAGAAGTGGGGCTTTGAAAAAGTGGTTGTTGCTTGAGATATTTCTCATTATATAGGTTGGCCCATATGGAGTCAGGATGGTCGTGCAAATTCCAGAACCTTTTCATAAGTAGTGCTTTGTTATGTTCGCTACTTTTCTTAGTGCCAAGCCCACTTTCTGAGATTGGTTTGGATAATTTATCCCAACCAAGAGGTTGAAGTTTTTTAACTAAGAAGTCATGTCCCTAGAAAAAATTTCTAGTGGTATGGTCTATTTGTTTATACACATGGATAAGAAGAATTTAAGTTTGTATAAAATAGTTAAATATAAGTGTTAAAGAAGTTTTAATGAGAATTAACCTGCCAGTAAGCGTGAAGCATTTTATCATCGTGATGTGTGTAATTGGTAGATATAAGTTTTGTCGTTTCTTATTCAGACTTTGGATGCGTCATAAAACTTGATGACCGTATGCTATGCCATACTTATTTTCATTTTTCTGATTAACCATGAACATGCTATATATATATATATTGTTTTTCTATCCTTTGACGAATATGAATATTATACCATGATTGATTGAGGTATATTATATGTATATGAGATTGATGAATGCTATATATATTATTTGATATGTGAATCATATGTTACCATCTAGTTTTGGCTAAAATTATTTTATTTTATATATTTTTTTTTGGCTGATGTGATTTTTTGATAAAGGTATGATTTTGTTTGATATGTTAGGTGATTAATGAAAAAAAATAATCGTTTTTCGCTGTTTTTACGTAAAACTGTTTTGTTGGTCTAGTTGGATACGTATTTTTGCAACTTTGACCGAATATACAGGGATAGTAGTTCATGGGTTCACCGTTAATCGGTGTGTTATTACTTCTCTTAGAGCATTTCTAATAATGTGTGTAAAAAACCTTATATGAAAGTCTTATTAAGACCTCTATTTAGTAAAGTTTACACGTATAAAAATATAGGATCCCGTAGTTAATAAACTATCTCCAATAATATATGATTTAATTTTTAGAATATTTTTTGTGATAAAATTTTAACCGTCTAATTTACTTTAAATAATTATTAAAAGATAAAATTAATGATAAATATGATATGAAGGTGAATACGAAGGTGTAGTTAAGACTTTTTTTAATACCTTCATATTTAATATCTCATCCCTCCTAGTTTGTAGGACCTAATCCTAGTTAGCAATTCGGGATATGGGTAACGTTAGGGACGACGAACGTCCGAGTATTATTCATTTTGACGGAATGTAAATCTAGTCCACTATTCGGTCAACGGTTTGTGATTCATGGATAATTCGGAACGACATACGTACGTTTATAATTCGTTTTAGGAATACAAATTCGGCACACAAAATTCGGTATACAATAACCAGTAAGAAAATCATTTTTTAACATAATCTCGCTTTAGATACTATGATTTTGTGATTTAAAGGAACTATAAATATGATATATCCATCAGCAAATAATATGTACGTTGTTGGTATAGGGCTAAGATTGGTGTATGTAAGATTTTAAAAGTAAAAAATGTGATAAAAATAGTAATTTAGTGATGATGTGGCAAAGTATTATACAGACCGTATAGTTCGGTAATTCGTAAATATATATATAATTCGTTTTAGGATGGAAATTCATAAATCTAAGTCGGGGTTCCAAAAATACGTATGATACATACGAATTCGGATGATACGGACGGATTCCATGAATTATACGGATATAATTCGTAAATTTACCAACTAAAGACCTAACTATTAGAGATGAATCTTTATTAAATAGGGATCTAAAAGCTTATATGTTATAAAAAAAGTATTATTTTTACCCTCTATTGTAGATGATTTTAAGGCACTGTATCAAATGTAAAGAATCTGTTTTTATGTTTAAGATGGTTGGTAATTTTTTTTTGCTCTTCGTCTGTTTTGCTATCATGTTTCTTTGGCCCAAAACTTGTTTTTAAACTTGTACTGTTTTTATGCATTCTTTTACAACAAGTCCTTTTGCTTAGTATGTCCTTGGTTCTTTTTGTTTCGCGTGTTTGATAAATCTGCTTCGTTGTTCGCTGACTCACATGCTATATATTTTTTTTTCTCTTGTACATGTTATGTGTTGTTTTCTTTTTAGTTAGCACAGATGTCTTGCTTCTATTCTTTGAGCGGATAGACCGAATCATTTATAAGAATTTTAGTTTGGTCGTATTTTACGTGGTTTCAAATTAATTTAATCCATAATAAAGAAAAAAAAATTAAAAATTAAATATTAATGTGACATTGGATCTATCTACTTTTTGAACATCATGAATTTTCGATCTAGTAAAAAAATGGAATCATATAAACCATATATCAAAAATTAATAAGTTCTATATATTTGAAAAACTCTCAACAAGATCTACAAAATAAGTACCCATTTCACTAATTGTCGAAGCTTTAATCTTCACGGTGTTAATTCATATTAAAAAATGAATACTATTACAAGGTTCATTTTGTAAAATGAACTCTTAATGTTAGTTCATTCTAGCATTTTATTTTATAAAATGAACTCGTAATGGTAGTTCATTCTAGCAGTTCATTATGTAGAATGAACTCGCATGGTTGTTCATTGTAGTAGTTCATTTTGTAGAATGAACTCGTAATGGTAGTTCATTAGAGCAGTTCATTTTGTAGAAGGAAATCAAAATGGGTAGTTCATTCTAACAGTTCATTTTGTATAATGAACTCTTAGTTCATTGTAGCATGTAATGGTAGTTCATTCTGTAAAATGAACTCACAATGTTCATTATACTGGTAGGTCATTCTAGCAGTTCATTTTGTAGTATGAACTCGTAATGGTAGTTTACTATAGCAATTCATTTTAAAGAATCAACTCGTAATGGTAGTTCTATCTAGCCGTTCATTTTGTAGAATGAACTCGTGATGATGGTTCATTATAACAATTTATTTACTAGAATGAACTTGTAGTGGGAGTTCATTGTAGTTCATTTTGTAGAATGAACTCGTAATGGTAGTTCATTCTAGCATGTAGTAGTTCATTCTGTAAAATGAACTTGCAAAATTAGTTCATTACAATGGTAGTCAATTTTAATAGTTCATTTTGTAGAATGAACTCGTAATGATAGTTCATTTTATAGTTTATTTTAGCTAAACGATAACATAAAAATTATATCTTCAAAAAATAGTGAAAGTGGTACTCATTTTATACATCTCATTGAGAGCTTTCCGAATATATAAATTTTGTGAAATTTTGACTTGTGGTTAGAAAGATATTTCATTTTAAAGATTTTTTCTTTACTTTTAGAAGATAGATAAAAGGATATTTCTGACACTGTTTTAAAAAATGTTGACGTCATTCCGCATGGGTAACATTCACCCTAGGACTAAACAGTAATATTTGAACCAAAGGGATAATATATATTTTTAAAAGGACCAAACAACAATTGGACCGGGTCAACTAGACCAAACTGACACAATATTATTTATATTAGGACTAAACGATAGTTTCTACTTTATAAAACCATAAAGAAATTTGGTTTTCTAAAATCCAATTTTGACCATTAAGAATTTTGGTCTTGGGAATATGGTACTGGAATTAGTCATACTAATATCATTTATTCTTGTCCTTTTGTACATGGACCCAATTCGACTGGAGTTTGAACTATTGGACTCAGATGGACTTGAGTACCATTGTTGGGTAGTTGATATGGAGACCACCTTCGTGGCGAAGGACTACAATAATACCATCAAGCCGTCAACTGCTGTCGATGCTGTTTCAACGATCGAAAAAGAAAAAGCCCATGCCCTTATGTTTCTCTAGAGACATATTGACCATAACCTACGTTGGGGTTATCACCATTTGAAATCTCCAAAAGAATTATGGGATGCCCTTGAGAGTTATTTTGGGAACATTCACGACTCTTTGCTCCCACAACTAACAGTCCAATGGAATGAAATCCGTTTCCTCGATTATGTAAAAGTGAATGACTTTCAGAAAGACATGCTACAACTCCAAGAACGTTTTGATTTTTGTGGCAAGAAACTGACTGATGCTGAAATGTTTCAGAAAACGTTGTCTACTTTTCCTACATCTTCAATGATACTAGCAAACCAATATCGTTTGGAGGTTGACAATAAAAGGATCACCAATTTTAGTAAGCTAATTACTTACATCAAGTAGCTAAGAGGCATAATGCAATCCTGGTGAATAACAATGCTAGAGCTGTTGGGAATTTTTTTTCCTAAAGCTAATTATGGCAAGGTCAACAGAGGAAAAAACCCCAAAGAAAAGAGGGTTAGACATGTTGATCATTCACATTCTCATGATCCATATGGACATGGATATGGTAACCTACGTGGACGAAGACACAAGGGACCCAATTGAGGTCGAGGGATTGGAGGTAATTATAATATTTGGCGAAGAGATAAACCTTCTGGCCCAAATGGTAGCGGCATCGATGTCGAAAAACCTCATAGAAATCCCCATATTCAGACGGACGAAGTTGGAAACAAACCTTGTTATAGGTGTGGAACTATTGGACATTGGTACACCCAATGCAAGGCTAGCAACAAAGTCGCATTCATCTACAAGAAATATAAGGAGTATATATAACAATGACTCACTATATGGAAGAAAATGATTTTACCCATGATGTTAATCTCACTATTCCAGACCTCCAGTGAAACAAGATTCATACCCCATTGGATACCCCTGATTTTGATTGAGTGCTGCATTTAGTTATCTTTTGATCCCAGACATTTATTTATTTATTTTCATACTTCATGGTTTAGTAGACTTTGGTTTAAATAATTCTTTTTTAATGATATTAGACTAATTTATATGTCGTCATGTTTATCTTACACTATTGTTTGACTGATGTTTTAGTGGTTTTTGGTTTAGCTAAACACAAGTTTATCTTATTTATGTTAGATGAATAGATTATTTATGAGTATTTTTTATTTTAATCATGTTTTACTTTGATTAGAATAATTTGTTGTTTAGCATGTATATTAAAATGGAATGTATGTCATTTTAAACCAAAATTCTCTAAAGTACATGAGATACAATATTCAGAATTTATAACAATACCACATTCTCTACTTGTAGGAATGTCTCAAGGAGAGATTGAATGTCTAGATGATAGTGGAACCACTCATACTACCTTAAGAAACAGACAACTATTTGTTGACTTGATTCCTTATAATACATCTGTGACTACGATGATTGGATCATCACAAGTGATTATTGAAATGCTCAATTCATATTGCCAAATGGAACAGTGATTAAAGTCACAGAAGCTCTCTATGCACCAAGAGATAACCGTACCTTATTAAGTTTTAAAGATATCCATGCAAACAATTATCGTTTGGAAACTCACAGTGAAAATGAAATTGAATACATAAATGTTACCTCTAATAAATGTAGAAGAAGAAAGGTTTTAGACATACTAATGAGTCAATCTAGTGGATTGTACCTTACTGCTATTCGAATTATTGAATCTCATGTTCTTACCAACAATGTGTTGTTGAATAGTGACTCATACAGGCTTTAGCATGACCGCTTAGGGCACCGAGGTCGTGATATGATGATCTGAGTTTTAAAGAACTCACACGGATATCCCTTTTTTCGAGGAAAAAAGAAAATGGGATAAAAAACTATCACAGTGCAAAGTAATAACGTCTACCAGCCACTAACTGGTCACTTTATTCGAACAAGACATTTTCCTTCTCAAGAAATTGATGCGCAACCTATTTCCCATTCTGATTCGTTGACTATGTCAAAAGCATATCATTTATTTGAAAAGCCTGTTGTGTATCAAAAACAGGATCGAGACCATCCTATGCTATAGATACCAAAAAAACATATCCCATTTTTACAAAGGATACAAGGTGATATTTTTGGACCTATACATCTAGAGTGAGGACCATTCAGGTATTTAATGGTTCTGATAGATGCTTCGACCCGGTTGTCACACGTTTCATTATTGTCCACAAGAAATGTTGCATTTGCGAAGCTCCTAGCACAAGTTATCCATTTAAGGGATCACCATCCTGATTACCCTATCAAGTCTATAAGACTTGATAATGCTGGAGAATTCACATCAAAAGGATTTGATGGTTACTGTATGTCTAATGGAGTAGACGTGGAGCACCCCGTACCCCGTATTCACACTCAAAATGGTCTCCACAAGCTACCATCAAAAGATTACAAATGATAGCTAGAGTATTGGTTATGCGTACCAATCTTCCTATTACTGCTTGGGGATACGCCGTGTTGCATGCAGCTTTACTTATTCGCTTTAGACCCACTGCTAGCCAACCATTTTCTGCGTACCAGTTGGTAACTGGATATGAACCTGATATTTCACATTTACGCATATTTGATTGTGCCATATATGTGTCTATTATGCACCCACAACGTACTAAAATGGGTCCACAAAGACGACTAGGTATTTATGTTGGGTATGAATCCCCGAAATTATCCGCTATTTAGAACCTTTGACATGCGATCTCTTTACCGCTAGATTTACGGATTGTCACTTTGATGAGACAACCTTCCCGTTGTTAGGGGTAGATATGAGAAGGGATTTTCTAAGGGAACGACATGAATTATTTTGGTGTGTTCCCACGTTGTCTCACCTTGATCCCCGCACTCCACAATGTGAATGAAGTGAAAAAAATTATCGATCTTCAAAATATAGCAGATCCAATGCCTGATGAATTTACTGATATTGCTAAAGTGACGAGATCACATATACCAGCTGCAAACGTGCCTGCAAGGTTAGAAATCCCTAATACATGACATATCACCTTAGATAGATGTGCCAAGCCTACACTTGGTGGAAGTGTAGTTGGGGTTGTAGACCCCTAAAGGAAAAGAGGAAGACCACTTGGTTCAATCGATACTCACCCAAGGAATAAAAAAGTGGGTAAGGAAGAAACCGATCCATTTATCATCAATACAAATAATCCCTCTCATGAGATTATCTCTGATTATAGTTATGTCCATAAATCAATACTGGAGGACGCTCCGATGTTTGAAATGATTCCAGAGAACAAAGAAATCTATATGGAGTGCATACATGTTGATGGAAAGATCTTCCATGCATATTGATGATATATTTGCATATATTGTTGCTTAAGAAATCATAGAGCACGATGTTATCGAACCACACTCTATTGAAGAATGCCAATGGAGATCAAATTGGCCTAAATGGAAATTGCAATCCAGGCAGAACTAAAATCACTGGCAAAGAGACAGGCATTTGGTCCGATAGTGCTAACCCCACTAAGTGTAAAACCTGTAGGACATAAATGAGTTTTTATCAGAAAGTGTAATATGAAGAATGAAGTCTTAAGGTAAGGCTCTCCTTGTGGCGTAAGGTTACAACGCCCTGAAATTGATTATGAAGAAACGTATTCTCCTATAATGGACGTTATAACGTTCTGCTACTTAATTAACTTGGTAGTTTCAGAAGGACTTGAAATGCAGCTTATGGATGTGGTTACAACATATGTTTATGTGGATCTTGATTGAGAGATATACATGAAAGTGTCTGGTGGACTTCCATTTCCTAATTCATGTAACTCTAAACTACAGAGTGCATTTGCAATTAAATTGAAACGCTCACTTTACAGATTAAAGCAATCCGGAAGGATGTAGTATGCCCGTTTAAATGATTATTTGATTGGAAGGGATATACAAATAATGAACTATGCCCCTGCGTTTTTATACAGAAAACAAGTTCCGGATTTGCGATTATAACTGTTTATGTTGATGATATGAACATAATAGGTCTCTTGATGAAATAAGAGAAACCGCAAGCTATTTGAAATCTGAATTTGAGATGAAAGATCTTGGGAAAACTCGATTTTTTCTAGGAATTGAACTAGAACACCGAGATTGTAGTATATTAATTCACCAGTCTACATATGTCTAAAAGATACTCAAGCAATTTAATATGGACAAAGTGCACCCTGCTAGCACTCCCATGGTTGGTCGAAGGTTAGATGTAAGTAAGGATCAATTTCGTCCCAAAGAAGATGACGAAGAAGTATTAGGAGCTGAGATTCCTTACCTAAGTGCAATAGGCGAATTATTGTACTTAACACAATTTACTCGACCATACATTTCAATCTCAGTGAATTTGTTAGCTAGATATAGCTCAGCGCCAACGCATCGTCATTGGAATGATATAAAAAATGTATTTCGATACCTTAAAGGAACCATTGGCATGGGTCTATTTTATCCCTATAAGGAAGTAAGGAGGACTTCTAAGGAAACCCATATACTGAAACCCCAAATAATGTTTGGGTTGGTTTTTCTGATGCTGGGTACCTCTCTGACCCACATAAAGCTTGATCCCAAAATGGTTATGTATTCACCATAGGGAACACAACGATATCATGGAGATCGACCAAGCAAACCCTCGTGGATACCTCCACGAACCACTCTGAGATCATTTCCCTACATGAGGCGGTTCGCGAGTGTATATGGTTAAGGTATTTTATTACACACATTTGAGGGACAAGTGGTTTGAGTTCTACCACTAAAGAGCCGACTTGTATTTATGAAGATAATGCAGCTTGTATCGAACAGATGAAGCAAGGGTATATCAAGGGTGATAATACGAAACAAATTTCACCAAAGTTATTTTACAATCAAAAACAACAGTATCTCTTAAACATTCAAGTCATCCAAGTAAAGTCTGATGATAATGTGTCAGACTTATTTACTAAGTCACTTACTATACTTATTTAAAAAAATTGTGAAGTATATAGGACTAAGGAAATTGTCTGAACTCCCCTGAGTTCAATCATGGGGAGATGGCGACATCAGGGGGAGCATCTAATGATGTGATGTCGACATCTATCTAGATGCATTGAACTCTTTTTCCCTTCACCGAGATTACTTTTTTCCACTGGGTTTTGTCACTCGGCAAGGTTTTTAATGAGACAACATCAAGATTATAATTTCTCGATTGAAGTTTTTCTTTTCCCACATGGTTTTTCTATTTTAGAAGTTTTGAAGCAACAATAGAAGTGGTCAGCTTTAATGGAGCAACTTTACTAGGACTCAACACGTTGTACTCTTTTTCCTTCGTCAAAGTTTTGTCCCGTTGGGTTTTTCCTTGTCAAGGTTTTAATAAGGCAACATATTTGAAGTTCTGCTATTGGACCGCACAAGGGGGAGTGTCACAGGGCCTACGACCCATGGATGTGCGGCCCAAACAAGATAGCTAGGGTTTTACCTTTTGCTGTATATAAAGAATACTACTTTATGTAATGGTTCTAATCTAATGAAATAGAAACTCTTTTCCCTTTCTCCGCCTCTTCCCTTTAATATTCCCACTTTAATAGAACAATTATTTTGTTGAGTAGAGTGTTGTAAAATCTTATTTTAATGGTATGTATAATACATATGTAATGTGTCCCCGTAGCCCGATTTTTTGAGATTTGACGTGTCCCCGTAACCGTGTCGTGTCGTAACTGCATCCCATCACCGTCTCATCACCGTCTAAGCATCCAATACTTATTGTTCTCCACATTACCGTCTCACTCAATTAAACGTTTTTTTTTATTTTCTCTGTCTTTTTTTTGAAGCATCTTCTCTCTGGTTTAATAAGAGAGTTGTATATTATTCTTTTTCACTGTATCTATCGATTTGATCTCCATCTCGATTAATCTCCATCTTGATCCACCAACTATGTTTCTCTATAACTTATACTTGCAGTTATTTGTCTTTTGATTCGTGTGATAATGAATTAATTGATTAATATTTCCGACTTCTCTTTTATTGATATGGGTATTTAATTGATAAATCTAGAACCTAAATTATTAAAAAATCCTGAATTGGGGAATACTCTCACAAATTAGGGGATGCTCACGGTTATATGAGGCTGAATTTTAGTTAAGAAGGTATTTTTTTTATTGATGAAATATCCATACTTTCCTTTACTCTAATAAAAATAAATAAAAAACCTAATAAGTATCCTCTTTCATTTACGATACCGATTCTTCCCCTTCTTCTCCTCTTCTTCTATCCTTCTTCTCCTCTTCTTCTTCATTTCATTATCATTTCATCTAAAATATAAGTTTAATTTGATCAAGGGAAGACAATGTAAGGATTTCCCAGGAATGCAGATCCGTCCCATTGTTTTCTCGGTGGAGATAACACCGGTGCTAACATAGCTCATCACGTCATAGTAAGAGCATGTAATTACACGTGTCAAGTAATCAAAGTCATCGGATTAATCCAGATTCAACCGTTTCTCGGCGGCAAAGAAAGAACCGAATCAGAGATCGGGTTAAAAGATGCTCCGTATCTCTTGCCCGTATTGATTGGTTGTGGAAAGTGTTTCTACCGAGGGGTGCGATCGGAATCATGAAGCGGTGAATGTATTCGGATCGGATAATTTAGTTGAGGATATGAAAGGGTTGAAGAATTTTCCTCGTACTTTAGTGGTGATGGGTGGATTTGATCCATTAAAAGATTGGAAAATGAGATATTACGAAGGACTAAAGAAATGTGGGAAAAATGTGCATTTGATTGAGTATCCAAATGGTGTTCATGCTTTTTATTATTTTCCTGAATTGCCTGAGACGAATTTGTTGTTTAAACAAGTTCAGGATTTTATTCATCAGAAATGTCAAACAAATTGATTAGTTAGTAGTAACCAGATCTCTTTAAGAAATAGTACAATGGGGGATACTCAAGGCTAATTTAACCATTGCCAAAATTATTTGGACAAGAGGTTCGTTAAATTACTTTATAATATATTTTTTTAGTATTTCTCAATTTAGTTCTAATTAAAGATCTGATCATGGATTTTCATATATGAATGTGAATTTTATTTTCTTTGTTTTGATCTAAAATAGTTATTATGGTTTGGATCATTCGATAAGTTTTGAATGTAAATTTTATTTGATTAATTTGTGTTAATGAATAAATTAGATGAACTTTAATAGTATTTCACTAAATATAATGATTTAAGGGTAATCAGTTCCATGGAAACCATAAAATGAAAGATTTAATTTTTTTTGACGGGTTGGCGGGTAATCCGTAGGTTGGCCCTAACCCGGCCCGTTACTTGGCGGGTCCCAATATAGCAACCTAACCCGACATATTTAGGCAACGGGCTGAGTCGAGACGGGTTAAAAAAGTTCTGGTTAGGTCCAACCCGTGGGACGGGTTGGTAATTGCCAACTCTATCCATAAACTTCCCTGGTTGTCCCTTCAGGGTCTCTAACTGTTGATGGCGAGCGTGTAGCCTCTTGCCGAGTTACCCCTTCCGCTTTGAGGGTTTTGACGATGATAACATTGACGTCCATGCCATCATCAACTAATGTTTTTTTAAACTCAACATCTTTGAGGCGTGCGGTAGTGAAAAATCCCCAGTCACGCCCTTTATCGTTTTTATCGATCATTGTCCTCCAAAGGAAGCTTGTCTTGAGCATAAGTGTCTTTAGTAAAAGATGATAGGCGCTTGCCAGATATGACTCGATTGAGGGAAGTAAAATTATATTTACGTTGATCCTTTGAAAAGTGGAGGAGCTCACACATGCTCTCTATTAACGATTGAACTGTTCGGTTGACCGGCTCTCCAGAGATGGTGAATCTTCTAACAAAAAAGGGATTTTTGTGAATACCCTCATTCCTTAGTTGCAACTCCCCTGACTCTATTTTATCTTTGAAGATGCATCTCAGACCGTTGCATTCACTGATGGAGTGATTGATGAACCGATGGAAACGACAACATTTTAGGTCTGACATTTTCTAAGGAGTAGGTGGGAACCGCGCGGGTGGTAACTTGACGATCCCCTCTTGTACCCACACATCTAGAAATTCAAGGACTTCTTATATGGGGAGTGGGAAATCAGGACAAGCTATATCGGGTTTTATATCCTGCTCTTACGGTTGTTGTAATTATGGTTGTTGTCGCGGCGCCTTAGGAACACATTGGGACCGGGTTACTCGTTGAGTTGGTGTCTCGTTCTTGGATGGAGTTGAAGGGAGGCGTTTGGTCTGCGACTCTTTTTTAAATAAATATTTTCTTTTGTCTCCTTCATTGCTGACAACGCCTATTGATGGTTGAACGATATAATGTTTGTTGATTAGTCGTCGACTCTCACAGGTGTCTCCATGATTTTATTCTCTTGCGGGTCTGGTTCTCTCCATCAAGGCAGGAACAATTGTGGAAGACCGCTTCGCGGCTTCATGCACCTCAGAGAAAGTCTGGAAAAGTAAATTTCTAAAATAGCGCGATAGACAGGGATTATACCGTTAATACATAGTTCTACTAATTGATGCTCTGTCACATTCGGATCACGACAATCCAGCGCTTGAATCCTGAATTTATTCACATAGTCATTGGGATGCTCATTATTCCTTTGGAACATTCTTCCCAGGTCTGACAGGGTGATTTTCTCAGAGTCGAAGAAGTACTTTTTGTAGAAAGAGCTAACTATATCTTTCTATCCATAGATGTTCTTGGGAGAAATGTTGTTATACCATGTGTAGGCTCTTCCACTGAGGTACTTTGAAAATTCTTTGAGACATAGCACATGATTATATTCATGTTCCCCGAGCGATCCAGGAATCGAGAGACATGTTCACGATCGTTCCCAGTTCCATCACACAACGAGAAAGCAGGAGTGGAATAACCCTTTAGTAGTGGGATTCTATGAAATTCAGGTGGGTAAGGAGGCTGGTGCTGATGAAGCGAGGATGAGTCTTCCTTACTCTGATTTCGTAGGAGTTTCTCCAGATCTTCGTGGGTTACAAATTTGGATTGTTGGTTCCTCTATTGTGGACGGTCAGTGATGATATGAACTTCACCATCCCTTTAAGTCCTTGACGTCCCAGTGTCATTGGCCACTGTAAGGTTGGTTATGGTTTGCTTTGTCAAGCGATGAAGCTGTTCTGGTGAGATTTGCTCCGGCAGGGTCTTGAAGAAAGCGAGTACCTCTTTCTGAGTGGTAGCCATATCTATTTGAGTTCTGGAAAGAACCTCTTGTCTCTACATCAGATCAACAATGTTGGGCGATGTTTTAACATCCCTAGCATTTTCATCCGTCTTGTCACTAGGAGGAGGCGTGTCGGCAGCGTCATTAGCAACATTAGTGCGAGGAGGTTTGGTAGCAGCAGAAGTAGTTTCAGAACCGCCACTACTAGTGTTAGTAGAATTGAGATCTGGAGTTGTAACTACTCCAGATATAAGATCCACCCTTTTGAATGACTGAAAATTGGCTTTTGTAATTGAGAGGTTGATCTCCCGCTGTGGTCTCCAATTGTTTTAGGGTAAAAACAAATGTACTTCAAAATAGTACTTTCAGGTAGGTTCGAGAGATCAAGCTCGAACAGGACGAGCCTAAACCAACAAATAAACGTTCACGTCCTGCTTCGATCACAAAGGTGGAGAAGATTGGGTAGGTCTTAGGAGAGGGAAGCAAAGAAGGTTGAGAAATCTCAGTGTGATGAGTAATTGTAGTGTGTAGTGAAGAATGGATTATCTCTAGGATAGATCGCTAATTATGTATATCGTGTCTCTTAGTTCTCTTTGGTTTCGAATAAATGAAGCTATCTATTTATAGTTTGGAGGAGACACACTGATTTTTCGTAAGTGGTGGAATTTACAGAAGAAGTGGAGGAGTAACGATTGTGGATATCGTAGTGGAGTCATGTCCGATAAATAGGGAGGAATTGTATGACCACTATTCCTCATGCTCTCAACTGCTCTATAACTGTCCCACTACTTGTTACCTTCTTTTTCGTGGATGTGTTGCCACAACGTATGGTTGTCGTAGACCGCCATACCAATACCCCAATGAGAATCCCCAATTTGTTGTATTTGATATCTCGTAAAAATAATGGAGTCGTGGACTACTACTTTGTTTTAAGTCAAGTCAGGAGCTTGCTAAGTCAGTGAGGCAAGTTACACAACTCACTAGATTGGTAATCAAACTGATTATTGTCGAGTCTTATAAGTGTAGTGCTCATATATGAGCTTAGGTGTAACATGGAAAAAATTTAGTGGCCAAATATCAACTTGGATGTGACGTAGCATAAATCTGGAAGTCTTCGAAGCCAAGATTGTGCGAAAGTTCCAAAAGACCAGTCGAGTGTATTTCAGAAACTATACAAAAAGATTTTTCGAGCAACCATATAGGGTTGGCACTGGCATTAAGCCAGCGTAAATTAGTGGCGCGTACCTAGGGCGTGTCTTAGAAGAAGGCTGGCGCTGGCACTAGGATAACGCTAATGAATAGTGGCGCGTCCCTAAGGACGCGTCAAAATGGAGCTGGCGCTTGCTTTAGCCAACGCTCATAGGTAGTGACGCATCCCTAGGGGCACGTTTCTAAGCAAGGCTGGCGCTAGCGTCATTATCTTATGACGCGTCCTCTGGGACGCGTCTTTTGACAAGCTAGCTTTGTCTGAGGCCAGCGCTTTAGAAGAGATGGCTAAAGACGCGCCTTAAATGAGGCTGGTGGTGGCATAAGCCAACGCCAAAGTGAAGTGACGCGTCCCTAGGGACGCGTCCCTAGGGACGCGTCTTGCTCAAGTTAGCCTGTGCTATTTTGTAAAGCGTCTCTGGGGGGCGCGTCTCGCTCGAGCTAGCCTGCGCCATTTTGCGAAGCGCATTTGGGGCCACTGCTCTTTGATGGTAGCACGTTCTGGTGGATTGGCGCATAATTTGTGACATGTCCTTGAGTACAATGCTAAAACGTCATATTTTTTAGGGTCAGGACAACAAATTGTGATGTGTTCTTTGCGAACAGGGAATTAAGATGAAATGTGTCTTTGGGGATCAAGCATTAGCTATTCCTAGATTTGATAGATGTTATTGGAACTTCAATGATCCGAGATGAGTTCAACGAATTCAGCTGCGGATTTTTTTTCATCTTGAGACTGATTCGATATGGCATAAGTATTGTGAATATTAGAGAGGCTACATGATCAGTTTAGAATGCCTGTAGCTATTTGTAGAAACTATATTCTTAATTCGCCTTTGGAATATATGTAGAAATACAGTATTTCATGTTTTGATATAAAGCTAGAAGTATGCGCATAAATATGTGCATATACTTCTATGTTCCTGCTACTAGGCAGAGTGTGATTTTACAACTCTATCCCTTTTCAAAGACTCACCATCTACGGGCTTTAGTATAATTGATGAATTGCAAATAATAAGTTTCGAGTTCAATTTGTACTTGGCAAATTTTGTAACATAAATTTAAGCGTTGGATAATCATAGGTTTATCGCTTTTGAGGTTAAGAATAATTTATTGCTCAAAAAACTATGTTCGCGAAAATATAAACCTAAAAACATCAAGAAGTACAAAGTTTTCAAATTTGTTCACAAACTGATTTTTTCACTTTGCAAAGTTGTTCACATAACTGATCATTTAGTTCGCGAACTGGTTCACAAAACTCATTTTTCAGTTCGCGAACTGGTAGAAAAATTGATGTTCCTGGACACTTTTCAAAATTATTATTTTTCACAAATTGATTTTTCATTTCACGATCTGTACACTTTTAGATATTTTTCTGGACACTTTGAAATATGTTCATATACACAAACTGATTTTATCAGTTCGCTAATTGTTCACTTTCAAGGTGGTTTATATACACTTTAAATAATCCATGTACGCTAATTGATTTTCCAGTTCACGAACTGGCATGCTTTTAGGTGTTATTGAACTCAAATATTTCTTGATAGGTTCACGACCTTATTTGGTCAATTGTAAGCTAACTTTTGTGAACAAATCTTTAACCAACCAATACACGGGTGCACATTCATTTTTGTACCTTAAGACAAACTTCTCACATGCTTACACAATTTCCATTCTTTGGAATCAATATATATTGAGAAGTTAAGTTTGCTTGGGAATCAAAGTAATTTAGAAACATGGAAACTAGTTCACGAACTTACTTTGTCCTCGATAAAACAATTACTTGGGATCAAATTACTCCATAAATATGGAAACTAATTCACGAACTTGATTTTACCCAAGAAAACAATTGATCAAACTTTAAGAAATCTAGCCTAATTCATCATTATAAATAAATGACTCTCTGCAACCGAGAATCTCAATCCTGGCACGATGTGTCCTAGTTTCGGCTAGAGTCGTCCTCTAAAAACCTAGGTGTTAGTACCTGAAAATTGATTCTACGCAAAACAATATACTGTAGAAGTACTTTATTTAGATTCAGAGATAAAAATCGTACAAGCAATCCTAAACCACGATAGTAGCCGTTCTGCCCTGCTTCGGTCACGATAAGAGGAAATGGGTTGATCTTAGGGGAGGGAAACAAAGAAAGTTAAAAGAATTCCTTGTGTTAAATTGTGTGTAGAGTTGCGGAACTATTGAGATAAATCACAAAGCTTATTAGAATTGTAAGTTTGTTGTGTTTTTTGAAATGGGCTAAGGAGCTGATGCGTCGGAAAACCGACTTTGTTTTACCGCAAGCGCACAGTGTCAAAAGATGTAGACAAGAGCAAATACGGCTTGTTCCCACGAGGAGTGTGTATTACTTATACTAATTAATTTAAGTAAATTTTGAGTATAAAGATATTTTTCATATTTTTAATATAAAGAATTAAATTAGGAATAAATTAAAACTATTTAACGAAGATTGAAATCAATAATAGAAAAGTGTTAAGGTTTCGGGAATCCATTGTAGATTAGGGTTTACTTGCGTTCATCACAAAGGGTATCGATTTTACTTGTGAAAAATAAAAAATCTAGCTACTAATACACAGAAGATATTTCGTATAAGAATCGAAGAAAATAATTTCCAAAAAGAATTGTTGGTTCTCAACCTAAGGTAGAATTTCGAAGCACTAAGTATATGTGGCATAAATAGTCAAAAAATATTCATAAAACGATTATCGCGAAAGGGTGAACGAGTTTCTTCTACTAATTAAACAATGGACTATGCGTGACATAGAACATGAAAAATCATTGAGAAAATAAAACATTGAAAGAGAGACACTACATTAATATTAAGTTTTTCTTGTTAAAAACCCTAGTTTTGAAACACAAGAAAATCTATCTCTACAAGTTCATCCTCTCACCCTAACAAAGAGATTTAGCTAGACATAGCTTTCTTAAAAGCCATTAAAATTGATTAAGAAAGTAATAATTAAAATCGAAAACGAAAAAAAAATAACTAAACCCTTCTTTACTGTTCACGGCTTCCCCCATGTGCTCTCGCCTCCAAAAACTTCTCTGCCCTACTTCTGTCTTCTGTACGTGAATGTATGTGAAGTTGTACAGAAAATTGTATCTAGGCTCCCCTTTATATAGGCTTTGGTAAACTCCTCCTGATCCTTATCCAACTAGGAAACCTAATCTCATTAAACTTTTCCACCTCCTTTTGATCCTTATCCAATTAGGAGACTTAAACTCCTCAAAACCCAACAAAACCCCTAATTTTCACGTCAAAGGTGAGCCCAAAACGCTTCCCTTATTTCTCTTCCCCCGCAGGCCCAATAAGGCCTAACAGATACCAAATCCAAGTTGGTTTCACGGTTTTGCTCATAACTTCTTCATACGAACTCGGAATGACCTCATTCTTTTTGCATTGGATTCAAATCTCAATTATATACAAGATGGTGTGAAGAATTCCTGGATTTAAAGGATTTTCAATTTTTCTTTAATTTTCTTCACTCGTAGCACTTCACTTCCTTAACACTTTTAAAGTCATTTCCACTTCTTTTGGTTGAATCGTCCTAACATGAGAAACAAAATAGAAAAAAAGAGTAATACAATGTATAATGAAACAAATATAACTAACACAAGTATGGAATTGGCACTAAAACCTTGTAGATTATGCACCTATCAAATTCCCCCACACTTGCCTTTGCTAGTCCTCGAGCAAACAACAAATCTAAACTAACTTAAACTATAACAAATCCCTTTCGTTGAGGATACGGTTACACTTAACATGTGCAACAAGACTTTAAACCCCTAGGTGTCCCTAGTAGACGAGTTATAGTCTCGTGAGGGTTTACTAGATATACCCACAAAACCTAAGTTCAAACTTTCAAATATTCCAGATCACCTGCATCCAAAGAGCTAAGAAGACATAAAGTTTTTATACACTAATAATAACAAGTTAGATGTATCAAAGAACATTATTCTCATGCTTAACTCTTGAGTTAGGAGAAAACCACCATATAAAAGAATTCAGGATCGAGAGCGACCGAATGTTTCTGCCTCACTAACAGGGTTTTATGAATTTGACACTCAAAAGACGCACTTTATAGTTCTCACGTGTGCATGCAGGAATGAAGATAGAAATCCTGCGCATGTTGAATAGTGGAAAGGAAAAGGACCCTTCCGAATTATATCTGAATATCCCATAGAAACGTGGGAATAAAAATACATGTTTTATGATGATGTCTACGAAAGGAAATCAACTACTATACGAGGATGTGAATGCTCACTCACTTTCTCATCCAATCTACAATCAACACCACTCTCACAGCGTCCCATAGAAACGTCTTCGGCTTCAACTGTAGATGATGAACTCTTGAACTTCGTAGAACTCTAACAATTTATAACTCTCTTCTGCTCAAATTCTTGTTGCTTTTAAAACTATTTATAGAATTTCTTCTTCCCCACGACCTTAGTGAATAAATACAAAAACAAAT
>JAJJMC010023397.1:2846350-2857177 GCA_023531435.1 Papaver californicum
GTCCCACATTGCTAATATCCCTATAATAAACTTAAAATATAATATGAGAGGGCCACTCCAATCATTGCCAATTGGTTTTGAGTTGGATGCCCGCAAACTTTAACAGCAAGTTCTAAAACCTTTCGACTATGGGGGTTTGGGCATTAAAAATCTGGAGATGATGAATCTTGCGTTACTTTCTAAATGGCTTTGGCGTTTCGCAAAGAATAAAGATAGTCTATGGGTCCAAGTTATTATAGCTAAGTTCAACTACAACCCAAGTAGACTCCTATCTCACCCTCTCAATTTGGTGTATGGTTCAAGTTGTTGGATTGTAATATCGAAACTTACAGGAGTGTTATATAAGAATTTGGACTTTATTATTTGAACGGGTGATGGTTTCTTTTTCTGGCTTGATGCTTGGTGTGACCAGGTGTGTTTGGCTATTTCTTTTCCTTCTTTATTTCGAATTGCAGATAACAAAGAGGGTTCAGTTAGAGATCATATAGTGTTTGATGTGCATCTCAGTTAGAATCTATATTT
This sequence comes from Papaver californicum, assembly GCA_023531435.1. Classification (NCBI taxonomy): domain Eukaryota; kingdom Viridiplantae; phylum Streptophyta; class Magnoliopsida; order Ranunculales; family Papaveraceae; genus Papaver; species Papaver californicum. Next base: position 2,846,873 of record JAJJMC010023397.1, read on the forward strand.
TAAAAGAACACTTTATGCGAATGAAGCTGCTGACCTTTGTAGATTGTTACAACTGATTGGTTCAAAACCCAGCTAGCCTATTATCCAATCATCCTAACATCTTATGGAAATCTTCTCCTATTAAAGGTTTCACGGTGAAGGATTGCTACCTTTGGATGTTAAAGGAAAATGTGTTGATTGAAGCTTCTCCTTCTTTCTTGGGTAACTTTGTTTGGTTTTCGCAAATCCCTACAAAAATTTATTTTTTTGTTTGGCAAACTCTTGTCAATAGGATTGGAACTAGAGATAACCTCGCACATCGTGGCATTGCTACTACAGAATTATGTGGTCTTCGTAACGTAGCTGTTGAAAAAACAAGTCACCTATTGCTTCACTTCCATTACACTAATGCAGTTTGGTAGGAAGTTTTACCTGTGGTGTATGGTTGGAATTGGGTAATGTCTGATAGCATAGTACTCTTGGTGGAGCAGTGGATTAAGGTGCGCTTTAAAGGTTATGGTGCTGTTATTTGGAGATCACTACTTCATGCAACTCTATGGCAAGTTTGGAAAGAACGAAACAATCGGGTCTTCTCTAATAAGACTCAGTCTTCTCATCTATTGGCATGTAGTATCAAGGTGTTAGTTTACTCTTGGCTGAAAACTTTCCACCCAGACTTTGTTATTCTATTTAGTGATTTGGTGTTCGGTTGGGATAATTTTTTTGTATGTCAGCCACCATAAGTTTCCAGTGGCTGACTGTTTGTAGAGTTACTCTTCTGCCTCTAAGTTCCCTTTGATCTTGGAGCTTTTGTAACCTTTGTACTTCTTTGTACAACTTTTTTTATATAATCCCCTATTTTCAAAAAAAGAATAAATTTCTTTCTAAAGCAGATCGCGCTATACTCATCAAAATCACTCTATCGGGGATTCCAATTTACCATATGTATTTGTTAACTATTTATGTGGTAGTACTGCAGACAATGATGAAGGTGAATAGGATTTTTTTTACAGGTCTTGGGTTATAAGCCCAGAGGGGTCACTATCTAACTACAAAAAACCCAACAAAAGAAATTTGACACAAAAAACCCATTAGAACCCAACTATCCAGAATACCCTCCCTTAAAAACAGTTCACTCTCATTTACGTCTCACTAATTCCATCCGTAAACTCATCATTTCCCTCTTCAACCACCTCCAAAAATTTGAACCGTTCACTCTCATTAACAGTTTCAAAAAGTTATCAGAAAAATCTCCTGAAACAACATTATATCTTCATCCTGATCGTAATAATCATCATCATCATCCTCATCCTCGTAGCCATAATCTCCATCACCACCAATACATTAAAAACAGAATCAGAAAATAAATTTCTGATTCTCAAACTGTTGTTCATCATCATCAGTAGATATACTAAGTTTTCAAGATCCTACTTCTACTATTAACTCAGAACTTTCTATTCCATTCTCTAACAGTTTAAACCTAACCAAAAATCGAAACAAAATCACTGAAAATCATTAAAAATGGTGAAGAAACAAGAGAAAAAGATGAACAAAAAACTTAATAAAACAGTTAAGAAACAAGATTCTTTAAAAGGTAAATCGAAGTTTCATTGTTCTTCAGTGATTGTTTATGGTTGAAAATCAACATGCTTTAATGATTTTTAGTTTCGCAATTTTGGTTTCATCAATGAATTTGTGTAATGAGGTTTCATCTGTTTCGATATCACCAGTTTCATAATTAGGTTTCAATTTTTCTGTAACTAGGTTTCACTGATTTTCATCTTGGTTTCATCTGTTTGTAGCATGGTTTTAGGTTTCATCTGTTTTGACCTAATTTATTTACTTAATGTCTGTTATATTTTTCTGTAATTAGGTTTCACTGATTTTCATCTTGGTTTCATCTGTTTGTAGCATGGTTTTAGGTTTCATCTGTTTTGACCTAATTTATTTACTTAACGTATATTTGGATGGAACCAAAAAATGTTTTACAATTTCTGTGTATGGTTGGGACCAACAGTGTTGGTGTTTTTTACTTATTGGCTATTTTTATGGAACCAAAATTGGTTTCATCATATCCTGTGTATAGTTGTGACCAATAATGTTGGTGTTTTTTACTTAATGGCTATTTTGATGGAACCAAAATTGGTTTCATCATATTCTGTGTATGGTTGTGACCAACAATGTTGGTGTTTTTTACTTAATGACTATTTTGATGGATCCAAAATTGGTTTCATCATATTCTGTGTATGGTTGTGACCAATAGTGTTGGTGTTTTTTACTTAATGGCTATTTTGATGGAACCAAAATTGATTTCATCATCTTCCTGTATGGTTGGGACAAGTTTTGTTTGTGCTTATGGTTTATTTATTTTGTAACAGGAAAAAAAGACTAACAGAACCATATAGGTGCTCGTTGCATCATTTGTTTGCAGAGGCACATAAGATAAAAGCTTTGATACAGAGTAAAGAAAAAAAATATGAAGGCACTTGTTTCTTGTCCATTTTGGCGTTTCTTCAAACCGTTCTTCGATTGTACGCTGCAAGAAGAAAAATTGAAGAAAAAGACCAGAACAATTCAGATGATCTTAAGGTCATTTTATAAAAGTGTCAAGCGTTAGAAACCAGATTGTTTCAAGTTTATGGGAGCAAGGAATATGATACTGCAGACAACACCTGAACAGTTCGATGTCATTTGTAGTCTACAAATGATGAAGAATGTAGATATACCCAAAGATGTTGAGCTGAAGAAAAAGGTGAACATGTTTGCGGTCGAGTATTTTAAAGGAGATAAGAAGATGAGGAAAATTGATATTATCAGAGCTATGATGGAAAATGCAGCAGATGAAACCAAAGCTGAAGACTTCGTCAAGCTATTCATACTATATCTCTTGGTTTCGATATTTGTCCCAAACAAAGGTGGGCAGAATATGACTTCAAAATACTTGTACCAAGTATTTGAGATGAATAAAGTGTGTTGGCCTGATGTTTTTCATGAGTATCTAATGGAGTCTATAATTAAAGCTGAAGAAGTTGATGATGTATCGGGTTGCGTCATTTACCCATTGGTAAGTTAATTTTTGTATCTTTTGATTCATAAATTATTATTTTTTTATTTTTCCCGAGTTTGATTACTAATTTGAATGTTGTGTTGTGTATTGTTTTTTTCAGTATTGGTTTACCGAGATGTCAAACATCACATTGAGACAAGATGGGAACGAGATGTACGCAAAGTTCGCTAGATGGAACCTAGATGAAATAAGCAAGGAAGTGGTGAATAATTTTGATGATCTTAGCAATAAACCAGAAATTTTCTCAAAGGTAAAAGCAACAACAATTCTTGTTTTTTTTATAATTTTTAATGTTTGAGAATTAAAAATTTCAATCATTTATTTGCTTGTACCTTATTCCAGATGAAAAGAAATGATGGAACCAAAAAACGGTTTCATAGTTTATTTAATTCCAACTTATTATCGTAACTTTTCTTGTGTTCCGAAGATGAATGTGGGTTACCTTCAGGGATCCTTCTTGCTTCAATATAATGAACAAGAAATACGCTTGGTCCAGCGTATAGAGGAAAAGGAAATCCATGTTGAAGAGTACATATATGGTGAACTAAAGGTTGGTGATGGAAATGAAGAGGATAATGCAAGTGAAGAGATTGTTAGTGAAAGAAATGAAGAGAGTGTTGTTGATAGAAATGAAGAGAGTATTGGAACTGGAAAGGAAGATACCACTTACAAGGAAAAATATAAGTGGGCGAGAATTTTGATTGAAAAACTTACAAGCGTTGGTAACAATGGGCTTTCGGAAGAAGATCAATCAATTCTTGCAAAATATGATGTTGAAGATAAGTTACAACCAGTGAGGAAGACTTACGTGAGACAGAAACGTAAGAGAGATGAAACAGGAACAGTTTCAAACAGTGAACAAGATGTGGAATGTGAAGGTGATATGTTAAATCTTAGATGAGTTAAATATGATATTATTTATTTGTGTGTGTTAAATAAACAATATTGTTGGGTTAATGGTAGTATCTAACATATGTTAAAAATCGCAGGAATTGATAACCAAAGCTATAAATATTGTGGATGAAATGATAGAAAAAAATGCTGGTGATGTTGAGGTTGAAGAAGATAGTGAACAAAAGTCTGACAATGATGAGGTGATAATTTACTTTACTTTGATTTGATTTGATTTAATTTGATTTTTTTGTTGTCATTGAATCTAATTTTTTTGAAATCAATAAATCTTGCAGGTAATGAATATGCCTGAAGAAACATAACAACATGATGCAGTGGAACCTGAAAAGGTTTCAGCTCATGAAGAAGTTCAGATTCAACATGATGCAGTGGAACCTGAAAAGGTTTCAGCTCATGAAGTTCATATTCAAGGATTAACTGAAGATTTGGAGGACTCTTTGTTGGAACCATAAAAGGTTTCATCAACTGAAGGAGAAGTTCAGGAGCAACAGGTGTTGGAACCAGAAAAGGTTTCATCCAATGAAGGAGAAGTTTAGTAGCAAGAGCTGATGGAACCAGAAAAGGTTGCATCATCTAAAGGAAAATATCAACAACTGATTGAAGAGATTTCGGAGTTAACTCCGAACACAATTGAAGATTTGGAGGTGGATGAGAAAGTAGAATCTAAAATCAAAGGGAAGCATGCCAAAGATAATATAATAGAAGAAGATTTGGAGATAACTCCAAACACATCTGAAGATATAAAGGTGGCTGAACAAATTGAATCTTCTTTGTAGAAGACTAACTTGAGGAGTGCAATAGAAGAAGTTTCTGAATTGACTTCAGACACAATAGAAGATATCAGAGTGGCTGAGAGGGTAGAATTGGAATCGATGAAAATTTTTTCATCAAAGCTAGAGAAACAGATTGAAGTGTCAACTCAAAGCCAGGGTTCAATTGATGAAACTATTCTTCAGCAAATGGAAGATGAATATGCAAACAAGACTTCTACATCAAAGCTAGAAAGTAAAGGCACGTGCTACTACTCTGTTATAAACATGGCAAATGATGTAATTGATTTAGAAGATGATATGCCTCATTTCGAGTTGGGATTGACGCAAACAGACAGTGACAAAGAAGATAGTGAATACGTCAGTCCCGAACGAAAAGTGAGTAACATAATCTCAAAGATGAGAAAAAACAAAAGGAGCATGCAAGCACCTGTTAAGATGCAAGATTATACACCTGGAGAATCTAATAAGAAGAAAAGAAACAAGACTCGTTGTGTAAGCAGAAAGAAAACTACAAAGTTGGAGAAAAAACAAAAAGAGAAAAGGGAAGTCAAGTTGAAAGCAGTGGACAACTTAAAAATTATGCAAGTGCTGGATTCAAATGAAAAAACTGATTGTTGTGCAGATATTTTAAAATGCACAATGAAAGGTAAGTGGCATTCATACTATTAAGTTTTTTGGTTTCATAATTGAAGTGTTTCAGTTTCTTTTCTTATTCTTTAATCTTTAATTTGTTTTTGAACAATTTAACAACAGTGACATGGCTTGGGAGAAAAAATATCTGGGAATGTACATTACATGAATGAATATGAATACCTTGGTAAGAAAGGGTGACATTGCAGGAGATATGATTGAGTTCTACATGCTCAAATTGCAAAAAAAAACATATTAAAGAATATCATGAAACCAGACGGTACTCCTAAGTACAAAAGTGCAGTTTTTCTCAGCACATATGTCTATGTAAGTTTCATCTAAATTCTCTTATACAAGTGTCTTTATGAAACAAAATTAGAATTTGATTTTTGTTTTTTTACTGAATTTCAGACACTGCACTCAATCGGGCAAAGTAGTCACACTGCAATTGAAGCTTTCATTGACAAAATGGATTACACTCCGGAATTTGTATTCGTTCCACTGCTAACAAAAATAAGTGAAAAGTTGTATCACTAGACATTGTTAGTCTTTGATAATGAAACTGGAGAATTCTCTTACTACAACTCCATGGCTTCCACTGAAGATGAATGCAACAAAAGTGCTGAAATCATGAAAGAAAGAATGGTGTCAGCATTCAAACAACATGTTGTAAAGCTCTTCCTAGACCCGGCAAGTCAAACAAAAGAATTTGTTTTGAACACCCCTTTGTGCTGTCAACAAGATTTGTAAGTACTTTTAAAAGAACTTGTGATATCTTCATTTCAATTTTTTTTTGTTTTCTTTAATTTAAAGATCTTGTTTTGTTAATTTCAGGAATGATTGCGGACTTCATGTTTGCTATTACATGAAGAGCCTTTTGAAAAGAAATTTTTCATCCTAAGAGCACATAAAACAAAAGGTGCAAAATATGAGGCCAACGTTGGCATGCAAGATACTCCTTGACAAAGTTGCAGACTATGAGTCCAAAGTTGCAACGTTATAATGGAGAAAAGACGGGCAAACATTAGGGTGGGGGAGGACTACTTGCAACATCCAGGAAGAGGAGTAACATGAAGGTTCAGTTATGAAATTGTTTGGTTTCTTTTCAGGTGTGTCTCGTTAATGGTGGCAGAGAAAGAAGACTGATGGTGCGTTAATGGTGGTTGTCTGTTCATGGAAGAGAAGATGCAGTTTATGATTGGTAAAAAACAGAGTTTGTGAAAAAAAAAGGTTGAAACTAAGAACAGTGTTAATCAATTAGTTTGTGGTAAAATACAATGGTTGTCCGTAAAACATCTTATTCAATGATTTGTAAACAGAGGGTAGCTAAGAACAGTCTTTTCATCAATCACTACTCTTAAGTTATAAAATATGTTGTGATATTTTTCTCTTAATCAAGGATGAACATCTTATTCAATGATTTGTTTCATCTTATTACAGGATGATATTTTTCTGTTAATCAATAGTTTTTGTTTCATCTTATTCCAGATGAAAAAACATGATGAAACCAGAAAAGGTTCCATCATTATTTTTGGTTTTCATCTTGTTCCAGATGAAAAAACATAATGAAACCAGAAAAAGTTCCATCATTTGTTTTTCTTTCATCTTAATCCAGATAAAAAAAAACGATGAAACCAAAAAGGGTTCCGTCACATTTTTTGGGTTCATACTGTTCCAGATGAAAAACATGATGGAACCAGAAAGAGTTCAATCATTTGTTTTTGTTTCATTTTATTCCATATGAAACAAACAATGAAACCAAAAAGGATTCCATCAACTTAGAGATAAAAAAACCCTGAAGAATGTGACAAAATATGAAACCTATTTTGGTTCCAACAAATTATAAAAGCCTGCAACTCTGACAAACTTAATCTAAAAATAAAAAAACATGAAAGACCTGGAGCAAATTGAAATTTTAACTGTAAAAATTATAGAAAAAAGAATAATAAAAATATGTAGATTAAAACATATAGTAGTCTAAACAAAAAATGAAAATGAAAGTCGATGAATTGTTGTCAAAATGAATTCACATCTGCTGCGCAGGGCATGTCCTTCGGTTATGGGCACTCAAAACATGGCAGCTACCACAAGTTCTCATCTTCTTATTAGGAACTGAACATGTATTAGGAATTCTCTTCTTCTTCCTTGGACAACCTGGTTGTGGTAGAGCATCAGGACCAAGAACAAGAGATTTTGGAGACACAATCGAAGGCTTTTCAACTGTGGGAAAAGGATTAATTGGTCTTGCATAGGATTCATGGTAGAACTTTACTGTAAAGTAGTATTCAACATACTTATACGGGTCTTCTTCATTTAGCATGATACAGCGGATAGCGTGAGCACAAGGAAAACCGTTGATGCGCCAGCGGTTGCAAGAACATGTTCTTCTTTCCAAATCAACCTTTTGTGTTAATGTCGAATGGACTTCAAACACATATTGCGACGACTTGGTGACACTGTATTCACGGCCATGCATCTTGTTGTTGTACATCTCAATTTCAAATTATGGACATAAAGTTTCTCGCCACTTCAATAGTGTTGCACATTGTTCGCGACGTACACACATTTGATTCATAAGCTTCACTATGATCTCATCAACCATGATGGCTATAGGCTTCTCTCTCTCTCTTCAACGATCCAACTATTGAAACTCTCAGCAATATTCGAACACAACCTACCATAACGACGACCCGGGAAATAAACACTTGCCCATTTATCAACCGGAGCCTACTCAGATAATCTTATAACTTCTAATTTTTGACCTGCAACAAATTTCCCAGTTCTCTGAAAATTTTATATGTGTATTAGCATACGCACATTTTTCAAACAACCCAAGCACATAATTGTTATAAACCTTACTGGACTTCGGCAAGTATGTATTGATATTGTTCTTCATATGCCAATAACACCAACCATGAACAGCATCAGGGATTTGATTCACCAAACCACTACCTCGATCACTCACAAAAGTAAGCTTTTTGCGCAGAGGAGAAAGGACTTGCTTCAAATTCTCCAAAAACCATTCCAGTTGGCGTCATTCTCCGAAGAAACAACAGCATAAACAAAAGGATAGATTTCTGAAAACAGAACAGAAAAAAAATGTCTCAGCATATAAAAAACGATGAAACCAATTTTGGTTTCATCAAAATAAGGTTTCATCTGTTTCAATTACATTTTTTTTGTAAAAATAGGTTTCACTGATTTTCATCTTGGTTTCATCTGTTTGTAGCATGATGTTAGGTTTCATCTGTATAGGATTAAATAAAGACCTATTTATCAACTCAGACAAAAATAGAATGTTTAAGAAACTTATCGTCATTCCCGGTTAGACCTGTTGCTGCCATGATATGACCAAGGTATTTGCTCTTCAAATGGGCTGCATCAAGGAATAACAAAGGACGGCAGTAATTGAATCCACGAATGCATACTCCGAAACAGATAAACAATCTCTGAAATTTTTGAGTCCCATTTTCAACTTCCAAAACAACACGAGATCCAGGATTGGTTTAAGTCAATTTGTTGGTATACCATTTCAAGTACATAAATGATTTCTCGTTCTCTCCCCATGTAATATTCAATGCATGCCTCTTCCCTGCATATGCATAATAACGACTAATGTCAAAGCCATACTCTCTTGTAAACTGATTCATAATATCCTTTGTCTTCTTCTTTGGATTCTGTTTAATCTCTTCAAGAATCAAGCTACTAATTAGTTTCTTCGACAGATGTGGTCCGTTTACAACTCCGCCACAACAAGTATGCTTCTTATTTAACTCTTTGATAATAAAAGGACTACCTTCAACACCATCAATAGAAACAACATATATATGCCATTCACATTTCTTTTTCCTTCTTAGAAAAACATGCACAAATCCTCAACTTCTCATTCCCTGTCATTTTAAATGAATACCCAGATACGGCATGATATTTCAACAAATCAGAGCGAATTTGTTGAACACCTCAATTAAACACCTGATTGACACCCTGGAGAAGGCCTAACCAATGCGCAGACTTCAACGGTTCTTTAACTTTATTACGGATATCATAATCAACTAAATTTGTAAGTGCTGCATGCTCAAAAGGTATAATTCCTAAACTCCGTGGCTGCTCATATGGTATGATTCCTGAAATTTCTGAATTACAACTAGAGGACTCATCTTTATGCCTTACATGTAACTCAAGAGATGGAAGATTATTAAACAAAGTAAATAAAGCAACCGATTGGAGATCAAAATCAGAATTAATAACCTTTTGCTGATCACAAACTATGTGGAAAATTTCTATAGAAAGAACAGAGAATTGAAACCAACTTGAACATATACTACCCTTCAAATCACAAACAGATGCTTGTATACCAATACGAAAAGATAATGTATCCTCTTCTTGAAATATAACAGCGAGAACAGATTCCATAACCTACAGAAAAAATATGAAACCAAAAGAAGTTTTACTAAATGTGAATATAAACAACAACAAAAAACAAAATTTGAATATTAAAATCAACAACATAACAAATTCTGATTCCAATAATATACAAGACAAAGGTATGAAACCAAAAAAAGTTTCACTAGATGTGAATATAAACAACAACACCAACAACAAAAAATGAATATTAACATCAACAACATACAATTTCTGATTCCAATAATATACAGAAAAAAAATATGAAACCAAAAGAAGTTTCACTAGATGTGAATATAAACAACAACACCAGCAACAAAATTTGAATATTAAAATCAACAACATAACAAATTCTGATTCCAATAATATACAGGACAAAAGGTATGAAACCAAAAACAGTTTCACTAGATGTGAATATAAACAACAACACAAAAAAAAAAATGAATATTAACATCAACAACATACAATTTCTGATTCCAATAATATACATGAAAAGGTATGAAACAAAAAACAGTTTCACTGGCTGTGAATATAAACAACAAC
>JAJJMC010023397.1:2857187-2874631 GCA_023531435.1 Papaver californicum
GTATGAAACAAAAAACAGTTTCACTGGCTGTGAATATAAACAACAACGCCAACAACAACATTTGAATAAGAATATCAAAAACATAACAAATTCGATTCCATAGATTTGAATAAGAACATCAACAACATAAACATAGAAATTATAAAAAAAAAATGGATCTGAGTTTCATAATAAACATAAACTCAATCATACAAAAAAAAAACAAAAAACAATTATACCTGAAATTTGAATTTCAGTTTGAGATGAATGATTGAACTAATACAACAGCTTGAACCGAATGAGAATATAATCAAATTGAAAGAATAAACTGAAACTTCAATAGGAATCTTCAAAATACCAATAGTTTGAAGTTATAGTTCATTTTCTTCACTTAAACAGAAACGAAAACGAGTTCGGTTCTTCAAAAGTTTGATAATCAAATAACAACCAAAATCAATAAATCGAAAATCATAATAACAAAACCAAAATAAAGTAAAACCAATATCAAACTTACCTAATGAACTACAACTGAAGCTAGAGTTTCTGTTCTTCACTTAAACAGCAAGGAAAACGAACTCGGTTTTTCAAATAATCATTGGATTTTGGAGAAGATATGTTTCAAATTGAAACCCTATCCGAAACTCTGTTCTTAGCTACCCTCTGAATCAGATTCACCAAAGTTGATTTAGCCGATTTCCTCTCACAAAACTAAGATTTGATTTTAACATTTATTTCCATTTAAAACTTATAGATTATATAGGAAGGGCAACTCGGGTATATTGAAAAATACTAAAAACTAAATTTAATCATTATTAAGGAAAATGGGGTTTTAATTTCATTTTTAATTAAAATGGTTTTTGTTTAGAATAAATAATATGAAAGGATTTTTTATATGGGAAATTTGTTCACCTTGGTTTTTTATATCAAGTTATGTTTTTTTAAGGGGTATGGCTACCTCAAAAGAAAAAAGTGTTGGGTAACTTAGAGAAAGATTTTTCAAATTAAAGGGTGTGGGGAGGGGGTAACATGTTTATAATATAAAGGCTACCAATATACCTCGAAGTTCGCTAAGTGTATATACGGATATATGGGCGTAAGAAGGACGCGTAGTTTGAAATCATTCAAGAAAAAGAATATTAGACAAAAAGGAGTTAGTACCACAAACATGAATGTATATCAAGGCAGATGATTACGGAAGGGGTTTTGAAATATAAACCTTTGATTGCATGCATGACTAATTGTACAACGGAGAATGTTAAATCAGTTTTATAAGGAACGTTTTCGATTAGTGTAGAAAAGATTATGGTGAAAATGGTCGTCTATGGTTGAGGTTATTCACCTCACATCGGTGAAATGGACATAAAAAATAAGACAATTATGTCTCTCATCTTTAAATTTCTTTTTTATCTTTTCTCTCTCCAATTCCAAAATAAATCACAAAAACATTTATAACTTTTAAAATATACATCCGATTTTAATAAAACTTATATTTTTGGAAAGAATTTTAAATTATCTACAAAACAAGATCCATTGTTGATAGTAAATTCAAAAGTTTTTTTCCGAAAGAAAATAGCTAGGATGAAACTCGATGCATCCTGTTTTAAACTAAGAAAATAAAAATATTTGAGTAATAGCTAGGATGAAACTGGTTGCATTCTGGTTTAAAATAAAATTGAAAAAATATATTCAAAAATAGCAATGATGAATCTGGTTGCATCCTAACTTGAATTTGTTTTCATCTATGTTTATACTAGTATGAAACTAGAATCATCATGCTCAAAACACTCTCAAAAAATTGGTACATGGTTCAAAAGTGCTTGAGAAGAAGAAAATAAGCTAAAAATAATAAAACAGGAAATCTGCAACGTTTTTCTGGTGTTACAAATTAACTGTTGCAATGAAGCTGAAGATAAACGTTGCGAAGCTGAAAATAAACGTTGCTGATAGGTTGAAGAAACCGTTGCAGCTGAAGATAAACGTTGATGATGGGTTGAAGAAACCGTTGTCCTTTCTCTGTTCTTCCCGTCTTCTTCAGCAGCAGCAACAAAAAAAAAATTCTAAATTGTTTTTTTTTCGTTTTTTTTTAGCTTCCTTAGCTCGACCCAACCTTCATAACTTCTTTTGTGACTCAACCAAACCTTTTTATACACCACATATTCATTTATCATGGCGAAGTTATAGAGTAAATTGATTGAAAGAGATATAATTGGTAGTGGATATGGAGAAGTGGAAGTACACTGTTGTGCTGAGAAAATAAAATCTCCCAAGTATATTGGTCGATGTCGTTCTCTATCAAACCGTCGTAATTGCGGTTCATGGCTAGGTGATACGACTTCAATAGGGCCAGAACTAGCGGATTCAAATACATTAGGATTTAAACCCGGAAAACTAGGGCTAGAAGATGTACTTGATAGAGTGGTGTCAGCCACAGGAGATGGGGAAGATACTAATGGTGATGGTGAAACATTAATAGGTGGAGTAAGTTATCAACAACGCCATTTGGATGCTTCGATGGGGACAGCAAAGCATTGGCAGACTTCACAGTCATATAAAAACTAAACTATCAATTGAACTTCTCATATTATTGTAATTTTAGTTAAAAAATGACATATTGGTCAACTATCTAAAAAATCAGTATCATTTTTGGGTGATATATCCATTTTTGGATATTTAAAAAGGATATTTAAATTTGTTGGGTATTAGAATAGTATCTATATTTACTTGTCTTCTAAACCCATAAAAAAAGAAATATGGGTTATTGAACCAATTATCTCTATTGTTTATGGTGGTTTTTTAACAAAGGAAAAACTTATAAATTTGCCTCTGACCTGTATTAGGAATACATAGTCTATACTTATAGATGGGTGTTATGTACTGATCCCTATGTCTTGTCTATGAATATATATATATATTTGCTAGGGATTCATTTAGTTGAACTCCCAGTATTCTATATATACATCTAGTATATTTACTGAGTATTTTAGTATTTATACTATACCCACCTCTATATTGAGTCTATATTGATTGGAAAACTCCTAGATGTTCTCTGATCATTGAGTAATATTGGACTTGTCTCAAGTCGCAAAACATCCATGACTGAATTCCTTGAACTTGTTTTGTTTACACATCAATGATCAGATTGTCATCTGTTATTGTTTTCACAATATATATTCTAGACTTACTTGAAGTCTATTACTAAGCATATTCATATCTTCTCTCAGCTGAGCCATATGAATTCATAATAATGTCACCGATAAATATTGTACATAAACATTATGTTAGTAAATCTGCTACAGACAACTTGGTTATAAATATTTATTCCTCGAATAAATTATTGAATTTGTATGTGTCTACTCTCAGCCGAGTTACATGGATCCATCATAATATATTCCATAAAATTGGAATTTAATATCTACATGATCATCTCTCAACGGAGAATTAAATGAATGCAATTGTGCAAAGAATAATCAAAATGCGTTATGGCACTGGCAAGCCCATGGCTAACGCAACACTAGATTATCACACATGCGCCTTTTGCTAGCGCATGCATCTTTTCTCACGCTAGCGCCCTTACTCCCCTAAGATCAACTTATCATCTCCACCTTTGTAACCAAAGCAAGACGTGAACGACCATTTCTTAGTTTAGGCTTGTCTTGTACGATCTTTGATTTCTCAAACTAAAATAAAATACTATTTACGATATATTTATTTTTCACCCTAAAACAGTTATACAAACTACTAAGGAGGAATTACTAGTGTTTTTGGGTTCATGTTTGTTGGTCACATTAGAAGAAGATGTTACTCTTTGCTCGAATCCAAGTAAAACAGATGGGTTTATAACGAGGGATACTTATTGCGCCCTCAACGAGAATAAATGTTTCACTCTTGTCTGGACGATGGAGTTTCCAATGTTGAATATAACTTTTAAGGGCAAGAGGAATTCTTAGCATGAGCAGGTATAAAGAGTTCACTGCCAACATTTGATATGTTAAGGGCAAGAGGAATTCCAATGTTGAATATAACTTTTAAGTTTTGTGTTGTAAAAGTGGAGACAGTGGAACATGTTTTATTTCACTATAAGCACATGAAGAAGTCGGGTCTTCTTATGCGAATTAAAATGATGTTTTTTTAATACCATCCAACAAAATTTCATGACATGAAATATGAATGAATATTATGGAAAATACAAGAAAATATGGAAAATCCTTCTTTACGCGATCGTCTGGACGCTATAAAATTAATGAAATATGGCGTATTTTTGGTGGCAGGGACGTAGTAATAAAGGGAATATCTTTTATGATCATCTCCACAATAATTTTGTGGTTGTTAAATTCTTTTGGAATATCCCAGCAGATCGTGTACTTCAATTGACTTTTTTTTTTTGGTAAAACAATGAAAGCATTTATGTAATCTATTTTTTCTTTTGAACGTATTAACCTTTTTTGATAAAAATAAAATTATATTAAATTAAACCTAAATAATACATCAGGTTAGTGATCTTTTATTTATTGAAATTATTACAAGAAAAAAAATATTTTTGAACTTGAATTTGTAAATGAATACCTCTGCCTTAGCCATTGCGTCAGCTTCTGTGTTGTGTTTTTTTTGTTAATGTACAAAACCTTATCTTGTGGGATCTTTTTTCGGATATATCTTGTTTTGTTGATGGAGTTTTTTGCTTGCCATGGAGAGTCTAGAGATATATGTCTTTTACTATAGATACCATTGAAAGCAGATTATTATTTAGCCACTTGCTTGTATTAAGAAGAGCTATCACTTCTGCATGGATTGCTAAAGAGGCCCATCCCAAGCCTTCTGTTATATGTTGAATTTCTTACTTGATATATTGAGAATAAGATAAAGGCATACCCCATTTTAGAATCTTCTTCCTTGAAAGAAACGCCAATAAAGATAATCCAGTCTGAGTTTAAGATTGACCAAGAGGGTTTGGGAGATGTTGACGTTTTATTATGATGATCCAGTGGTATTGCTATCCCTTCTTCAATTTTAAGTTGATTCTTAATTTGGTCTATCAATATTACTGGATTTGGAGACATCTTTTTCAAAAATTACTAAGCATTTGTTTCCAAATATACCACAAATATTGTGGATATTTTGCTTGCCATTGGAAAGTATGTTGAGGAAGTAACCCAGCTAGATACCCAATCACTGATAGACCCTAACGAAGAGTTCGAGGTTACCGACGCTAACGAGAAAGATAACCGAATTTCTCTCGAGAATGGGCATTATAGAAATAAATGTTTTTTATTTTCCGAGGTTTGGGAATTACACAATAAGCAGTCTAAGGAGATTTCAAAAATATGAGAAGCTAATCTGCTCGAAGTTGGTTGAGGATTACTTACTAATTTTCAAACGAAGAGTCTTATTCTTAGTATAATAACCGAAATGGGCCATATTTTTTTTCCAAGGGAAAGGAATATTTTTGTTAGGGAATTGGTTTATCAGGATACTGCACGCATTTTAATTTGACAGGAAAAACGCCCGATTCATGGTGCTTCCATTTTATTTTATCAGGGAGAGAAGTTTGTGGGACTATGGCTATGGTTTTATCTCTAGTATATGGAGGGAAGAGATCGTTGATTCTTGAGATGTCCCACTCTTCTTCGATGGTGATTAAATTTTTGAATTTTGAATTGGATATACCGTATCAGTGGGTTTGGAAATGTTGGGGAAGTCCGGTATCAAAGGTTCATCCCAGATGTACGTGGAAGCTCCATCTCTCATTTGCAAGATAAAATTGTTTTTAATAAGAGATAGACCTTTTTGGATGCTAGTTCAGATCCAAGATAAATTCGATTTTTCGGATAAATCAAAAGGGTGTGAGTTCGAGAAATTTCTGGCTTTGAGAATCTAGGGCCCATAGATGATTCAGTTTTAAGACTAGGAGGCTCGTTCATTTAGTAAGAAGTGCCACATTAAATTGTTGAGGATTTTTTAAACCTAGTCCTCCGTGCAATCTTGGTCTAAAAATACTTTTCCAAGCCTTTGTATACCATCCCCTGTTTTTTGACTTGAGAAAATTGCAATATTGTTTTTCGCCTAGCTGTAGAAGCATGAAATAAATATGTATAAATTCCTGACCCAGCATCAGAATTATAAATACATACTGCTATCTTACATTCCGCAAGAGAATTGAGAAGGAATATTCAGCTCATGACTAAAATTAGCTCAGTATCTCTTTTGCATATATACACGCCATAGAAATTTCAGGGCTTTACCCATCTAAACCTTCGGTATTTCATGTATGCTTATGCAAATTATCTTTATTGATCAGAACATACTAATTATACAAAATTATAAAATATTCAGAATAGAGGCTATACCATATTTGAATAAAACGCTAATTAGATGCATACCATCTAATTTCAGAGTCGCATCAAGCATTATCTCAAGTTGCAAACTTCCACAGCTGAATCTCTTGAAAATGTTCTGTATGCACTGCATAAAAGTTACGCATAAATGCTAAAATTAAATCTCATACAATTGAGAAACTCTAAACAGGCCATAAATGTGGCCAAGAAATTAATAAACATCAAAGATAGTGGTGCGTAAGCACTAACCATGGCACTAGCGAGTGCTAGCCTTGGAAAAGCCATAGACACACTCCCAACACAAATGGGTAGCACACACATATGCCAAAAGGCCAAGAAAATGCCAAAAAGCCAAAAAGGCCAAAAAGGTCAAAAAGCCAAAAGCTAACAGAGCATGGACCAAGCACTAGCAGTGTTAGTGGTAGCACTAGCAATAACTAACATTAGCGCTACCGTTGGCGCTTCAGCTTAGCGCTGCTGATGCTCGCGCCGCGGTAGCATGGGCGCTAACGCTGGCTAGGGTGCAAGCCTTCCCCTCTTTTTTCTTTGTGCTAGGGTGAAAGCCTTCCCCTCTCCTTCCTTTGCGCTATGGTGCAAGCCTCCCCCTTTACTATTAACACCAATACTAGCCATTATTATACTATCTTGGCTCAGACTCATCGATACCATTATCTCACAACAAACTTACATGTTTTGAGTCCATGACTCCACTAACTCTCACGAGAAATCAAAAACAATTACATGGGGGATAAAACATGGGGTTTTGGTCTGGCGGTTACAGCAACGTGGGAGTGGAAACACCCCAAGATAAGGAAGTTACAAAGTAGTGGTAAGGCTGAAGCAGTTAATGGAGTAATGGTTTGCCGAAGATTCCAAGGAGGTTGAACAATTAATCCCACGACTTTCCACTTCTCCATCTCTTCACTACCTCCACTACTTTACAAGGAAGCGCGTGTTCCCAAACTATTATAAATAGGCTCCTTAGCCCATTCATAAAACAGAACAATCTTACCATTCTCATAAGCTCTGTTATTCTCTATCTTTACACATAATTCAACGTACAAATTCCTTCAACTTTCTTTGCTTCCTTCCCCTAAGATCAACCCATTTTCTCTCATTGTGACCGAAGCAGAGCGGAATGGCTACTATCGTGGTTTAGGATTTCCATGTATAATTTTTATTTATGAATCTAAAAAAAGTACTTCTACAGTATATTGTTTTTCCTACAACTAGTTTTTAGGTATAAACAATTGGCGACCACAGTGGGAGATTAATCTCTCGGTCACAAATCCAATTTTGTTTCAACTATTTGAAAAATTAGTTCTTCAATTACCTAAAAATGGTTGTCCTTAAGTCAGATTCAGTTACCACCAATTTTAATAGTTTCCCTATAAATACCAATGGTGATGCCCACAACTTCTCTCCAACAGTCAACGGCACCACTAACCCACATCTCACAAACGGTACCACCAAAGCGGTCGAAACTCCAATCGCTCTGGCCGAGTTAATGCAAAGACAAGAATCTCAAGCAAGAATTCTAGCGAGACTGGAAGATGCGGTAGGTGCTCTATTCTCGTCTGTTGTCAAATTAATAGAAGAATTAGGATGTCGTAGCGCTTTTGAACGAGACCCAGGCTCCATAAACCAGGGATCCTCCAATTCACAATATTGGGAGCTTCACCACTACAGAAAAACCAGTGAACCATGAAGCCATATTTCTAATTAAAAATTTGTGCGATCTTCTTCACTTTTTTAAGGATCAGCGTATCGACACCTTTACTGCTCTTAACCGCATAGCCGTAGACACACACCTGACATCATCTCCAATGGAGATACAAACAACCTAACTGTAAAAAATATCACCTTCACCGAGGAAGACATGATGGTTGAAGAAGGTCATAATCGAGCTTTGTACGTCACCGTTCACATCAAGGATGATCGACACAGGAGCAACTTCCAATATCATTACACTCAAGACGCTCAAAGTTGCACAGTTTCCACATAGTCAGATCATACCGCACCCCATAGTAATGAAGGATTTCGAAGGTAACCGTACTAATTCCTATGGACATGTTTATTTAAATTTACAATTTGGTCCTATTGTATCCAAGGTAAAATTCCACGTCATTAAGAAAGATCCTGAATACCATATGATACTAGGGCGCCCTTGGTTACATGACAATAAAGTTATTCCTTCCACCTACCATCAATGCGTGAAAGCATTGCTAAATAGGAAAATCATATGCTTAACAAAGTCGTCATCACCCTACACTCCAATATATGATGTTGAGTTCTTCAAACCATAGGTTGATATCGTTGAACCATCCAACAAATTCTACAACACGCCATTACCTGACTGGGCATCGGTAGCATACGAACCACCAACATTTGTTTCAAAATCCGCGACAACGGGAGCGACTTCCAGACCCTATGGAAACTACTATGGGACCCCGGCGTCACAAATCCTCAACATGTTAAGAGATCCAATAGTTTTGTGACTAGTTACGACAACAGGGGAAGAATAGTCTACCTTCAAAATCGTTGTTCGCAATTAGCATGAGTGGCCTATGAAGAGTTTCCACGCTAACAGATATGCATCCGTAGTGAGAAAAAATATCATGAAGAGGTTCAATACGTGCCGCCACAGTTACAAGACGGTATAGATGCTACGTCCGATACACTTGAAATTCACAATCTAGGAAAAAAAGAAAATCCATGTCCAGTTTCAATCAGCTCAGCTTTGTCACCAGAAGAAAAGGTAGGGCTTTTCAATCTACTCAAAGAATATCAAGACGTCTTTTCTTAGACCTAGGAAAAAATTCCAGGGCTAGATTACAAACTAGTGACTCATCATTTACATGTTTCTCTTGACGCCAAACCAGTCAAGCAACATCTCAGACAGTTTAGACACGAAGTCGAGGAGAAAATCAAGATCGAAATCCAAAAGTTACTAGTAGCAGGCTTCATCAAACGTATCCAACACCCCACATGGTTGGATAACGTTGTACCCTTCAAGAAGAAGAATGGACAAATAAGATGTTGTGTGGACTTCAGGAACCTGAACAAAGCTTGTCCCAAAGATGACTTCCCTCTCCCAAACATGACATGCTCGTGGATGCTACCAGTGGACATGGAATGTTTTCATTCATGGATGACTATAACGGCTAAAATTAGATAAAAATATACGAGTACGATGATGAGAAGGCCGCGTTTCGAACCCCTATCGAGAAATACTATTACACAGGGATGCCCTTCGGACTAAAGAATGCTGGCGCTACTTAAGAAAGAGTCATGACAGCAATCTTTCACGACATGATGCATAAGCAAGTAGAGGATTATGTCGACGATGTGGTAGTGAAATCCAAAACCCGAGCGTCTCATGCAGATATCCTACGCCAAGTCTTCGAGAGATGCCGTGAATACCACTTGAAGATGAACCCTCTGAAGTGCGCTTTTTGTGTATCCTCTTGGAAGTTTCTTGGATTTTTGATAACGACATAAGGGATCAAGGTGGATCCGACCAAAATACAGGCTATCACCATCATGCCACCACCACGCACTTTAAAGGAACTTAAAAGCTTCATGGGAAAGATATCATATATTTGATGCTTTATTCCTAGACTAGCTCAATTTGTTACTTCATTTACACCCATGTTGTAGATAGAGGTGAGTTTTTATCTGGTCATCTACATAACAAAAGGCATTTCACCAAATTCAACAATTGATGTTATCACCAGCCGTTATGAAATCTCTAGCTTCAGGAAAACCATTACTTCTCTACACAGCCTTCAATGAAGTATCCATATGAGCTCTATCGGCTCAAGAAGACGACATGTGAACTGAATTCCCCATTTACTATCTCAGTCGTACACTAAGATATGCAGAGTTGAGATACCCCAAAGTTCCAAGAGTATTCCTATCCTTGGTACATGCTTTTTCAGAAGTTCTGACATTATCTATTATAAAATAGAGTAATGTTTATGGGTAAGGATGACCCTGTAAAGTTTTTACTATCAAAACCTTCTCTTATAGAACGAGAACAAAATGGTTGCTGCGTATGTCATAGTTTGACATATCATGTGTATCACCAAAATCAATAAAGGGTCAAGCGGTGTAACGCCCCACCTCATCATTCTAGGTCGGCCGCCCTAAAATAGAAGTGTGGCACTACTCATGGGACAATAAAGCACACTCAAGCCTTCAAGCCAACAAATGTCAATCTGGCTATCGTGTGGGTTTTTTTTTTTAGAATAATAAGTTTAAAAGAAAATCTTATTTAAAAATGACGAGCGTTATAAAAGAAAATCTGATAAAAGAAAGTCTTAAAAATAGTTATCTTCGACTCGCAGGTCGGATATTTAATTTAAATGATAAGAGTCTTACTTAAAGTAAAGAAGTCTTAAACACAAGCTATAAAATATTTAATCGTTTAAGCACCTTGAAGAAAAAGGATGTAGCTTTCCGGGACAAAGATCGTTCTACAAGTTAGGTCGCTCCGCGGCTACCGTTCCCTGAAAAATAATAGTAAGTTGGGTCAGAAATACATAACTTTATAGAATCTAGAAAAAACACGAATGCACACAAAAACGATTGTATATAAAAGAAACGGAAAATAGGTTTCCCACCCACGAAACTAATCGACTTTCCATCTTTATAATTTCATTCTCTAACTGTACGACGACACATACCGACCCTTGCGTAGTCCACTTAATTTCCTACAGTGCGTAGAAAGATAAGTGTTGTCGACCCTATTCAAGATAATAGATCCATATCTTCTAGGCGACCCCTCGGTCATCGCCCAACAACCTCTGGGAGTCGAGCCAACTACGAGTCTCAAACAGAGGTACACACCAATAATTTAAACTACTGATAGTTACCATCACTATACTACCCGGACCCCGGGTAATCAATAGAACGACACCAATACAAATGCTAACCACCGCATCAAACTAAAAATAATACTATTCACCATCGCATAGCATTTTTATAACATTCATACACAATGGCAATGAATAACACCTAATTACCACGTTATTTGCTGCTACCTGACTATACTAGTATTCTCTCGACTGTACTAGTATATATGCTATGTTAACTTCCCAGACAAACTAAGTCCCTAATTCAAAACCACCCATTGAACGTGAAGAAACACAATCCAGGTTTAATAGACAAACAATAATTCAAATAATGAAACAATGGGGGGAAACTTAAGTTAGTATACAAACTAAGTCCCTGATCCAAAACCACCCACTGAACGTGAAGAAACATAATCCAGGTTTAATAGATAAACAATATATTCAAATAATGATATAATGGGGGAAACTTAAGTTCAACAAAAGATGATGTCTAATGTATTCTTCCTAAGTTTCATATTACCAGTCCAATCATACGTTAGACGCAAACATTTCACCTATTTATGTCGTCTCTTACCCTTTGTGTGCCAAACCATATACGTTCAGTAACTAGTAATAATGGTATCTCTAATACAATCCATCATTATAATTTCAAGGGTAAATACACGTATTCCCCAATTTATGATAACTGACCAGTAGATCATACAATACTAAAAACGGGATTTCTAATACTTTAATTTAGGCCAGGTCATGACTTAGTGACTCTAGATATAAATTCCAAGATGGAAACTAAACCGATGATATCAACAGGGATAGACAGACCGTACCTAGTTTGGTTTTAAAAAAAACATACAGTTCCAAAAAAGAAAAATAAGACAAGGTTTACTGGGATCATTGATCTTGAATAATACTTAAACTCCATAACCAATGACAACTTTTATCTCCATTAGATTAAGTTATAAACATCATAAGGGATAGTAAGAACTGCATACAGTTAATAGACAAACTATAATAGGAATAAGGATTAGAGAACCTACCTGGTTTAAAGCAATAAATCTTTAAGCCTCTATCGACACCCTTCAATTAAAAATCAGTCTTCTTCTGCTTCTCCCTAGGTTTTCAAAGAAAATGTTTAAGTTCTTCCGAAAACATATCCCCTACTTACAAAAACCTAACTATCTATAAATACCCTAACTAGTCTTCCTATAATTCCTTTCACTTGTTTCCCACAAAAACACGTCAAGACCCACGACCAAAATTATAACTCCTAACTAACTAACTTAGGTTTAAAGCTTAAGACTATCTAATCCCAGGATAAGGGGTATTACAATCTCCCCCCTTAAAAAAAAGTTTTCGTCCTCGAAAAGAAATTTGCACTTACCAGATTGTTGAAGAAATCCGGGTAACGATTCATCATGTCCTCCTCACGTTCCCAGGTGACTTCCTTGTCATTGTGATGGTGCCACCGAACCTTAACCATGGGAATGGTCTTCCTTCGAAGGACATGCTCTCGGCGGTCAATGATTTCCATAGATACGTGAAAAACATTATGAACCCCAGCTAGCACTTCTGGTAGAGCGAGAAGATAAGCCACCTTCCCAATCCTTTCCACAATAGGAAATGGTCCTATAAAACGAGGAGCAAGTTTTTCCTTTTTACCAAAACGTAACACACCCTTCATGGGTGAAACTTTGAGAAGTACTAGGTCTCCAACTTCATATTCGCGATCACTGCGTCTCTTGTCCGCATAACTCTTTTGTCTACTCTGTGTTGTGCGCAACCTTTCTCTAATTAACAAAATCTTCTCGGACGTCTCACGAATAATTTTTGGACCTGTGAGTTTGGATTCTCCAACTTCTGTCCAACATGAAGGTGATCGACAAGGTCTGACATACAACGCCTCAAACGGAGCCATGCCAATGCTAGAATGGTAACTATTGATATATGCAAACTCCACTAAAGGTAAGTGATTCATCCAACTACCTCCGAGATCAATAATAATGCACCTCAACATATCCTCAAGCACTTGGTTCACCCGTTCGGTTTGTCCATCGGTTTGAGGATGAAATGTTGTGCTAAAGTTCAACGAAGATCCTAAAGATGTCTGAAAACTCCTTCAGAACCGTGATGTGAAAGATGAATCTCTGTCAGAAACGATAGAAAATGGCACACCATGAAGCTTAACTATCTCACCCATGTATAACTGAGCTAACTTGTCACCAGAATCGTTCGTCTTGACCGATAAGAAATGTGCTGATTTCGTCAATCTATCTACTATCACCCAGATTGCGTCGTGACCCTTACTCGATCGCGGTAATCCAGGAATAAAATCCATAGATATGTTTTCCCACTTCCACTCCGAAATAGGTAAAGGCTGCAACTTACCAGCTGGGTTTTGGTGTTCGATCTTTACCTGCTGACAAGTAAGACACTTTCGGACGTGGTATGCCACATCATGCTTCATTCCAGACCACCAATATTGTCGCTTCAAATCCTTATACATCTTATTACCACCGGGATGTATAGTATACTTGCTTCGGTGGGCTTCATCTAAAATTGTTCGTCTCAAATCCTTAACATCTGGTACGTATAACCTTTCACGATACCTCAACCCACCATCTTGACAACCAGTAAAGCTTTTATCCGTTATTTCATGTATTTTCTCTAGTTGACTCTTACACCACTCATCCACATCTTGAGCTTCCATAATACGACTTAAAAGAGACGGACCGATGACCATACTACCAAAGAAAAAGTCTTGACCTTTAGTCGTACCCATGTCGAAATTAAAATTAGCAACTTCTTCTAGCATACCCCACTGTTGTACCATCAAAGAAGCTACTATTCCCAATGGATGCCGGCTCAGAGCATCAGCCACCACGTTATCTTTCCCTGAATGATATTCTAACTTGAAGTTGTAATCTTTAATTAACTCCATCCGTCTCCTCTGTCGCATAGTCAACTCCTTCTGAGAGAAAAGATACTTGAGACTCTTGTGATCATAAAAGAGCTCAAACTTTTCACCATACAAATAATGTCTCCAAATCTTAAGCGCAAACACCATAGCGTCCAGCTCAAGGTCATGAGTAGGGTAGTTTCGCTCATGAGGTCTCAACTGTCGCGAAGCGTAGGCAACTACTCTGTCATTCTTCATCAACACACATCCCAACCCCTGAATCGATGCATCTGTAAAAATTACCTTCTTCACTCCACTCTCCGGAACGATCAAAACTGGTGCAGACGTCATCTTGTTTTAAGTTCACAAAAAGCCCGCTCACACTCAACACTCCACTTGAAAGGAGCATCCTTCTTCGTCAGGTTTGTCAAAGGACCCGCCAGAACCCAAAATCCCTGAATAAATCTACGATAATAACCTGCCAACCCCAAGAAACTACGGATCTCAGTCACTGTCCTGGGTTGCTTCCAGTAAGATACAGCATGAACCTTAAAGGGATCAACAGATATGCCAGAACCTGATACCACGTGACCCAAAATTTTTACTTCTTTCTTCCAGAACTCACACTTCTCGAATTTGGCATACAGTTGATGTACCTTCAAAGTCTTAAGTACTTGACGGAGATGATTTTCGTGATCTTCGAAAGTCTTAGAGTAAATCAGTATATCATCTATGAACACAATCACGAAACTATCCAGAAATTCACGAAACACACGGTTCATCAAATACATGAATATTGCCGGTGCATTAGTCAACCCAAAAGGCATCACCAAAAATTCAAATGAGCCATAGCGAGTCACGAAAGCTGTCTTGGGAATATCACTTTCACGAACTCTTACCTGATGACAACCAGACCTCAGATCAATCATGGAAAACCACTTTGCACCATTTAGTTGATCAAATAAATCGTTTATCCTTGGTAAAGGATACTTGTTCTTTACGGTAACCTCATTCAACTTTCGATAGTCAATACACATTCTCATCGACCCGTCCTTCTTTGCCACAAACAACACTGGTGCACCCCATGGTGAACTGCTTCGTCTAATAAAGCCTTGACCTAGCAATTCCTCCACTTGTTTCTTCAGTTCGCTCATCTCCACCTGTGTCATACGATATGGGGCTTTGGCTATAGGTGCAATGCCTGATTCCAGTTCGATACAAAAATCTACCTCCCTCTGCGGTGGCAAACCGGGTATCTCCCCGAACACTTCTGGATACAAACATACCACCCCAATAGACTCCAAAGATATAGTCTCTGATGATGACCCCTCTAGTACAGCACTACACAACTTACTGGTTTTCTGTGAACTCCCCATCAAATCGGATACGACAATCTCACCCTCTTCAGGAATAATAAAAGTGACTGTCTTGGCATAACAGTCTAACCTAGCATGATGAGCCGCAAGCCATTCCATTCCTAAGACTACATCGTACACATCTAAATTCATAACAAAAAGGTCTGCGTCAAGATCTATAGTGCCCATACGAATAATGCACGACCTAAAAATGTGATCGATAGATGCTGAACCACCCATCGGTGATGAAACAACATAAGAACACTTTTCTAACACAACATGCAACGTTTTCACAAACATAACAGATATAAAAGAATGAGTAGCTCCTGTATCCAACAATACTCTACCACGACGAGTGTGAATAAAGAAGGTACCTTCCAGCATTACCACCGGTCCTTCGCCATTCCGAGGCATGACCACATTCAACCGAGGTTGAGGCCCTCGTCCCTGTGGCTGGTTCTGTCCTTGACGTCGCTCATCTCCTGCTAGAGTTTTTCCCTTTTTTGGACAATCACGAGCCTTGTGTCCTATTTCTTGGCAGTGATAACATGGCCCCTAAATACGTATCCCTCTGTTCTTATTGGTTGAGGGGCTCGTACCACGGCACCAGTATTATTGTTTCCTTCATATGCTCGAGGTTTCTTCCAACCCTGATTACCTTGGTGGAAATGACGTTTCTGACCACTAGCATTCCTATACTTATTCTCCCTTTTTTCTGTACCCTTAATATCCACTCTGCTAGCTTTCTTCTTCTTTGCCTCTTGAATCCTCAAGCAATATGCCCTAGCACAATTCACAACCTAGGCATATGTATCAAATCTAGGGTTTGCAATGATATGCCGAGCAATCCCACTGTTCAATCCACTCAAAAATCTCGCAATCCGATCTGCTTCTGTAGGCATAAGGTGAGCAGCAAAAAATGAAAGTCGGTCAAACTCACACTCATACTCTACAACCGTCTAATCATCTCTCTGTCCTATAATCTCGAATTGTCTGATCATCTCCTTGACGCTCGACAGGCGGGAAGTAATTCCCAAGAAAATGTTGTTTGAACTCTACCCACTGACACTCCAAGGCATTAACGGTCCTACTCATGGAATCCCACCAAGTTGCTGCATTTTCTTCCAGTTGAAACACAGCCATTCTCTGCTTAAATGCTCCTGAACAGTCGAATTGAGATAGTATCTTGTCCATTCTATTGCACCATTGTTGTGCTTCGATTGCACCTCCCTTTCCACTGAATGTAGGTGGTTTCATCTTCAGAAACTTCTGGTAATACTGAACCCAAGACTTCCCATTTTGGTGTCTCTCATTGGGGAGTGGTTCATTCCTTGCTACAGTCTCTACATTCTCCCTTCCTTCACGTGGTCCAAGCCTCTGATCTAGCGCTGCTGTAATCGCATTGTTCATCATTGTTTGGAGATTCTCTAGAGTTATTACCTGAGGTTCGGCTTCACCTCCGTCAACCCGAATCGTCCTGGAACTATCAGAGGACCTAGTCATACTACCAGACCTCCTATCATCTCTAAAACTATGGTTTTCCCCATAATGATGATACTTTATACTCTCATCAACGGAAGTCTCAGTCAGATTCTCATCTCGACCACGACCTCGGCCTCGGCCTCTGCCACGACCTCGCCCAATAGCACCTCTAGGTCTACCGAGACCTCGAGTCTCATTGTTCCTATCTTCATCCATTCTTGAAGACAAATAAAAACAAGGAACAATCAACACACAGTTTCATCAAAAGAAAAATATAATCACTGTGCTCCTACCAATAATTTGTGCCTATGTGAAATAACAAGACCCTACAACCGCTCCCAAGGATTTTCCGTAACCAAAAGATCTGATACCACTTTGTAACGCCCCACCTCATCATTCTAGGTCGGCCGCCCTAAAATAAAAGTGTGGCACTACTCATGGGACAATAAAGCACACTCAACCCTTCAAGCCAACAAATGTCAATCCGGCTATCGTGTCGGTTTTTTTTTTTAGAATAATAAGTTTAAAAGAAAATCTTATTTAAAAA
>JAJJMC010023397.1:2949631-3003490 GCA_023531435.1 Papaver californicum
AGAGATACCATTGTTATAAACGGTGAAATATTTCTTTATTATTATGAAGACGATGATGGTTTAGAGGAACGATTTTGTTCTGAGACTAGTAATTTAGAGTCTAACGATTCAAAAATAATAGCTTCTGATGAAGATGATAAACCCGTAGAGGTTTTAAATATGAGTGAGGATGTTGTCATAAACTGTAGGATTATTCATGATCTTTTACAAAGCATTGCGTTTAACAATTCATTATATGAATGTGATTAACCTCTTGGGATCACTGATTTAGAAGAAGAGGCTTTTAGGAAAACCTTGGATAACCCATTGTATGGTTTTGATGATGATGTTCTTTTAGATCATTTGGGTGACCAGTACACATATGAAGTTGAGCGTACCTTAAGGACATTAGAACCCGATCAATAGTATTTGGTCCATCTGAGAGTAATGTCCACCCTAAGTTTGGGGGTAACAATGAATCTTGTGATTTTCAAGTATCCCTGCTTAAAGTCCCTCACTCAGGATTTGACATATGTGCCTCTACCATTTTAAAATATTGTCTTCATACACTTTTTCCCGAGCCTGATTTTGTCCAAAAGAATATTTAGTTGTTAGAAACCCATCCTCTGGTTGATGTGGTTTACCCAGGCGATAATACCATAATTTACTTTGTTGTCCCACCAAAAAAAATTCTACCAAATGTAGGAACATCTAAACTTCATATGTGTCAATTCGTAAACTTTCAAACCAAACATGAATATTTTAGGAAGTTTAAATCGACATAATTTCATGAGAATGACCACCAATTTCATATATTCTATTATGTTCAGCTATATAAGTCAAATCTGATTGACTTAAAATATCTACAGTTATTCATATTATTGTTATATGATCGTAAATTGTTATAAATCCATTTTTGGACTGGCTGAAGACTTTAACTTAGCGCTCTATGGGAGGCAACCCATATGCTTTTGGTACATGGTGCTGGTAATATCTTTCCTTATCTCTTTTACTTTGTTCATTATTTTCTCTTTGTTCATGCTTTCATTTATTTATCTTTAGAACATCAAGTACAATGTTCAATTTAAGTTTGGGGGTAAGGGAGAAAATTTTAAAAAGAAGATAAATCTTATTTTTCAACAAATGTCTTAAAACCAATCTAAAAATCTAAAGTCCTAAAATTAACATCTTACTTATACCAATACTATGGACATATACGGTATTTTGGAGAATATCTGGAAAAAATAATGCAAGTGGTAATTTCAGTGTTAATTTGAGGAATCCACCATGCATTTAAAATTTTAGAAATTTTAAATGCATTTTAGAACTTTTTCATCGTTTTAAGACAATCCTACCTCGATATCTTCCACTCTACCTGGTCATACAGTTGAGCATTTTATGAAGCTTTATAATATTCCCAAGTAGCAAAGAAATATGAAGTAGTTCATCCAACCTTGAACGGTGACTAGCTTTATCATATTTATCTTCAAAGAACATCCAAATTGGATCCATGTATGTTGATCTCCCGTTTAGTTGTATCTTGATCAAAGTCTTGTTGTCTCCGATCATTGGCTTGCTTACTTGGAACTTTTATTGAGATCTCTCCAATATAACATCTTTTAATTCAATATCATAAGTTTCACCAAAAAAAATTATTTCACCATCATTGATTACCTTACCAAATGCTAAACACAAAGGTTTGTGTTCTTATTTATTTTGACTTCTACATGATAGCATTTGCTCCATGATAGTGAAATATTCAAAGATTTGATCCACATTCATGCTCTCTTGGTAGATTGTAAGATCACCCTCTAAATTATTTACCCCAAAACTCAAAAAACTATCAAATCTTGGAGGTGACATTTCATCAAACGTCTTGTGAGCAACTTCATAATTTCCATACCCACTAGAGGAAATTGAACTTTGTAGTTCCACTTTATTATCACAATCACAAGAGAGAATCCTTTCTTTAAGTTGGTGCATATGGAAACTATCAAGTTTCCCATAAAATTCTTCACAAATTTTATCCAATTTTTTAAACATAATTGTTTGTGGGGAAAAACGAATTGAAGGCTAATTTAGGAAAAGTGGGGTAAGCAGGTGATAATTCGTCAATCCTAAAATATTTGTATTGTTGAAGTACTTTATTTAGATTCGAGATATCAATCTATACAATCATAGCCTACACCAAGCAATGGCCGTTCCAGTCTTGCTTCAGTCAAAAATTGAGAAGGAGAAAGCTTGGTCTTAGGGAGGGAAGCGAGAGAAGAATGATGTCGGAATATAAGACTCACTTGCATGTAGTTGGTATGAATAGCTATGAACAAGTTATGTGAGAAGATTGGATGATCAAGGTTGATCGACTTGAATTTATCTGTTTTTAGATTTGTTTAATTGCAGACTTGTTATCGTATTTCAGACTTTTCCACTTGTTCAATAGGTTGAACATCTATTTATATCAAAGATATTATAACCACTCGACATCTTTTCTGGAAGAAACTGTCGATGATTGAGTAGTGGTTAAATGGTGAAAGTGGAGAAGGTGTTTCCAACTGCTCTCCACTTCAATTGCGTTTGAATAGTTGGTTACTCAACTCACCGCTCCTCTACTCAACTTCTATCGATCTTTCCAGAACTTCTCTTTAATAGGTGCATTGCTGCATTACATGTCGTAGACAGCCATACCAAAACCCTAATTAGTATCCCCCCATTTGTGAAATTTGATGTCTCGTCTAGTATTAAACAATACCAATGTTAAGTCAATTGAGACCTTCTCAATGTTTCTCTTGATTGAAGACTTATCTTGCTTGACTAGCTGATAAGTCTGGAAGACTAAAATAAATATGACATGTCTTGCTTGACCAACTTATGAGTCTAGAAGACTAAAATAATATGATACGCCTCGCTTGACTAGCTTATGAGTCTAGCAAACTAAAATAAATATGATACGCCTCGCTCGACTAGCTTATGAGTCTAGCAGACTAGAAATATGTATTTATTTATGTGTGAGGAGCAATGTGTCCATCTTTGTAAAAAATAAGTTGTTGCTTGTTGAGCATGAAAAATTGTATATGAAGCCTCATACGAAAATATTCGTGAGAATTCTAGTATAGTTTAGAATTTTTGAGATTTTTCGAAACCCTAATTTATTAATCCATAATATTCACGTGAATAAACGAAAGGGAAGAGCGTCCAATCTTGGTATTCACATGAGGATAGAGGAGGAGACCAAGTTTTAGTCCTCACGTGAAGAGGAGGAGAAGACCAAGCTTTGGTCCTCACGTAATAGAAGAGGAGGAGACCAGGCTTTAGTCTTGAAGCAGGAGTCTCATGTTTTATTCTTTATACTCAGCCTCATATGTTGAGGGTAAAAGAGTAAAACGCTAACTTTTAATGAGAAGCAAGACGTCAAGAATTTTTATAAGTGACTAGAAGTCAATTTCTTTTAACAAGAAACAATACATTCATATCTCTTTGTACTCAGCCTCACACGTTGAGGATAAAAGAGTAAAATTGTCAATTTTCTTTGACAAGCAGCAAGTCGTGTAAACTTGCCTTTCTGAACAAAAGAACACGATTTTTGTCTTAAGAGTAGTCATGCAGGCTTAGCTGCTTGGCTAAGACGTGCGTGTTGGTAGAAAGAGAGGTAGAGACGTATCTCTTCAAAAATTAGGGTTTGAAAGAGCTTGGCCAGATGGTAAGATGCTCATATTTTACTCTTTTGCTCAGCCTCACATGTTGAGGGAAAAATAGTAAAAATACCAAGTACTACAAGAGGAGCATGATTTCCATGCTAGAAGCAAAGTCGTGCAGGTCTTATTCCAAGAAGCATGACGCGCGATTGGAGCAAGACGTGTTTTTCCTTAGGGTTTGAAATTTTTGACACATTGTTGCAATGTTTATAAGTGTTGCAAAGCTGTTTTTCAAACCCTAATTAGGGATGACGGATACCTTTTGACACACTTTTGCAACATTATAAGTGTTGCAAATTCTGTTTCCAAACCCTAATTAGGGTTTGGAAATTTTGACACGCTTTTTGACACGTTTATAATTGGTGCAAATCAAGCATTTCAAAACCTAAATTGAATTATTTTCACTTGTTTTGCATTAGTTTTCTCTTTGAGCAAAGGATTAATACGATTGAGGCAAGATTTTTAACTAGCAGAAGCTATGAAATTGTGTCTGTCACAATTTTGACTTTGAATTTAAGCACAGTTGTGGTACTTTAATTAAATAAATCCATATATAGAGCTAGATATAGATTTTAATAGTTTAATATTGTTCAAATTTAGAACATGAATATTAACATAGGGATTCAGCCGTGGAATATAGCACCCAAAAATAATACTCAACATTGCTCTATACTAGTGTGCAATACATCTAGGAGCTTGGCATCCACTCAGGAACAAAATAGTGTTCTGGATGCTTATTTCTGAATAGTTAGAAATCATCTAGGGATGAACTACTATCAGCACCAGTGATATTATGAGGACAATATTGCTCTATACTAGTGTGCAATACATCTAGGAGCTTGATATTAGTAATATAAAATCATAGAACATCTGGGAATGTTGTTGTGTGCGCCAGTGTTGTTCTAATAATTTTTTCTAGTGATGAATATTGATTAAATTTATTAATTTGATCGTATATGTTGCCAGACATATAGAGAGAGGACAGGGATATGCGCCTGAGAGAGAGTGTGGGGATACACGCCTATCTGAGAATTCTTTTACAGAATTTTAAAAGTTTGGTATTTCTCAGACCGGAGTCTTGAGATGTGATTTACTATTTTATCCTTGTCAAATACCCACCATCTACATTAAGTCCCCTGCTTAGCAAGGAACGAGTAATGTTGCGTGGTAAGCACTAGATGGTGGCTTGGCGGATAAAAATAAATAAAAATGACTTGATAGTTCAATGGTTAGATATTACCAGAGGAATGATAGTCGTCTTGAGCTTTTGAATAAGAAAGCATAGAAGAATGTCTTGATTGCATTAATAGTGCTCTGATAGCAAAGCAAAGCTCTTTATGTTGACTGGACATACATAGTTTACTAATAGACGCGTGACTACTATCTCGATGTTGAGGTAAGGCATACGTCTAGACTTGAGGTGGACGAACGAGCTTTTATTGAAGCCTGACGTGCAAGTTGAAACGAAGTTGGACTAGTAGCTCTACACGGGGCTAGACATGAGTAGAAGAACAGCTTGTTTAGTAGATAATTGAGCACAACTTGAAATCGAGGTGGACAAACTCATCTTGGACCTGAGCGGTGTGAATAAAATTTGGTTGAAGCTGGAAACGCAAATTGAACAAGTTGGGATGGTGATTTCAAATGGAGCTAGACACGTGAGTAATAGAAATTGGTCGTACATATCTTGGTTTATGGCTGGACAAAGGACGAAGTCAGGTTGATTGAGGCTTGAGTTGAGGTAGCTGGACAGTAAGTTATTTGAAGGTAGACGAATTAGGAGAGGGGGATGATTTTACAAGCTGGGATAAAGGTTGTATGTAGAATCCTTGGATTGAGGCAGCAAGACATACGAATCTTTTAAGGTTTGAGTTAGTGAACAAATGAACTATGTTGGAGTCGTTGAATCTTAGAAAAAGAGGCGGGCAAGCTTGTTTGATTGCGACTTGAAGTTAAGGTAGACAAACACATCTTGGAAGGTCGAGTGTTACTTTGAAGTTGAAGTGAATATTCGAGTTTGCACAAAACACGTCTTCACTATTAAAGGCTTCGAACGAAGTAAAGAGTGTATGGATGATAAAGACTTGATTGAGCAGGCTTAAGACGAGGTTAATCGTTTAAGAAGCAAGACTGGTCAATGTTGAAATCGACAAAGTTGGTGAACACATGCTCCCTAGTCAAGACCGGATTGATAAGTTTGATCGAAGTTAAAGTGGACAAGTCTTAATAACAAAGTGAAAGTGATAGGAGGACGGACAAGAATTGTGTCTTATGTTTTCCGTATAAGCTAAAGGAAAGTTCATTCCCTTCAAGAACTCCAAGATATCAATTAGTTATAAAGGGTAGTTTTGTTCCTCCCTTCCTTTATTTCTTGCTCCTCTTCGATTTGTTGCTCTGTTGTTCGATCTCCACAGCATCGTCCGGCAGTCGACATAAGGTAAGATCAAACTTGTCTCCTTCATATGAGTATACAGTTTCCAAATTGAGTTTATGCATGTATTTTCTCAAAAGAACTTCTCATATACTTATTTTGAATCAAAATACTTCCAAAACCCTAGTTTTCTTGTATGAACTTGTTAGTCTTCTTGTGTTTGTATAAGAACACCAATTCTACAACTAAATTTTGCGATCTAGGGTTTGACCGAACCCCTCTTTCCTCCTCTTTTACGTGAATATAAATTCACTATTATTTTTTCTTTTTACGCGAGTGGGAGTTCACGTGAACTCAATCCTCAGTTCTTGTCTTAGTATCCCATGTTCTTGACTTCCCCTTATGTTATTGCTTAGCATTGTCTCGACCACCAGTCTTGTTGTTGATGGTATTATATAAGTAAGATATTGGTTTGAGATAAGAAATACTCCTAAACCCTAATTTTCTTTGTTAATCTTCTGCTTTGTGATTGTCTTCACAGGTAACTCAATTGTCTTTCAAGTAACGACATAATGGTAACTTCAGGTCGTAGTCGTGATTTTAATTCTTCAGGTGAGGGAAACAAGAATATGGAATCAGAGATGACCGTCTCTGCAGAGGTGCACTCCAAACTGGATTATCCTTTCTATGAAGCTAGAAAAGCGATATGTGGTATGTCCCTCAAATATATAAGCATAATTCGTGAACGTGTTCATGCTTTCTTGGCTTCAGTGAGCATGGAAGAACATTGGAGGTGTGACGAAGAATCTCAACAAAGAAACACTGAGGATGAAAGATTTGGTATTTGTCCACAACGACGCCAAATTAGGCAAACAAAACTTGAAATTGACCCGATTCGTGTTGATGTAGTGGTCCTGGATTCTAATACAGATGAAACTCTCTTCGAAGAAAATTCTCAGGAAGATGTTGAAGTAGGCTCTGAGAAGAAACCAAACATCCACGAGGATGATGACTCCGCAAGGGATCACAATTGACTTGATTCTTAGGTCCCTGGCTATTATGTTTCTTTGTCATTTGCACCCTTTTGTTTTATTCTAAAGATATAATAGACTTATTTGATTATCGTCTATTTGCTTTGAATGGTTTGGTTTTGAATGATTGGATATTTGGTAGGTATGCTTGCAAGGATTTTATTTTGGACCAACAAGGATTTATTTTATTTTTTTGAGCTAATAAGATTGAAAGTCAATTACTAAAACAAAATTTGAATGCAAATGTCTTGCATACGTTTTGCAGGAATTGAAACTGCAAATGAATTAAACAAGTATCCCTGGATGCTTCAGGTGTCAAATGTATTGATCCACTTCTCCTATATTACCGCCTCTACTAATTTTCCGTCTTCATCAATTATCTTGTAGTATCCACCAATAGTAGCTTTAGCAATCATCAACAGCCCTTCCCAGTCAGAGTTTGTCTTATAGTGACGATTGTGTCTTGCTGCCTTCATAACCCAGTCTCCTACTTGAAAAGTATTAACTCACTGGTTTAGCTTCTAAAGATGTGTTGTTGATAAGGATTTTCCTTCATCTCCATAATAGCATTTGCATTCCACACTTATAAGCATGTAGAAATTTTCTTAGAGTGATTTTATGGCACATGTGGACATTCTTGTAGTGCCACAGGGAAATATCCATGATGTTCCTTGTCATGATTGGACATTAGATGAGTGACGAATGGCTCAATACGATATTGAACTTGAAAAGAAGTTTGCTCATCCACTTAACAAAATACGGAAGAGGTGAGCTTATCCATTCATAATCCTGACTAAGGCAATAATGAGTTTTCCAGCAAACTCAAGTCCCCAGTCATCAGAGGTGTGAGGGACATTGAATGGTAAAGAGATGAGTTCAATAAGCTTTACTTGAGCAAGATACCTCTCCATAAATGATGTTGCACTTTCTCCTGGCTCTTGCTTCATAGCTTTCAAGTCTTGATATTCTTCCAAATACAGAAGAGGATCATCTGTTTTGATCTTCTGGAGAGATGCGGAGCTGCCTTCTTGAGGTGGATTCGACAATAAAGGTATCTTGGTAGCTTTCGTTTTAGGGATGTGGAGCCATGGACTTCCCAAGATTATGTCATATCCCAAGTCCTATTTTGTTATATAAAACTTGGTGATAGCATAGGCAGAACCCATTTGAATTGCAAGTTCAATGTAACCATAGGCATTAACAGGATTTCCTTCGGGATTTTGGATGGTAGTAGGCGAATGGAAAACTTCACTACGTGTGATCCCTACAACTCTGAGTGTCTTGATAGGGATAATATTGGTTTTAGTGCTTGCATCAATTAGGATTCTCTCAAACTCGGTGTTCCTGAGGCTAGTGGCTGTAAAGATTCCCCAGTCACAATTTTCTCCATCTTTTCCCATTTGTGCAGGTTCAATGTGTACTTTTCTTTCATTGAATGGAGGTAGTCTTCTGCCCGACACGATGTGATTGAGAGAAGTGAACAAGGCCTTGCCTTGTGACTTTGAGAGGTAGAGGATTTCACATACTCGTCCCATCAGAAATTGGACCACCTGATTAGTAGGATCCTCAGACATGATAAGAATCCTTATAGGGAAAGGGTTCTTGTGTACACCTTTAGTCCCCAAGTCAAGCTCTCCTGACTCGATCTTCTCTTTGAATATTAGTTCAAAGTATAGCAATCACTTGTTGGATGATTGACAAATCTGTAGAAGTGACAGTATCTGGGATTTGACACTTCTTCCTATGTTGGTGGACGTCGGATGTGAGGTAGGTTGATTGCACCATACTGAATCCAAACTTCTAAAAGCTCTATCACTTCTTCAATTAGAAAGGGAAAATCTTTGGTTGTTGGGGATTCCCTTGTTTGTTGGTGTTAACGTTGAGCTGATGGTGGAGCTGCAACTGCTTGATTAGTTCTTCGAGGTGACCAGCCTGTCTGTGGTGCTGGAGTGAAATCCGGTGTTGGTGTTGTACGTTTGGGT
This sequence comes from Papaver californicum, assembly GCA_023531435.1. Lineage (NCBI taxonomy): Eukaryota > Viridiplantae > Streptophyta > Magnoliopsida > Ranunculales > Papaveraceae > Papaver > Papaver californicum. The sequence goes on from JAJJMC010023397.1 coordinate 2,958,687, forward strand.
CGTGGCTCTGATACTGGAGCTTTCCTCTTACTTGCTTCAGTCACAGCACCTATAGATGGTTATGTGTTGAATTACCTTCGAGCTAGATGTTGACTGCGCGAGTCTCACATACTTCTTCATTCTTGACAGGGGGTCTTTTCCTTTCTAACAAAGCAGGTGCATTGGTAACATATCTCTTGGCAGCTTCATGTAGTTCAGAGAATGTGTGAAAACGTAAATTCTATAATAAAGTATAATAGACTAGTATCATTCTATTGATGCAGAGTTCCACCAGTTGAGGTTCAGTCATATTTGGGTCATGGCAATCTAGTGCTTGAACCCTGAATCACTTCACATAATCATTAGGATGTCCATTCAATCGTTGAAACATCCTTCCCAAGTCTGATAATGTGACTGGTTCAGACACGAAGAAATATTTCCTGTAGAATGCATTAACCATCTCACACCAATTAGAGATGATATTGGGTGTAAGATTGTTGTACCATGTGTATGCTCTTCCAGTGACATATTTAGAAAACTCTCTCAGACGCAACACATGTTGGTACTCATGTTCACATATTGATTTCAGAAATCGTGAAATATGTTCACGAGCATTTCATGTTCCATCATAAAGTGAGAATGAAGGAGATGAATATCCCCTAGGAAGAGGGATCCTCTGCATGTTTAATGGATATGGAGGTTGGTGTTAATGAATTGTAGATGAACTTTTCTTTCTACAACTTTGGAGAAGCCGCTCTGAATCTTCACGAGTAACAAAGTTAGGATGATGGCTTCTCTCTAATGCTGGATTAGGAAGAATACAGATTTTATCTTCATCTTGAACGTGACCCATTGATGTGTTTGCATCAGCAATTGCTTCAGAAGTATTTCGAGTCTGCTTTGTTGGTGTTAATTTCTCTGTAAGGGTTTTGATAAAAGTGAGGACCTCCTTTTGTGTTGCATCCATCTCTATTTGAGTCCCTGTAAGAGTATTTTGAGTCTGCATCAAATCGACAATGGTAGGAAAAGTTTTTTCATACTTTGTTTCTTCATTGTGCTGCTCAAGAGGAGGATGAGTGATATTATCGACATTGGTAGCCTGAGGAGTGTTACCTGGAGTACCATCACTGGTACTAGTAGAAATCACATTAGAAGTAGTCTCTAATCCAGACATGAGTTCAACCATTTTGAAATTGATCAAGCTTAAGAAATCAAAAACTGAAGAATTGCAACTAAGAGATTAATCTCCCACTGTGGTCCTCAAAATGTTTGTGGAGAAAATCGAATTGAAGGATAATTTAGGAAAAGTGGGGTAAGCAGGTGATAATTCCTTAATCCTTAAACATTTATACTGTTGAAGTACTTTATTTAAATTCGAGAGATCAACTATACGATCATAGCTTAAACCAAGCAATGGTCGTTCCAGTCTTGCTTCAGTCATAAAAAGAGAAGGAGAAGGGTTGGTATTAGGAAGGGAAGCGAGAGAAGGATGAGGTCAGAGTATCAGACTCTGTTGGATGTAGTTGGTATGAATGGCTATAAACAAGTCCTGTGAGAAGATTGGATTATCAAGGTTGATCGACTTGAATTTCTCTGTTTTTAGTCTTGCTTAATTGTAAACTTGTTTTCGTTCTTCATACTGGTCCACTTGTTCAATAGATTGAACATCTATTTATATCATAACTATTGTAACCACTCGACCTCTTTTCTGGAAGAAACTGTCGATGATTGAGTAGTGGTAAAATGGTGAAAGTGGATAAGGTGTTGAAACCTTCTCTCCACTTCAGTTGCGGTTGAATAGTTGGTTACTCAACTCACCAATCCTCTACTCAACTGCTATCGATCTTTCCAGAACTTCTCTTTAGTGGGTGCACTGCTGCATTACATGTCGTAGACATCCATACCAAAACCCTAATTAGTATCCCCCCATTTGTGAAATTTGATGTCTCGTTTAGTATTAAACAATACCAATATTAAGTCAATTGAGACCTGCTCAATGTATCTCTTGATTGAAGACTTATCTTGCTTGACTAGCTAATAAGTCTGGCAGACTAAAATAAATATGACAGGTCTTGCTTGACCAACTTATGAGTCTAGAAGACTAAAGTAATATGATACGCCTCGCTTGACTAGCTTGTGAGTCTAGCTGACTATAAATATTATTTATTTGTGTGTGAGGAGCATTGTGTCCATCTTTGTAAAAAATAAGTTGTTGCTTGTTGAGCATGAAAAATTGTATGTGAAGCCTCATACGAAAATATTCGTGAGAAGCCTAGTATAGTTTAGGATTTTTAAGATTTGTCGAAACCCTAATTTATTAATCCATAATATTCACGTGAATAAAAGAAAGGGGAGAGCGTTTAATCTTGGTATTCACTAGAGGATTGAGGAGGAGACCAAATATTAGTCCTCACGTGAAGAGGAGGAGAAGACCAAGCTTTGGTCCTCACATAATAGAAAAGGAGGAGACCAGGCTTTAGTCTTGAAGTAGGAGTCTCATGTTTTACTCTTTGTACTCAGCCTCATACGTCGAGGGTAAAACAGTAAAATACCAACTTTTAATGAGAAGCAAGATGTCGAGAATTTTTAAAAGAGACTAGACGTCAATTTTTTTAACAAGAAACAAGACATTCATATTTTACTCTTTGTACTCAGCCTCACACGTTGAGGGTAAAAGAGTAAAATTGTCAATTTTCTTTGACAAGCAGCAAGTCGTGTAAACTTGGCTTTCTGAACAGAAGCACACGAGTTTTGGCTTAAGAGTAATCATGTAGGCTTAGCTTCTTGGATAAGACGTGCGTGTTGATAGAAAGAGAGGTAGATACGTCTCTCTTCAAAAATTAGGGTTTTAAACAGCTTGGCCAGAAGTCAACAAGCTCATATTTTTACTCTTTTGCTTAGCCTTACATGTTGAAGGAAAATAGTAAAAATACCAAGTACTTGAAGAGGAGCATGATGTCCATGCTAGAACCAAAGTCGTGCAGGTATTATTCCAAGAAGCAGGACGCGCGAGAGGAGCAAGACGTATTTTTCTTGGAAAATTAGGGTTAGCTATTCAAAATCCAAAATTAGGGTTTGAAATTTTTGACACACTTTTGCAACGTTTGTAAGTGTTGCAGAACTGTTTTTCAAACCCTAATTAAGGCTAACGGATACCTTTTGACATACTTTTGCAACGTTATAAGTGTTGCAAATTCTGTTTCCAACCCCTAATCAGGGTTTAGGAATTTTGACACGCTTTTTAACACGATTATAGGTGTTGCAAATCAAGTGTTTCAAAACTATTAATTGAATTATTTTCACTTGTTTTGCATTAGTGGTCTCTTTGAGCAAAGGATTAATGCGATTGAGGTGAGATTTTTAGCTTGCAGAAGCTATGAAATTGTGTTTCTCACAATTTTGACTTTGAATTTAAACACAGTTGTGGTACTTTAATTAAATAAATCCATATATAGAGTCATTTATAGATTTTAATAAGTTACTATTGTGTAACTTGAACATGAATATTAACATATGTAATTTTGGGGATTCAAGTGTGGAATATAGCACCCAAAAATAATACTCAATATTGCTTTATACTAGTGTGCAATACATCTAGGAGCTTGACATCCACTCAGGAACAAAAGAGTATTCTGGATGTTTATTTCTGAATAGTCAGAAATCATCTGGGGACGAACTACTATCAGCACCAGTGATATTATGAGGACAATATTGCTCTATACTAGTGTGCAATACGTCTAGGAGCTTGATATTTGTAATATAAAATCATAGAGCATCTGGGAATGTTTTTGTGTGCGCCAGTGTTGTTCTAATTATTTTGTGCAATGATGAATATTGATTAAATTCATTAATTTGATTGTATATGTTGTCCAGGCATATATAGAGAGAGGACAGGGATATGCGCCTGAGGGAGAGAATAGGGATAAGCGTCTACCCGAGTATTCTTTTACAGAATTTTAAAAGTATGGTGTTTCTCAGACCACAGTCTTGAGAGGTGATTCACTATTTTATCCTTGTCAAAAACCCATCATCCACAATAGTATCAAAGACTTCGTGCACAATATTTTTTCATCATATCCTTTGAATGAATAACACCCAATTCAACTCTTCATTTTGATATCATAACGAAATCACCAAAAAAATTAAAATACCCAATTTGATAACATAATGAAAGGAATATCTTTACCATTTCACCCAAAAACAAATACTTTCACCCCAACTTTCCCAAGGGAATCTTAACCTAAGTTTTTCCAAAAGATCTAACTCCTAAGCTTTAATAATCGAAACAAAATAAATTAATTAAAGAACAAATATGAGGAAAAAATTATATAGAATTATGGGAAATTACGTTGAGAGAAAGATCCTTATATATAGATTAAATACCCAACGCTTGTTGTTTTTTTTTAAATCTAGACGTTACAAAGAAGCCGATATTATTTTAAAAATATTTACTATGCCGATGATTTGAGTTCTCAAATGCTCAAATGAAATATATTCCCGCTGACATAGTATGTTAAACATTTTACTATGCTGATTGTAGTTCCATATCCCATGTTTATTCAAAATAAACTAGCCATCCTCATTTCAAAGAACAATTCAAAATCAGACTTTCTTATTTTCCTTGGATCCGATGCTTCATCAACGTTGGGCATAGCTTGATAAATCTCATCTTGTTGTTGAGTCGATGTACTCACTTCCTTCTTCGTCCTTCCATTTTTCTTTTCAATTCGGTGCTACATAGCTTTGGATATAACTTGGGAATTCACATCTTATTGTTGTTGAGTTGATGTACTAACTTCCTTCTTCGGCCTTTCTCTTTTCTTTGGAACCGGTGCTTCATCATACCTTGCTTTGAATACCTCAAAAGCACATGGATCTCTTTTCTTACTATCCTTACGTTTACTCGCTTGTTTTAAAATTTTCCTCTCTTTTTTCCTTGTCAATTTGGGTTGTATACCAGTGGGATATCCTTTTATGATTCATCCACGTCTTCTGTGTATGGGTGACTCAATCGCCTCATTCGGCTCAACAAAATTTATCTGCGGAGTTCACACCTTCGTAAATGGTGAAGAATTCTTGTTCTTCCTTAGTATCCCATATATTTTCTTCGGCAATTTTTTAGGAGGAGGGGTAAATGAGATTCGCTACCAAAACGAAATGATATCCTCTATAGGGATCACATCTTCATACTTCACAAGCATATGAGGCGCATGGAAGTCCCATAGACGATATCGTATGACAAAAACACACATCACCTGGATGGCCATATTCTCTCTCCCAATGTAATTCTCTTATCATATAGATTATTTCCCAATGTGACACATTGTATTCTATTCCCCAGAGAAACTTTTCATCTCCCAAATGAATTGTCATCCTCTCTATTGAGATTTTTCTAAATGCTTTCTTAATTTTATCAATATCATTTTTAAGATATTGTTCCATTGCTTCAGTCACCGTAACAACATTTCCTTGATTTGAATTGAGGATTTTATTCAATCGGCCTTAAGTGGACTCACTAGTGTCTTCATTTCCATAATGTCTATATTGTTTGGTCCATGCCCATAAAATTTCTCTTTGTATGGATCTAACCATCGGGTCATGTAATACGAGACCACGCTTGGGTACCTATAGTTCCAGTGAGCCATAAACGTCTTCAAATTCTTTTCATATATACCCTCGGTGATTGACCAAACAACGGCATCCCACTTTCCTAGAAAACTCAACCATTCTAGATGATTTTCTTTGTGTTCGTTGTCCACTATCTCTTTAATTTTCTTTCTCTCTTCCTTTTGTTGTCCGAGTGATAGTTGGCTTACTTCTTCCTCATCTTATTATTTGTTTATCTTATTCTTTCTTTGACTTCTTAATTTCCTTCTTTGGTGGTTCAATAACCACATGACAATGTTTTTTCACATTGTTCACTATATGGAATGTACAAAGGAAATTTTGTGCATCTGGGAAAACATCAGAAATCGCGGTCACTAATGCTTGTTCGTTATCTGTTACTATAACCCTTAGAAGATCATAACCTCGGAAAAGCAACTTCAACTGCTGCAAAGCCCAAATATAATTATGATCCTTCTCGTCTCTCATAAAACAGTAAGCCAACGTGAATGTTACATTATCGATATATGGCCTACGATGTTGAACAATAGCATATGATATTTGTTTGTCTTGTAAGTGCAGTCCATCATAAGAACCGGAAAGAATGATTTAGCTAATTGTGCCATCAACGGATGCGCAATGAATATTTGAAGGACCTTGCCATCCGACCCCATTTTCAGTTTGTGTATGTAGTTTTGATCAGTGGATAACTTTAAAAATTCTTGCATAACCGACCTACCTTTCCATTATTCCCGCCTTCTTATACTTGATTGTGTACTATAAGTTGTACTTAAGGAAGAAATGTTAGTTCGATCATTCGCCTTGATTCTGGTGAGAATTTAACTTGGTGTGGTACGTGTTTTAGTCAATCTCTTTACTTCCTAGAATTAATTAGGTTTCAGCTTTGTAACTACGGAGTTCCCAAAAAAAAGTCCCAATATCCTTATAGTTATAACGACCGCACATCACTTTACTTTTTCTACATTTTCATTCAAATTAATACAAGCTTGAAGGGGCATCCATCCTCCCTCGTTCTAGTCTAGTATACCCTTTTAGTAAACGTTTAACTGTTTTTTTTTAATTCCTCGGCCTGGGTAATACCTAGTACCAATATAAAGTTCTCAATTCATTTCGTAACATACCAAATCATTTGCATAGTGCTCGGAAGTATTTGAACCCAACTGTCGCACAAGATTAGGCTGATCATTGACGACAAGTACGATCTAACCGGAAAAAAAAAAGTAAATTGGTCGAAATAAAATGACTCGTCGTCATGGTATAGAGAGTGCATCTATGCCGACCGTAAAAATTTGGAGTATCAAAATATATCAAAGTTCAATAGTCGGCATGCTCGAAAGAGTTCTTCCAAGACGACGGTAAAATTTTAGAGTGCCAAAAATATCAAAGTCATTAGTCGCCATGCTCGTTAAAGTTATTCCATGTCGACTGTGGAACTTCGAAATATTTTGGTATTTCGAAGTTCCACAGTTGGCAAAAAAAACAAATCTATCCTTTATGCCGAAAGAAATCCAGAGTTTCTGACTAATTTGAGGAAATTGTCGGCGGGTTGGTGACCCATCTCATTATGCCGATAAAAACCAAAATTTTCTGTCATATTTGAAGAGACTGTTGGTATAAGTGGTGACCCATCTTATTCAGCCAACTGTGGAACCAAGGATAACCCTTTTATGGGGATATCGTTCGACACGGTATACATACTTGGATTTCTTTGACCATGTCGATTGTTACACGATAAATTGGGGGAATACCTAGTGTCTGTGTGGAATGGGTTTAAATACCATATCGATTCTATAAAATAGACATAAAATTCATCTTTTAACCATGCCGACTATGAGTCTATTTTACTCATATCCCATGCGAATCAAACGAAAAAAAATCACATTGAACTTAATTTGGACCTATACTTGAGTATTCAGAGTACTTGTACCATTAGTTTCTTCATTTTCCTAGGAAGACTCTTCACTTGAATCTTCATGTTCATAAATGTCTTGATTTATGGTTTTTTCATAGATGGACTTTTTATTATCTATAAAATGTTGCAATTGAGAATTTTTATCAAAAACGACGTAAACACCTTCTTTTTGGTGAGATGAAGATTCTTTGACACCAAATTCCTCACTAGAATCTCTCATTTCCCTCAAATCTCCAAAATCCCAAATTTTTCTACTTTTCCTACAAAATTTTTTATTCTCTCTCTTCAACTAACACTCTTATAAAATTGATCAACTAACTTTGAATCTTAAGTTTTATCTTAACAAACTAATCTAACAACTAATTAATCAAGGTTAATTTAACCATTGCACAAAATATTTGGGTAAGAAGTCTCCGATATTATTTTAAAATATCCCTGTTTTATTTTATTATCTATCTCCAATTTGTAGACGTATCCCCAAATATGAGTTCTTTAAAATTTCACCCAGGGAGTTGAGTTTTCTATCAGCTCTTATACTCATTGCAGAGCTCTTGTTCAGGTTGACCTTAAGACCAGTTATTGCTTAAAAATTTTGTAGAGTTAAGAGCAAACTTTTTAAAAATCTTCTTCTCTGGCATCCATGCACACTAGTGTGTCATCTGTAAACTGCAGATGTGAGACCGCTATAGAACACTTAATGTTGCACACTTCAAACTATAAGAAATGGCGCATATATGAGATTTTGGTTGGATGTTTGGAGAGGAAACGCAACATTAAAATCTAGATTTCCTAAAGCTTTCGGGCTTGCAGAAAACAAAGAATATAGACTTAAAAGAAGTTCTATAAAATGGGAATTGGAGCATGAAATTTAAAAACCCACCTAATACGGTGGACAAAAAAGAAGTGACAAGCTTAATTACACTCATTGGTGCACCTCCCATGCAGATTAAGTCACTTGCAGATTTGCTAATCAAGGCTCCAAACTCTCAGTTAAGGACTGGTACTCATGGCTATGCAGTTAACGTTTGCCCTCTCAACAAGCTCATCGGGTGCAACAGTTCCCCTATAAAAGTATATGGATTAAGCAAGTTCCCCACAAGGTTCAACACTTCATGTGGCTTGTTGTGCAAAATTCACTACCACCAGTTGATAACCTCAATAGAAGAGGTTGCATGATTGCACATTCCATATGCTCACTCTGTGACAGGGAAGAAGAATTAGGTGGTCATCTTTTGCTACATTGCTCATATGCTTCGAAGATTCAGAATTATATACTAGCTGAAATGGGTGAAAGGTGAGAAGCTACTAGCTTGGAAACGAAGGCTGAAATGGGTGAAAGGTGAAGCTACTAGCTTGGAAACGAAGGGGAGGGGAAGACAGAGGTAAGGGAGGAACAGAGGTAGGACATTATGGTCCATGTTGTTCTTTGCCATATCCTGTGTCATTTGGGGTGGGGGCGGAGGCCGAGGTAATAATCAATGAAATAAAGGCACTGCTTTTCTTTGGGGCTCGACAACTGATTTGTTCAGGACAGTTGCTTTTAGAGAACTAATGCATTGGAAGGTAATAACATGTATGCTGGGCTTTTCTGAACGGGGTATTCCCTTCTCCAAGTACTCTCTTTTTTCATTTATCAATAAAATCTCAACCTTTTTCTTGCAGAGAAAAGAACCAAAAAAAGGAGAGAACCTGGTAGGCTTCAAATTCGCTGTATTCTGTTTACCAAAACAAGCTGATCAAAGGTTCATCCGCTTCTATTTTTTCATCTCAACATTAGTAGTCTCTTTGTTTGGATAAGGAAAAGATAAAAATGGAAATGCGATAAATTTCAAATTGCTAACCTTTTGCTCCATACCCAATGTGGATACAAGTTATTGCAAAAACGGATTTTGTTACTCAGGTATAAAGAAAGAATGTGGTTTTTGGTAACTGAGAAGCCCGTATATGAACATTTTCATTCAGGGGTTTTCAAATGCAAATAGTTCTATGTTCCACTGTGATGTAAGAGCCAAGACACATGTCTGTGAAAGGTTCTAAAACTGTGGCTTATTTTGGTACATTGAAGGGGATGTTGTAATATATGTACAAGGGAAAAGAAGACGGACAATATGAACAGGACAACAAAAGAAATGGTTGATCAATGAAGATGAGTTGCAGGTCATGTGGAGGAGAGAACTAGGAATCTGCTGCAGGAGCCTTACAGATTGGACACCAGTTCTTCTGACGCAGCCACTGCTGAACGCAAACTACATGATATCGGTGATCACAACGTAACTTACCCACCTCGTCTCCCTCGACATATTCCTCCTGTCAAAAACAAATAGCGATAAACATTAATCCAGTACAGTGGATCAACCTGAGTTCAATCAAGGTATAAACTTCCTCAGCCTAAATAGTGATGAGAAGGTAGGTGAACCTCCTAATTTACCAAAATTTGACAGTACAACGTACGAAGATAGGTGTTGTCTTCATCAAGGTCAAATAGCATATTGCAATTGACACGTATATAATTACATAAGTCTATCTTAAGGAGGGGAAAAGGTAATATCTTCCGAGATTTTTCCCATTTCACCCCGTCTGGTTCAACCTCCCATGAGTCCCTTGGAAGGAAACAAAGTTACAATTTTTAAAATGGATATCTCATGTTTGATAAACCTTCTTTATCCATAAGAAGAAGAAAAAAAGTTGTCAAGTTTGGCAGGCCTTCACTTAAAAGCAAATGGGTTATAGACATAGAAAACCTAAAATGGAAGTGAACCGGACTGTAAAATAAGTAATCAACTGTATCCACAAGAAGTAGTAGGTTAAGAATGAAATTACTTGACAAACAGTGCACTTGGTATCATCATCCCCGGATTCAATATTCTTTTCGTCAGCAGGCACAGGCTTATAGCTATTCTGTCTAAGGCACTTCGAAATTGTTTCTTCTGTAAGTGCTGTGCTAACATTACCCATCTTCTCCTCCAAAGCTAACAATTCCTGTACATACAATAAATAAGTCGGGCAAAAAAGATAAAGCTACAATTTGAAGCCATAAATGAAAAAATGAAGACCATAAAAACAAAAAAAGAATAGCCCATAAATAGATTTCTTACATAAGAAATATAATAATTTAGTAAGAAAAATATCAATTTAAAGCAACGTGATCAACCTGACACTGCCTACTTTGTGGGGTTGGTCTTAATGAACCATGATTTCGGCTTCGGTCAGATTTACCATAAAGACAATCTTGCTAGAAGGCCTTGAGCCAAAGAATGAATCTCTGTTAAAGTATGAAATAATTATAATAACAAGGTCTGGGTATAATTTTCTCATAATTAGCCTACACATTCAAATCATTCTAAACTGCTGAGGGGGAAAAACAAACCTCATATGACATGTTATCTATATCAAGTCTCATATCCCTATGTTGGTCATGAAAGCTAATGCCACCCAAGAATAAGTTTGCCTCCAAAGCTAATAATTGCTGCATCAGGTAGAAAGCAGAGTTTAATATTAAGCTAAGGGATGAAACAGGACAAATTCAGCAGAAAAGTTAACTACCTCGTATGTAAGCTCCTCATCATGTTCAATCCTGTCCAGTGCCAGAATTACCTACAATACAATACAAATCATGTTTCACTTCCAAGCATCAACAAACAAACACAATCTTCTGTATCCTAAAGGATGACTGGTGGCATAACATAAATGAAGCATATAAATCGAAAAACAAAATTGAAATAGAAGGGTACCTCCGCGATTCCATCCATGTTGAAGCGTCGCAAACCATCTCGATCGACTGAGAGGCCACTGAACATCTGTAGACCATCATCTTCTGAATGAATACTCGGCCCAATTCGCACATTCCCATTGCTACTACCAGGGCGGTCAAAAGAGCTTCGGTGGGCCACAGGATGCACTGATGAAGATTGGTGCAAGGAGCTAGGTTGACTGGATTGGCCAACTGTTAGTTCAGCAGGAGAGAGTTCTGAAATCACAACAAGGGGATCAGACTGTGATAGGTTATTCTCTTCACCATTCTCGGCGAATCTTGACCTAGTTTCTCCATTGATTGTCCTACGAGTTCTAACTGATGTAACACCATCCCTACTAGGAGCCCAATTTCTGGATCTTGAAGATTGATGAGACGATGGACGTTCAGAAATAGACAGGTTAGACCCAGATGGTGAATTTTGATTCACTGAATTTCCTCCACTTGATGACCCAATCATTATCTTCCCTCTTGCTCCTTCAGAACTTTTCCGTTTTGCAACTTCAGTCCTTCTACCACGGCCAGAATCAGAGGATGAGCAACCTGGGAGGACATCAGATATTGATGAACATCCAAGATTTCTGAGACCATATCTGCTCGAGCTACCCTGACCATTAGAAACTGCTTTTGAAGCTTGGGTACTGTTTCTAGGTGCAAATGACCTTCGGGCTGAGGAGTTAGGAGAAAAATCCTGATTACTTAGTCCTGGTCTTCTAAAGGTTTGCTTCTGTGTTCTTATGGTTGATGGTTCATTGCCCTTAACAACTTCCTCCGAAGTATTAACAGATAACCCATTCAAAACTCCAGATTGTTCAGCACCTTTCACTCTGGGATTCACTCTGGCATTAAAGGTGCTGGGATCTGAAACTTCTTCCTCCATATGCATGTTGCTGGTTTCAGCAGAAACTGCATCTTTTTGATAAGATTGTTTCTGGAACTCTTGGTTGGGTTTTTTTACTTCATTCATTGTAGAGTATGTTTTAGAGGAGCTTCCAACATTTGAGTTACCACCCCTTGAGCGGACAGAAAGACCTGATCTATTATCTCTTTCTGATTTACCAACAGAGCCTTTCATGGAGTTAAATCTGGTGCTGCAACCTAGCCTGTTACAACATTGTGCATTTCGGTTCTCATTGTTCGATGTATCTCTAGAACTCAAGGAAGAACCCCTTGCGGCAATACCAATCCCAACAACAGCTCTTTTACCGGTGTTTTTATTCATGAGCGAAATGGATCAGTGCTTCAGTTCTGTAGAACGACAAATAAACATTGTTAAATACCAATGTAAATACGATGTTTCCTTGATAGGGTTAACGTAAAAAAGAAGAACTACTCAAACTACTAACAACAAGACATGCTGAAGAATAAATTAGGTGGCACAGCTTATGAAGGGAACCAATTATTCTCAAAGCAAGATTAAAAGAAGATGTAACAGAGAGTCATCAAATCAGGGTATGAAAGCAAGCGCCAAAACTCTTTATCTTTAAGAACTCAAATTAGCCAGGAATTGGGTAATGTTAGATTGTTTGTCAGCTTGCTTTTATTCTTATCCTCTTTAATGAAATTCAGACTAGAGAATGATAGGAGAAATGTGCAGATGAAACAAAGTTAATGCAAGGGTTCACATAAGGACAGTTCCACTGGGTGTAGCTAAGAGGATAACATGTCCATAAAGTAGGCCTTTTCTGAAGCTTTAGAATCAATATGCAAGTACACTGTTAGCGATGAGCAAACTAGCACTACCATAGCCAGTGGGTAGCAGGTTAGGGGTGTATACACTATAGACGAAAAAACTAAAAATCAAACAAGAGAATCTGGGGAATCCAGAAATAGTTTGACAGAGATAATGCTAGAAGGGGATTTAACGCGATATGACAGGAAAACAGCTTGCATTTAAGGCTAAAAAAGAAGTTGATATGGGAGAATTGTGGAATTCCTTCTTTCTTAAGATCTTATGAGACTGCCGCGATCAATTTGGAATCTAGGCATCCAAACAAACAGCTAAATGAAGGAACGCGCCTAATCGAGGGATGGCAGATTACAAAGATTAAGAGTTGTCAAAAACTAGAATTTAATATCCCTATTGTTTTTTCACCAGTGATATCAAAATTTACCAGGAAAAGTCAGCAAATAAAATCTAATGAATTGAAGAACAATCAAAACACATTAATTATGAAAAGAAAAGAAAAACATGAAACATAGCAAGGATCATCATCCAACCATCTAACGAAAAACACAATCAAACAAGTAGATGAACAAATACTAAAACATATTGAACCTACATCATCAAACACAATGATTAAGATATACTATATCTTATTAATGATTGGTTGCTATATCCACAGATAAAGTTAGGTAATAAGTTTATTCATCCAACTAAACCAACGAATTCACATATAATTAAGATTAAAAAGACAAAATTATGAGTGAGATTAGAAGAAAAATACCCAAACAAACAAGGATCATCAGAATATCTTGGATTCTGAAACCAAAACAATTTCAATAGAATGATAAGAGAAAAACAAAACAACAAAAGAAGAAGAGATTCAGAATAAGAAGAAGAATCCAAACAAAAAAAGAGATATTAAAAATCCATAAGAACTCTCTAATTATAGAAAATGAAACTTGCTTGGTTTGAACAATCTTTTCGCTCTTTCTCTCTGCTTATAAAGACTCTTTTTTTTACCCCGGGAATTCAGCCACCAAACAAGTTCAATGAAAACACCCAATTCACCAAATCAAACATCAATAAATCATCATCGAAACTTCAAAAACAATATTATAAAATTACCACAGAAAATTAAAAAAAAAAAAAAAAACTCAAATCAAAAAAACCCTTATATACAATCATCATAAATTATGTTCCTAATATTAGTATAAATTTCTGTTTAACTACTTATAATAAGTAAACTCACTGATTATATGACTAAACAGAAATATAATACCTTTCTCTCACTCTTTATTCTTCTTTCTTCCTTTCTTAACCCCAAGAATGCGAATAATTTTTCTCGTTATTAAGAAATTCCGTGTTTGAGAGAAAGAGGGAGGGGGTTTGAGAGAGAGTTTGACTCAGGGAAAAAATGAGAACTCAAAGGAGATAAAAACGTAGGTACTTCTACTAAAAAGGAAAAGTTGCCGTCCTAATATTCTAATTCTAATCAGAACCAATATTAACCGTTAGATTATAACATGAGGAGATTTTATTTTGATGGTCAAAGATGGTTTGAGGTTGTATTATTTTTGTTTGATACGTCATCGTCCATGTGGAAGCCACTCAAAAATATAGAACCTAAATTTCATAAAATTTTAAAAAGAAAAAAAGAAAGGTGAGGAAAAATGAAGTTGGTATGATGTGGAATAGCTTGTTTGATGTACTCTTGAATAGTGGGGACTATGTAATGCCACGTATGCTTGGTTTTGGAATTTGTGGGTCATTTTGTTTGTATTGTTTGTTTTCATGCCTATCTTGTTTTGGTTGGATTTGATTCAATTGTTTCTTTTTACTTTTTATTTTCCTTTTTATAGGGCTAGAAAAGGATATAGATTATGTTTAAGTCAATAATTAAAAATATAGAGATCATCTTAGTATAAATGAACGACGGATGATATGCCACGTGAAGGAATGAGATGAAATGGAATAGTTTTTACCTCAATTTTCATTTTTACTGTAGGTAAAATTTGAGAGGAGTTTTTGTTCTGTTTTGTTAGAATTTACAAGGACAAAATGTTAATGGCACCAGCAATACCGTCGCAACGCTGTTCATCTTTACGATTATGATATTATGAACTGCCGCGGAAACAGGAATGAAAGTTTAGGACGGCTAAGGGCACTTCCTATGGAGTTGCCATTTGGCTCCAACTATGGAATTACATCGAGTCACAACATTTGTCGTGCAATGAAACTAAGTATAGTGTAATTCAGAATTTTGGTGTTGGTTGGCCTGGTTCCTTCACTGATTATGAAGAATATGATCCACCAAACAACATGATGATGTTCTGCAGGCCGAGGGTTTTTTTTTTTTTTGTTACATGGAATAAGGGTTTATAGCCGGGATGTCTCAAAATTGGAAGTCTGATTGGAGAAATTCCAGGATAATTTGGGATAATTTAACCGGCCAATAGAATTTAATTAACTTTATATTTTTTTAAAATAAAAAAAGTAAAATAGTAAAAGATGGACCACCACCGCCACCACTATTGTCACCACCGTAGCACCACCACCACCGCCACCACTACTGCCACCACCGTACCACCACCATCATTTGAACCCTGCCGCCACCTGAACCACTGCCACCACCACCTGAACCACCGTCGTCGCTACCGCCACCACCTGAACCACCACCGCCTCCACCACTACCACCTGAACCACCGCCGCCTCTACCACCAGAACCAGCACTTGAACCACCTGAACCCTGGACCTGAACCACCATTACCACTTGAACCCCCAACCTGAACCCCCACGACCACCTAAATCCTAAACAATTAACCTGAACCACCACCACCTGAACGCTGACCCTGAATCTGAACCTTTGAACCTGAAGGGCATTTATTGTTTTTTATTCAAACGTGGAAAGTCACATATGTGCCAAATTAACTACTTAACTGGTTTGGATTAAAAAGTTAACAGATTGGGGCATTTTCATTAATTTTAAAAATCGAGGCATTTCTCCAACCACACCCCTGATTTTGGGGCATCCTGGCTATTTTCCCATACATCAATAGCATTTGTCCATTTTACGAGGACATACTTTAGTTACTTCATTTCAATGTTTCCGATGGGAATGGGATCTTAGAAGGATTATATACTCCCTCCTTACAAGTTATATAGGCGGAAAATCCGAAAATCTTAAATTAAGAAAAAATCTAGGTTTTATAAGTATTCATCCCATTTCTTATTTTATCCTTTGTTAATTCTCAATGCTAGAAACATCAAGTTAACTGTGGTGATATTCATGCAACATTAATAAGGGTTATATATCAAAAATAGTCTTGAAATATGAACCCCCCCTATCTAGTTGGACAAGCAAAAATATGTTTTCCGCCTATATAACTTAGACAGAGGTTTGTATTAGATTAAGAAAAAATATGGGAGTTATAAAAAACTATATTTTTTCCTATATTACCCCTCCCTTTTTGATGAAAACTAGAAACACTAAATTTGTTTTTGTTGAAGGGTTTTGGGCCCATGTATGTGCGGCCCAATTAACTAGTTAGGGTTTTTCCCATTCTGTGTATATAAAGGATATTATACTACGTAATGGAACTGATTTACTATTAATAAGATCTTTGTCACTTTTTCTTCTGCTCCATGTCTTTACTTGTTTTTCCACTTAAATACGTTATCAGCAAAAGCTCAGCCGTAAATATTTTTTTTTACTTTCTGTAATTAACCCAAATCCATTTTTATTTTTCACCTTAAAAAAAACAAGGGGATTCTGGTTACAAACTCAGCTAGCTTAAAAGTAATGCGTTCTTGAAGAAAAACCTAGAGTTGATGGAGAAGAATTAATAAAAATCGTCATCAACAATTCAAATATGAAGAATCGTCAACAAAACAGACGAGAAAGCATTTGTTCATCAAAGATAAAACGTGATTAGGGGGCGGAACCATCCCAGCAGGGTAGGAAACTCCTAATTATTGTTATCCTTAGGGCTCCAAAGCCCATTTTAGCATACTTGCCTACCCTAAATTTTTGGAAAAGAAAATTTACGTACCCATACAAAAATTCCTAGCTCCGTCCCTGAACGTGATAGTCAGAATCTTTATCAGAAAATGAATCTGATGGGGTAACCAACGAAAAACTTCATTGATATTAGAATCTGAAAATTCAATCATAAAAACAAATTAAAAGATAAGTTCTATCTTTACTCTTCGTTTAAATCCATCTGTGATTGTTAATTCATTGATTTCGGTAAAAAATTACGATTTAGAAAACCTAATTTGTACGATTTCAGATCGATTCGCTCATCTTATTTATAATCAAAGCACAAATTTATAATGGGTTTTATCTGAATCTCTCGATTGACATAGAAATTTTTGAAAAATTTAACAATTTTTTTTAGGGTTCTTGATTGAAAATCCGTCTCCAATTTCGTAATCAGTGAATTTATATCTTTTTTACCCATCAAACAGATTTATGTTTCTATATCTTACAAATCTAAACTAATTTCTATTTATATTTGTTACTTAAAGTATGAGCATAATCTCGCATATGTGCGTTAAAATCCTGCTTGAATGCTAGGGAAAAATTAAGTTACTTTATAGTATTGAGCATAAATGCCTCAGTTTAACAAAAACTTGAATATGTTAATAGATGCATAAAAATATTTTGCATCATCTTTGATCTATGCCTTTGAGCTATGAATGCTAATTCGCTTAGCCAGCTGCTTGTAAATGATAACATCCGAGCCATCTCTAATCTTTATCCATGAATTATGAAAATTGATTTTCTTAGCTGTTAAATACACTTTTCATATCTTGCTTAAAAGCCCTAAGTCGAAACTTGTGCATTATTCTTTATCTTTGAATGAAATTCGATAAGTCATATGAACTTAAATTTGTTAAGCATGGTCACATGATTGATCTTTATCTGATTACTTTGAGCTCATGAAATCTTGTTTAGAGCCTACTAGCTTTACCTTACAATCTCATCTGTCGAATCTCGGAGTTAAGCATGCTTGAAAATACTTGGAGTTTAATTATTTTATTTCTAGCTCATGAAGCCTAGAAACGTAGTGGTATTTACAATTTCTAATTGCAATAAATGAGTATTTGCTGCATGTTGTTGCGATTAATTGAAAATAGCTTTTGAACTTTAAATCAGTAGCGTGATTATTAGTTGAACTTCGTTGTTTAAACAACAATCAACTATGCTTGTCTTTCCAATGCTGAGAACTGCTATGAGTTTGAATGCTTACAATGATGGAACAACATGGAAGAGTTCTAAACGTTTTACGAAATAGTTCATTTCCTGAAGCTCAAGCATGCATAAAGATGAGTGGCATGAAAAAGGCTTTATCCCTTACATTTGTTGTCCTGGTAGATAGTGTCTCATTGATAATTGTCCCTGAGCGCACACAAGCACATTGCAATGATTTAGATAGAGAAGTTACTTCAAAGGTGACTTTTATGTACAGTAAAATCACTCTAAGAATACACACTAGCATTGCAAAGAACTGTCGTTAAGTTACATAGCAACAAGGGAGTGCTCTTGATTCGATCCAGCGAAGGTATGATGAGCTGTGTGTCATGGTGGAGAAATATGTAATCGATATAAAGAAAGTTGAGCAAGAGTGTTTTGAATGATGAATTCTCTTGGCTTAGAAACTGAGGCCAAAGCTAAGGATCGTCTTTTTTCTACTTTCATAAAGTATGTGCAGTCAGCTAGTCTTCAGGTAATAGCCTACTGAATTTACATAAATAGTTAAATACCCACTTACAAGGACAAATAAGGGATTATTTATTTTATTTATTTTTTTAACATTTTATCTCTCGTGAGAAATAATATATACTCACTGTGAAAATGGGATTGATTATCAAGATGTTATCTTTAATAAATATGGAAGAAAACGTATTTTAGAGAAACTAATGAGTCAATCTAGTGGGTTGTACCTTACTACTATCCGGATTATTGAATCCTATGTTGTTACCAACGATGTGTTATTGGATAGTGACTCATTCAGGCTTTGGAACAATCGTTTGGGACACCAATGTCGTGATATGATGATCTGAGTTTTAAAGCACTCACATGGACAAGGAAAAAAAAGGGAAAAGACCGTTACAGTGCAAAGTAACAACGTCTACCAGGCATAACTGGTTAAAGTGTTCTAACACAATATTTTCCTTCTCAAGCAACTGATGCAAAACCCTTTCTCCCATTTTGCTTTGTTGACTATGTCAAAAGCACATCGTTCATTTTGCAAAGTCTGTTCTTTAGCAAAAACAGGATCGAGACCATCTTATGTTAAAGACACTAAATAAAACATCCTATTTTTACAGAGGATATAAGATATTTGTGGACCTATACACCAGAGTACAGACCATTCAGGTATTTTATGGTTATAGTAAATGTTTCGACCCGTCAGTCACACGTTGCATTATTATCCACAAGAAATGCTGCATTTGCAAATCTCCTAGCACAAGTTATCTGTTTGAGGGCTCACCACCCGAATTACCCTATCAAGTCTATCAGACTTGAAAATGCAGGAAAATTCACATCAAAAGGATTTGATGATTGTTGTATGTCTAATGGAATAGACATAGAGCATCTCGTACCCTATATTCTCACCCAAAATGGTCTCGTAGAAGCTACTATCAAAAAATTACAGATGATAGCTAAAGAATTAGTTGTGTGCACCAATCTTCCTATTAATGCTTGGGGGTATGCCGTATTGCATGCAACTTTACTTATTTGTTTTAGAACCCACTATTGGTCAATCGATTCTGCATACCAGTTGGTAACTGGACATAAGCCTGACATTTGTATTCTTACGTATTTTTTGGTTGTGTTGTACATGTGCCATTACGAACCCATACCGTACTATGATGGGTTATCAAAGCGTTTAAGTAGTTATGTTGGATATGGATTCCCGCAAATTATCCGCACTTTGAAACCTTTGGCAGGCGATCTCTTAACCGCTAAATTGCGGGTTGTCATTTGATGAGACAGTCTTCTCGTTATTAGGGGAAGATACAAAAATGAATTATAAGGGAATGACAAGAATTGTCATAGTGTGTTTCCACTATGTCTCATATTGATTCTAGTACCTCACAAATGTAAACGTTAAATGAAAAGGGATAATCGATTTTAAGAATTGAACTGATATCGCTAAATTGACAAGATCACACATATTAGCTGCAAATATACCTACAAGGTTAGAAATCCTCAGTAAGAGATATACACCATAGACTAAGGTGTTGCAACTTCACTTGGTGAAAGTGTAGTTGAGGTTTTGGCTCCATAAAGGAAGATGGAGAGACCACCAAGTTCGATCACTACTTACCTAGAAAGGAAGTAGGTGAGTAAGGCACAACCTAGTTCATATCATCAATGAAATCATCCCATTAGATTGTCTCTGGTTATGTCCATTAATCAAAATAGGAGGACGCTCCGGATATGGATGATTCCAGAGAACAATAAAATCCCAATGGATTATGAGGATGCGCACGAGTCAATGGAAAGACCATGCGAGCATACTGATGCTTATTATTTTCATATACAATTGCTCAAGGAAAAAGATCACGATGAGAACCATGCTCCTTGTTGCTTAATGTCAACAAAGAGCATATTTGGCCTATACAATCTAGGTATAACTTGGTTCTTTGAAAAATATATAGGTACTTGTTGTGGTAATGCTATCCAACCAAGTGTAAATCTTGCGGGACATATATGATTATTTGTCACAAAGTGTAGTGAGAAGAATGAAGTTTCAAAGTATAAAGACTCGCCTTATGGCGCGAGGTTTCTACAAAGCCCTAGAATTGTTTATTTCCTTATAATGAACGTTATAACGTTTTGCTACTTAGTTAGCTTGGTAGTTTCAAAAGGACTTGAAATGCAGCATTTGTGTGTAGTTAATTATTACACATATCTATAAGGATTAAAGGATAAAGATATTTACAAAAGTGTCTAATAGCCTTTTGTTTCCCAAATCAAATGATTCTAAACCACGGAGTGCCTTTGTAATTAGAGTGGAACTCCCACTTATTGATTGAAACAATTAGGCGAATTTGGTAATACCCGTCTAAGTGATTATTTGATTTGGAAGGGATAAAAAAGTAAGGTATTGTGTCCTGCGTACTCATAAAGAAAAGTTCTTGATTTGGAATTGTATCTATCTATGTCTATGGTATTGACATTATATCTACTATTGTGAAATAAGAGATTTTACAAGCTGCTTGAAATCCGAATTTGAGATGAAAAATCTGGGAAAGCTCGATCGAACACCGAACTGGTAGTAATTTATTCTACCAGTTTGCATATGTCCAAAGTTGTCAGGAAATTTAACAATGACATGCATCCTGCTAGCACTCCCATGATTACTTAAGGTTCAAATGTAAGTAAATGATCATTTCGTCTAAAAGAAGATGACGAAGATGTGTTGGGAGATAAAATTCCCCTAAATAAGTGCAATTGATGCATTGTTGTACTTATCATAATATACTCGACCAAATATTTCATCCTTAGTGAACTTGTTAGCTATATATACCTCAGCGTCGATGCAGCGTCATTGGAATAGTATAATAAACGTAATCATATACTTAAAAAGGACAATTGACATAAGTTTGTTTTATCCATGCAAATACATAAAGAAGACTTATTTACTAAGTCATTACTTATATTCACTTTTCAAAAGCAAATGGCTAAAGGAACTGTCTGGAAGCTCCCCGGAATGGAATCAGGGGGAGATGCCGACATCAGGGGGAGGAACCAAAGATATGATGTCGACATATTTTACTTTGATATGTGAAGTGTGTTGTACTCTTTTTCCCTTCGATCGAGTTTATTTTTCTCACAGGGTTTTTGTTACTCGGCAAGGTTTTTAGCGAGACAACCACAACTACACCAGGTATATGTTGAATGTTAAAGACCTGAAAACCTTGTTGATATTACTGAACAATATCAGAATCAAAGAAATGAATCACGATAATATGACAAGTGAAACCGCTTTCAGAAAGGAGTAAGAACTGTATCACAACAGTTTTCAGTACAAGTCAACTAACAATATTGATACTACTGTGGCGTTTCAACACTAGGTTTTCATTACCATATATGATTATTCAACAAAGGCATCATTCCGTAGTTATCGCGTTGTACTCTGTGCAGTACGTACCGGCCGGTATGGCCGAAATTTTGGCGGTTTTACCAGTACCGGCCGGTGAGCGGTGCGAAATTGAATTTACCGCCGAAACGGTTTTCTGCCGAGAAAACCGGCCGATACGGTTATTACCCGGTTATACCCGGTACGTTTTATTGGCCGTCAGATGAAAAAACAAATTTGATCCTACGGATGATATTTGCGTGAATGAGGTGAAGTGAAACCGTGAAACTCCTACATCTTCTTCTTCGTTTCTCTCTGGGTTTAGGGTTCTTCAGCGCCTCCATCTCTGCCTTCTTCAGCGCCTCCATCCATCTCTTCCTTCTTCTTCGTATCAATCTTTAACAACAACAACAGAGAGGTATGGGTCTATCTCTGCCTTCTTCACATGCTTCAATTTTGTTGGGTTCAATTTCTTTTTAACATTTTAAACTGATACATTAACAATTAGGGATTGTTGTGTTGATGAATACTAATTAGGGGTTGTTGTGTTGATGTGCTTGAATGGGTTACATGCTTTGTTGTTATTGCTCATTAGTTCTCAACAATTACTTGATATGTTAATTACTTGTTTTCTTAAAGTGAAATGTGAAATATGAAATATGAAATGAATGTCATGTCTTTACTTTACTAGATAGGCATTTGCATTTTTCTTGATTGTTGTGGTTTAGTTAGTAAGATTAAATGAATTTTTAAACTGAACAAGAGAATGATACCAACTGTGAGAGTTGTACATTGGGAATTTTCCTTGTACCTATATGTTTAGTTAGTAATATCACTATTGTTTGAACTTGTATTATCATTCACTTTTCTGTAATCATATAAATGTTATGTCTTTTTCACACTATTGTTTGAACTTGTATTTTTATTCTGACAATGTCTTTCTCACCTGTTGAAATTTTCTCACCTGTTGAAATTCACCTGTTTGAACTTGTATTATGAGTCTGACAATGTCAGTTGATTAAAAGACTTTTACATTGCAATTCATTATCTTTCATGGACTGCCCATTGGCTCTTTCATGGACTGCGTTGTCAAGTGTGGCGACATTCATTCGTCGTTGAACTACCAATCATTTTGCCCTCACTTGGGTTACAAGCTAACGTTGCTTAGCTTGGCTTAAAAAACATCAATTAATGATGAGAATTAACATGCGACTTCTCAAGAGAACATGACTGACCATCTTTTTTCTTTTGTACAGGCCCTTGCCAAGCTGTCTTAACCTTGCTCATAGGTTGCAACTACTTCGCACCTTAAGCTCACGACAACCTAAGGTAATATACTTCTTCACGACTGGTTCCATGTAATCCACTACTTGTCTTCGAACTTCTTTAGCAACCTTGGTAGCAGCTTCAAATGCATCATCAGTAAGCTCTTTGCCATGACTGTATGAGTACACTGCTTCTTAGAATTAGTAGTATCTCTATTCTCTTGCTTCCTCAAGTTAGAGCGATACCAAGGTAAAAATCATCTTGAATTCTTTATTTTCTTTTTCTTATAGCTTGGTCTTGGTAACCATTACTTCTTACACTGATTTTCCCCTCTAATTGTATGCCCCCTTTAACTGGATATTCATTCTAGTAATTCTCCATGGGCTGTGAGTCTAAGAGTATAACCATGTGGTTGAACCCTGGAATTAATCTTGAAACTAGGCTTCTTTATCGTGAACTCTTGCAGACCTATTCGTCGTCCATTCAAATGATGGTACATCTGTATCTTAGTACTCTCATTCCCTGGTCAAGTATAGTTCAAATACAACAAAGACATGAGCTCTTATGTATTTATAAAATTCCTTTAACATCTTCACAAACAATCATTAATCACATGGCTGACCAAGGTTAAGACTAATGAGGTGAACCATTAGCATATGACATCGGTATCCTTGTTGTTAGGAACCAAGAGTGCTTTTCCTTGCTTAAAATATCAAGCTGCAAGGGAAGGAGAGAGTCTTTCCTACATTACCTTTTAATACTTTAGAGAATGAATATCAAGCTACTTGAATGTAGTTCCTTGCTTAAAATATAAAGCTACTTGAATGTAGTTTACTGGCCGATCAAAAGAAAATGAATGCAGTCTTTTTTGCTTACTATCTATTATGTCATATGTTTTCGTATTTCAGTTCCACAAAATTTGGATGACTTGGATGTGGAAGGTGATAATGTAACTTTGGATGATTTGCAGGAGAATATTGGTGAAGTAAGTGGGTCAGTTCGTAGTTCTCGAAGTAAGTATATTTATCCAACTGACACTGATATTGATGCATATGATACTGATCAATTGATGTTGGACACGGAAAGAGGACTACTTGGTGATGAATTTGATGATATCTATAATGAATCTAATGATTTTGATTAGAATTGTAATATGGTTGTTTAATTAGTATTTTAGACGGTGAACTTTGAAGTTGTTGTTGTTTATCTTGTGTTTCCAAAAAGTTGTTGTTGTTTATCTTGTTTAATTGTAATATGGATCTATATATTTCGGATGAAAAAATATTTGTTATAACGTTTTGAAATATATTTATATTTATAGTTATAAAATGTGAGCTAGTATTTTTTTTATAAAATTATAGGTATAAAATATATAGACCGATATTTCGCCGGTATGTAAACCGAAATTTCCCCGGTATACCGGCGTACCAGTGTATCGCTCTCGACCGGTACGAACTGAAATCCGGTATGGTACAGCCTTGGTTGTACTCTTTTTCCGTTTTCAAGCTTTTGTCCCATTGGATTTTTCCCTTATCAAGGTTTTAACGAGGCAACATATGTGAGTTTAAATATGTTTTAAATTTTCTTAATATTGTACTATTTTTCATTAGTTCAGGTTTTATCCCTCTGGGTTTTCTTGACGATGTTTTATTGATCCGATTGACCTAAACACATTGGTCATCGAGAAGAAAACTACATGTGAGTCAGTATATGTGAAGGACAACACAAGAAGATAATATTGTTGGACCGCACAAGGAGGAGTGTTGTAGGGCTTTGGACCCGTGTATGTGCGGCCCAATTAACTAGTTAGGGTTTTTCCTAATCTGTGTATAAAAAGGATATTATACTATGTAATGGAACTGATTTACTATTAATGAGATCTTCATCACTCTTTCTTATGCTCCATGTCTTTACTTGTATTTCCACTTAAACACAGGGTAATACTAATATCATTAATAAGGGTACATATGGAACAAACTATTTAGGAATTAAAACTATACCTATTTAGATGGACAACTAAAAATAAGAATTATACTTATATAACTTAGACGGAGGGAGTATATGAACTATCTGATATTTGAGGAAGTGCATAAACTCGAATATCCAAGACCACTATGCAGGTACTTACCTCCATCATTCGCGATCAAGGATGTAAACAGTTGTTTGCTGGATCAAGCATCAATTATGTGAAGGTAAATTAAGAAGTTATATTTGTTTAGTCTGTTGCATAATTTAGATGACTCCAACATATTTGCTATGAAAATCTATGTTGCTTTGCATACTTAATTCATTTCATTCTGAATCTACACTCCACTTTATTCTTTCAGTCTTTCCAATTTTATTCTTAAATTTCTTCAACTAAAGTCCCTTATGAGTTAAAATTTCTGGTGCATTCAGATTGTTCCATCCTTCGCTATTTGTTTCACGGCACATGACATGATGAAGTCGTATTTAAAGGTACTACCGCGGCAAAAAGCTTTATCTGCATCTGCTGGATGAATCAAAACTAAGCCTTTTATGAATAGGCAGACAAAAACCACCATTCAGAGGGATCCCTTTTCGGAGAAAAACCCCATGTTGTTTGCCGTCAAGGTGATTCAGATTGGGTGAGAATGACTCTGTTTGGAACCAAAAGACCGGCACCCATGCTGACCACCTGAAGACGATGTTGGTACTGCTATATGTGAACTACTTCATAATGACAACAATTAGAGTTACATACGAAAATTATGGGATCCCATTTAAACTATAGATGTCAAACAAGAATACCCTTGAAATGTTGGTTTCATTCCGACAGAATATTAGCCGTATACTTTGTATCTATCTATCTTTAAGACTCTGAATGCATTTTGAATTTAACAAAGTTTCTCTATTGTATTCAAGTTATGAGCGCGTACAAAGACCCTTGCAATAAAAATCAAAACCAAAGACATGAAATTTGGTTTCTACGATTGCCGATCAAAAAAATTAAAATGGGTTACTACGTTTGCTCTACTTATGGGTCGAAGAAAGCATTTCGACATTTGCATTTCCAGTCTTCTGGTTCACAGTTAGCACACTGGACATTTAAATGATCAGTTCGTGTAGGCACTTGTTCATAGTCGGTATTCTTAGGAATATTTTGAAGTCTAAACAAAACATCTCTTTTCTTTCTTTTCTATATTATCCATTGCATCATAATATCTTATTGACGTTAAACTTTTTATTTAAAATGTTGATATTGTGCTCTTTTTTCTTCGTCCATCTATTTTTTCCCGTTGGGTTTTTAATGGTAAAGTTTTAGTAAGGCAATTTAATTCAACATGGTGGTCATCCAAGGGGGAGTTGAATTTTGATTATTTGCTAGATTCCTACCATTACTTAGGTCATTTTGTTAGACCACATCAACATAACCATCTCCTAGGAATTTGAATGTCTTTCTGAACCACATAAAGTTTAAACACAAATACGGTTTTGGTTCACGTATTGTAATGTATTCTTATTTTGGCACTTTGTTGATGAAACTACATCAACTACTTGTACAAATCATTTTGATTTATTAGCAGTCCATGAGCAAGTCGTGAATGCATTTGGTTAAGATCAGTAATACATCACATTCAAGAATCATGTGGACTTCGTTCAATTAAAGATTCACCAACAGTACTGTACGAAGACAACACCACTTGCATTTCAAAACTAAAGGAAAGTTTAATTAAAGGTGATCGAACGAAGCATATTTCTCCGAAGTTTTTTTTCACATATGATCTACAGAAGAATAGTGAGATTGATATTCAACAAGTATGTTCAAGTAACAATCTAGCATACCTTTTCACCAAATCATTATCAACTTTAACATTCAAGAAATTGGTTCACAAGATTGGAATGCGTCGTCTTAAAGATTTGTAAGCCACTATTTTCTAAAGTATCCATCAGGGGGAACATCTTTGTAAAAAGTATGTTATCGAACTTATCGCGTTGTACTCTTTTTCCTTCGTCAAGGTTTTGTCCCACTAGGTTTTCTTTGTCAAAGTTTTAACGAGGCAACATATGTGTGTCCAACACTACTCTATATTTTTTTTGTACTCTTTTTCCTCCGCCTAGGTTTTTCCCTCCGTGTTTTCCTAACAAGGTTTTAATGAGGCAATGTTAGTAGTGTGATGTCATCCAAGAGGGAGTGTTGTAAATAAGTATTTGGTGGCTAGTAATGGTTGCATGTCATTATATCTAATACTTAATGTAATTAACCATCCACTCAATTGTATGACCTATAAATAGAGGTCCTTACACAATTGTATTTCACACTAATTCCATGAATGAAATTGTCTCTCATATCTTTTCTCTCTACTTGTTTATCTTTATCATTTTCTAATTTTTAGTTTATAACAAAGAGGACATTTTGAATTAAAATAAAAAACCCCTTATCTAACTTTTTTGTTAATGGTTAATATGCCCCTGATTAATTAGTGTTAATTAATCATGTTAGTTGTGAATTAACTGTTTTGGTTGTGAAATTAATTATTGTTAATAAATATTCAAAACATAAAAAATTGAGTAAAATTGATTTTTAGAACATCAAACTAGAATTGGTGGATACGATGACACATATATGTCGTTTCTGGTTTGATGTTCTTAATCTGCGAAAAAAAAATGAGGAATCGACGTACACGAGTGCTCATATCAACCGATTTAAAAAAAAACACTCTAGAATCGGTCAATATTGACATTCATATTGAGTCGATTGTAACCTAAAAAACAAAAAAAAATAAAAAAAAATGACAATTTTCTCTTACCCATAATCGGTTGATATGAATCTCCACGTCGACCGATTATGTGATGATGTTGAAAAACATCAAGCACAATCGGTCATCGTGTATGTCTATATTGGCTGATTCTCAATTTCACCGCTCTTTAATCTACATATTCAAATCCATATTTAAGTTAAGAATGTGTAATATTTAATACTCATGTTCAGTTCGAACATACATCATACTCGGCTTATGAAATCATACTCATTCTCTGATTGAATATGTCCACAAGAACGTCAATAATCGGCGAATGTTTATATTTATATCCGCCGATTGTAACATAAAAATCCAACATAAAAAAGTTGGTATTTTCTCAAAGTTACAATCGGCCGATATGAATTTTTACATTAGCTGATTCTGTGTTGATGTTCTTCAACCACGAAGAACTTCAAAAGCAATCGGCCGTCGTTCATGTCTATATTGGTCGACTGTTCTTGAACCCAGAAAATTTTAAAAAATTTATGAACATATGAAGAACTCAAAGAACAATCGGTTATTATTCATGTCTACATTGATTGATTGTTCTTGAACGCGAAAATCTTTAAAAAATTTCCTTGAAGTTTGATTCAAAGAGAAAATTAGTTTGAAATAGAAAAACATCCAATTTTTGGTCTGTTTTGAGAAAAATAGAAATAGATTGGAAATATTAGAGTTAAGATAATGTTTGAATAGAAGGTAATTTAATAGTTTTACCATTTTAAAACCTTCTTATCCCCTCGTTTACATGGGATAAAAATTTGGTAGACCTCAAATAAAATGGATAGACCTTTCATTGATAATCTGGGATTGCTTTATCGAATGAGAATCTTAACAATCTACCCAAAACTCATAAACTTGGGAGCCTCTACTCCTCTTTTTTTAAGCGAGGATATTTTGAAGTTGAATGTACAAATGCCGAATTGTTAGGCATTACGTGACTCGTTGAAAAATGAGGTGCGTGATGAGTTTGTAGTTGTGGTAAATAAGTCAAGACTTGTGAAGATTTGTTTTTAAATCTAATTTCTAAGACTAAAAATAGCAAAACTCAAATAAATTGATAACAAAGTTGAGAGAAAACTGAGGCTAGGATTCCACTATTTTCCAATTTTTAAGGTGATTAAATTCAATAGTTATAATTATGCAATTCTAACATTTAATTTGATTCTAAAATATAGCAACAAGTAAATTTTCAAAATAACAATTGTATAACAAAAGCATGGAACATCTAAAACCTTGGCCAAAGCATGTACCATCTAACGAAATCACAATTGCTTAACAAAAATCATTAAATCAATTTTTAACCAACGCAATTAATCATAAATGAATTCCATAAATTAATTAAATAAATATTACCACATAATCTTTGAAAAATTAGCTTCCTTTGTCGCCTCAGAGATGGGGTTTAGCTCCTCATTGTATTGGAAAAACCCTTAAAAATATATTTCATAGCTCAAAAGGTGCTTACAATGTTGAAATAATAGTAACACAGGAGATTTGGTACGCTTATAAGCGTTACAGAGAAGCGTTCTCTGCGTTACAGAAGAAAGAAAAGAAAACAGGAGAAAAGAACGGACTTCATGTGCTGTTGAAATAAGACTGCTTCAGCAACACTATCAGCGACACTTCTCTGACGCCTTATGTTCTTCCTTTTCTCTTCCACAGTAGCAGCAGCAGAAATGTCTGTTTTGATTTTTAATCCTTCTTTGCGTATCATAAGCTCTCCCCAATACTCTCTGATCTCAATGAAACCCTAGACACTCCTTTTTATACCCATAACATCTCTCAAATCCCCCCATTTAATTCTCACATAATATTTTTATACTCGAGAATAATTTGCTTCTCTCTGCCCTGATTTTCTTGCTGTTAAAATCTCTGAACGGTTGCATATCTGGCTCTGTGTAATTAGATATCCCCAAAAACATTGAAAGATCGCAACCATTTATACGGCTCTTAAACAGGATTATCTCTGAATATTCTCACTTTTTCTTTATATTTGATACGGGATTCTGTGTTCAATTCTGGATTGATTTCACGTATCTGTGTAATCACTCTTGATATGGCCATAATATTCTCTGATTTTAATCTCAGAAAACACGTGAAAATCTCATCCGAAATCAATACAAAATATCATTGTATTTGAAATGAATTTTTCCCGCCAAAATGATTTTTGAACCGTGAAGAAGAGGGGGTGCTCATATTCAATGTTCGGGTGCCTTTATCAATTATGGGTGCCTTTAGTAGTTTTTCAAGCCAATTTTTCCAACAATGTTTATTTTTCAGAAATACCTATAAATACATAAAAACACAATATTAGCACAAAATAAGTTCCAACACTATAAAAGTTGAGAGCAAATTAGACACATATATGTCTATCAGTGCGGAATAGTATGACACCTTACATCGTTTCATCCAAAAGTCAATTTCATATGAAATTTAAGGGTTTTGTTTCTTTTAGACAAAAATAAGTTCTCAAAATGACTTACCGGTAAGAACTTTATCATCACATAATTCTCACAGAGGAAACGACACATTTGACCAATTTAAAATGGATTAAATTAATTATAAATCATAATTTTTTTTATAAAGGTTTAATTTTTTTTATCTCCTAACCAAGTGAGTGGAATTGGACTAATATGTGTGATGTTTTAAGTCACTTCAGAGGATCAAAGTGCAGTACCACCAGCTCAGTAGATGAAGATCAAGCTGAAGCTTTAACTACCTTAGATGATGTAGGATGGACAATAACTATGGATCTAAAGGACATTAAGATACAAGGCGATTTTATTTTTATTTTTTTGAGACATATAAGGAGATTTCATGAACAATAATTCTTTTTAGCCCACCAAATATCCACAGTCAATCCCACCGTATGATGTGGCGAGACTTTTCAATATTTTTGGTTTTTCTCTTTCTCTTACGTGTTTTTTTTCTTTGTTAATCGTTTTTAATTTTTAAATTTTTAAAAACATAAAAGAAAATTTTCTTCTTGTTTAAATTTCTACCCTTTCTTCATCATCGTCCTTGTATCAGTAAATTCGAGCTTTTGTTTCGATTCCAACCGAAATTTCACGTTTTGTAGTGGTATATATCTCATTTTTTTTATTTATTTAACTTGTTTTTGAATTATCATTAGGGTTTTTGGTTATTATTTTTTCTTGGTTTGATCTGTTTTTATATCTTATATTTGTGCCCATAAGGAAAAAGGTGAAATTTTTTTATTAGAATTGTAAGTTAATTTAGGGTTTTCTTGAAGTTTATGCTTAGATCTCGAATCTGGGTTCTCAAAACCAAGGACCTGCCTTGTTGATGATTGATTACGTGATTTTAGAAGATTTGTGGTAGATGAATAACTAACCAGGCTTTTTAGTTTTAGTTACAGGAATTGAAGAAATCTAGGTTATATCGCTGGTTTATGGTTAAAGTTGATGCCTTTAGTTTTATACATTTTTATCATAATATTATATTTTTTCAAGCTACTTAACATGGTGAAGGAGGGGAAGCTAGCTTAATCAATAAAATTTGATTTAGGATTTGCATGTATTGATTGGATTATGGTTCTCATCATGTTTGAAAATTTGTGGGTTTTCAGTTTTACTTCTGCAATTCCATGAAATTCAGGTGTTTAGCCAATTAGGACAGAAATTCATTACTTTCCTCTGGGTTGTTGTAGGTTATAAATTAATGAACTTAATGACTTATCCGTGTTGTTTTCAATTTACGTGTTCAATTAAATTTGAATACCATAATCTGTTGACTTAGATTAGTTTTGTTAACTTTGATCAAGTCTGAAAGTCTAACTATAATTTGATAAATTTGATCAGGTCCGTAAGACTTCTGATATTAATTTAGATGGTTCCTTTAGATCTGTTATTATTCAGTTTATGCCAACCATCTGTTCTGGTAGTTTTTCTAATATCAGGGTACGGAGATTTATGGAAGATGAGCATATAATGATTGATGACCTATCATCACACTTTGTTCAGTCTTCAAGTTTCCGACGCCGAATGCATTTTATGGGGTAAGTCCTTAATCCTAATAAACTTTAAAATTACTAGTTAGAAAGAACAACATTCTTAAGAAGTCTCATAGAAACCAAGAATATAAACCTGCTTGCCACCGATTCCAGAGTAGACAGTTTCAGGAAACTTACTTATTTATCTGTTACGAACTATATCTTACGTATTTGTTGCTTGATTCTAATGTTTGATGTCCACAAAGGTGTAGAGGAAGTAACATATATGAAAGAAAATGCACTTAGATTCTTTTCTGAAAATGTTGATATTCCACAAACATATGTAAGTGATGATGACGATAATTTAGTAGACGAGGTGGTGAATTCGTTCCGGAGAGCATTTCAGCAAGAGCCTCACAGTCTTTATATTTCCTTTTGGTTTGATTCTTGGCATAACAAGTTGATTTTTAAAGAAGTTTTTCCTTCGCTTTGTAATCAGTCGAGAAACAAAAGTGCCTCTCTAGCTGATCACATAGTGTTGGAGAATGAACTTTTAATTGGTTCTTTGATTTTAAAAGAGGTCTGGGCAACACTGAAGCTGATGACTTTGCAACTCTTCTACAATTAATTGGTAATTATCCTCTTGATATTGATTTTCAAGATGATTATAGAAGACGGAACCTTTCTAATACAAGTACTTTCTCGGTAAATTCTATGTACAATTCTTAGATTCAGAGTGATTTTAGTTTCAGAGTTGTAGAACAAATTTGTGCTGTCAGAGGGAAAATGCCTAATGAACCTGTAGTTAAAACATTAGTTCCATAGTCAGCTTAATCACTTTTCGCTTATTATTAGAGTGGGTGAGACGGTTTTTATTAGTTAACAAACTGGATTGTAGCTTAAGGAGTTAAGACAGTTTCACCTTTAAAAGGAAAAGGATTTTCGTATATGTTTGTATTTTTCTTTTGCTATCGAAACTTCGAAATTGCAATTTATTGTTTAAGGTGAACCATAAATGAAAAAGGTTATAGTGAATAAATTGATTCTTTTATGTAATCTATACTAATAGTGTACCGAATTCCATTAATTTGTTTCACAGGATGACATAGAAAGTGAATATGATGAAGAACGCGGGCTTGAATACCATCTTTGCTTTGGGACCTTTGGCACCTTTCTTTATGTTATGCTACTTTTTTTTCTTACTCATTCTATGTATTCATGCTTATTTACTTTTGGTTCAGAATAACACACTTATTGCAATAAAAGCTCCCAAGGCAAACTGTCTTGAAGCCCCAGATCCTGACGAGGTGAGTGTACGAGATGCATAATTATGTGAGGCTTCCTTGAAATTTGTCGATGGTATCTGATTGAGAATTGTTATGATCAGGTGATTGATTATCCACAAAAACACTTGCGAATGATAGTTAGAAGAACAATAGGATCTATTGATCTTTACTTATTGAGAAGCACAACAAGTTGATCTTAGGAACACAGGTATCCCAACCACGTGATCTCTATTCATGTTTTTGAAGGTGAAAGAAGTCTCACAAAAGACTTCTGGGAGATGAAGCTGGTGAATACGTGGTACTGTTTTTTTGTAAAAAAAATGTAAACCTGCACAATTGTAAGACATAATAAGTGGCATATTATGCATATGAAACATTTAACCGTAATATGAAAGTTATGATATTTCATTATGTCATGCTCAAGTATTCGTTTGTTTTAAATGGTGAGATGCTTTTAGAATTTCAGCAATATTAACTATCTGAGATACAAAACCACTGTAAATGGAACCATAGTACATTTCAATGAACCCAAAATATTATTCATAAAACTGATATTGGTACCACATGATAGATAGTGTTTCCAAGTAATATAAAAGAAAAGAGGTCTGTGATTTAAAACCAAGATGAAAAGTGCATAAGAAAAACCATTGCCAAACAACATAAAACGTCAGACTGCGAACAAAATTAATGCTTTTGGATAAACCCGTCTCTGTAATTTGTTTGGATTAGAATCATATTATGTTCCAAAGTCTCTCCTCCATGTAAGCGATTACCCTGTTGGTGCAGTATTCGCAAATGTACATTTCTCCATGGTTGAGCTACTCCAAATGCAGGTGCAACACTCCCAATATATCGAGAGAGTACTCCAGGTGCAGGTACAATGTTTCCGATTCTTTGGAGTTCGGCTAAGTGTTGTAAACATAAAAATAAAATAAAATAAAATGAATCAGGTTTCATTGGATTAAAACAAACAAAAGTATAGATTATATAGGTCATCCAATGAGACAGACTCCTAATGTAGTTGTAATGTCTTCTCTTTAGATTGATGTTGTGGTAAAAATAATGCCAGCATTCATAAATGGTGGAAAAAAAAAGTTTGAGGTCAGCACCAAAAATTCTACACTAAGAAAGAAAGCTAATTTGTATAGACCCTAAATAGATTTTTTTAGGGTTAAGATATGAGATAAACAAAGGCTTAAATAAAATCCTGGTTAGTTCTTTTTCTTTGTTGATTGTTCTTCGAGCATGGATACAGAGAGCAGAGAGTTTTTCGATTTATAATTTGTTTTATTTTTTTTTTTATTCACGATTTTTATAAACTAAAAAATAGTTAACAAAGACAAAAAACACGTAAGAAAAAGAGAAAAACAAAAAGTATAAAAAGATCTCACCACGTCATCCGGTGGGATTGACTGTGGATATTTGGTGGGCAGAACAGAATTATTGTTTCATGAATGTTACCAACGCAATAAATGGTTCACTTGGAAGCATTAGCTGGACTTCCGGTAACATTATTAGAAATTGTTATGTTGAACTAAGTCATTTTAATTTTTGGTCATGTAACTTTGCAAGCTGACACTCTTACTAAGTAAACAATGTGTGTTCTGTTATTTGATCTACTGGTCCAGAATTTATCACAAACTCTATGAAGACTGAAAACTTATGCTTTACTACTGAATCTATTAATAAAATCTTCTTTCTTATAAAATAAATAAATAAAATAAAATCAAAACGTGTAATTCATAACACGATGAGGCATAAGAATATGAGATCATGAGTGGAACTTTATCACTTCCACATGGATCTCAATTGCTCCACTGTGTCATTTATCAAGCCATGGATGCCATCAGGAGACAGGAGAGAGAGAGTCTGGAAAACGGGTAACCGGAAATCAGTGAGTTAGCAAAAGCCATTACCGATTCTTCAATTAAAACATGAACTAGGTAAAGGAGATCAACCAAATGAAGAACAAAAGAATGAGTCTGTGAAATGGAGGTAAAGATATTGTTCAAAATCAAAGGAAACACTGGATAAAGGATCTCAACAAAAATTGCTCAAAATCTCTCTTCTCAAATAGTTTTTAATGATCTTGGACAATCAAGTCAAGTTGCAAATGGCGGCAGATTAAATGCACCGAGTACCCTCTTCAAAGAACAGCAAACACCAGCATTAACTCTTCCCCATCTCTTGTCTGAAAACCTAGATGTGAACTTACTGTTTCAGAGTTTCGTCAGAAGAATTCAAATTTCCCCCAAATCCTCACCCGCCCCTATTTCACCTCAATTTCTCGCTACCAAGATGAACTAAATCTAAATTCCTGCAATCTTCCTCAATTGAATTGTTCCCGGAGATTACCTTCAGTTACAAAATGCCATAGGCACCCTAAATCATTTCCCCTTGTTCCCTGTCTAATAATCCACAATGGGTCTCTTAAAATCAGAAACAAAATCCACAGAAGCTGGAAATAGGGGTGAACCGGAACACCTTCCCAACCACACTCAGACATCCCATTTTTATCAGTCATGAAGGCCAATTTTCATTTCACGATTTCCCTGTCTTAGCTTTTCCAATTCAGGTATCCCAAAATTTAAACCAAAAATGCTCAACTAACTAACCCTTATCTGCTTTGTTTCTTGCAGAATGAATCACGCCGGTAGCATCCGCACCATGTCAACGTCAACAACTATGCAACTCTCTTCGTAGGAAGCTTTTAACCTTTGGACAATTCAGGTAACCCATCACTCAAATCTCACCTATAAATTCAACTGTTCCCTTCACAGCCCCCAAACCATCCCATCCTGTATCAAAAATCAGAGTTTAGTGAAAAGAAAGAAAGAAAGTATCCCAGTTCCCCAGCTGTACAGTCCCTTAAAGATACACCAAATCAATACTATCAGCAACCTTACCCATACCTGCCATCAGAGCGTCCACAGTCGTCGACTAAATCGACGACTGAAGATTATAAATGATCGATAGTCGATGAAAATGAGCCGCAGTCGTCGATCTTTTTTAGTATTTGATCGTTGAAAAATCACTGTTCATGATCAAAAGTAATCGCTGATCGACGATCAAAATTATAGTCATGCGAAATTCTGCTCCCTCGCTTGTGAACAGACGAGGTATCAGCACCCCGCTTAAAAACACGGGCGAAGTGTTGACATTCCGCCAGCCGAAGCGTTACGCTAAACTTTCGCTCCACCAGACGACTGAGCAGAGCTCGCCTACTCACAAGCGAACAGCTGAGATATCGCCTAAAATTTCCAAACAGGGGCGAGATGCTGTGATTTCGCATGGAACTGGGCACGGTACCAGGACCACGCTTACCTTTTGGGCGAGCCCCCTAGGTACCGCTTGAGTTCAAACGTGACCCTAAGGACTCGCATGGAACCGGGCGAGGAGCCAGGAGCACGCTTCTGTTTGGGCGAGCCCGCCTGAGATCTGAACGAGACCCTAAGCCCTCGCTTGGGTTGGGCGAGACCCCAAGGCACCGCCTGGGTTTGGGTGAGACAATTTTTGGGATGTTACCGTTGATATGTTACCGTTGGCAGTTAACGGTCATATATTTACCCTATATATATGGGATACTAAACCAATGGCATTTTACTAAATTCATACATTGTGTAGTTGAAAATTCTAAAGTTGATTTTTATTTCATTTTTTGAAATCGATTAGTAAAATGGCGCCATCAAAACCACGGGGTCCAAATTTTTCGTCTTTTGAAGATGTTACGATGTGTACGATTCATTTGTCTATTTCTCAAGATTGTAGCATTGGTACCGATCAATGTGAAGAAAAATTATGGTCACGTATACTAGTTCGGATGAAAGAAGCTATACCTTCTATGCCAGAACGTAGTTGGACCTCCCTTCAGAAACGATTTCAAATTATAAGTAAGGATGTGGCGCTTATGTCTGCGAAGGAGGCTGAAGTCGAAAGGGAACATCATACTGGATGGGGCCCCGAAAATAAGGTAACAACTCGTTTAATTATGCTTATTACATTAATCTATATGATTGTATATCCTTTAACAACATTGAATTGAAACACCAGTTCGCAGAAGTACGTAGGCTTTTCAAGGAAGCAACTGGTCG
This sequence comes from Papaver californicum, assembly GCA_023531435.1. NCBI lineage: Eukaryota > Viridiplantae > Streptophyta > Magnoliopsida > Ranunculales > Papaveraceae > Papaver > Papaver californicum. The sequence continues at coordinate 2,996,073 of JAJJMC010023397.1, forward strand.
AAGTTTTAAACATCAAGATTGCTACACAGTTATGTTAGATAATATAAAATATTCCAGAAGGTCGACATCTGTTTTCGATTCATCACAAGGAGAGTCTGATTACGACAACGAATCTCAGGACGTACAGGACACACCAGACTTAAGCCTTGATGGTCCCAGCACCTATGAAGACCTTGGAGATATCCCCAACACATTAATCCGTCCAATGGGGAAAAAAGAGGCGAAACGACAGAAGACAAAAGGGAAAGCAAAATTTGATGAACAACAGGAAATGATGCAAAATATTTATAGAGAGCAACAAAGCTTCAACGCCAAATGTACCGAACAAAGAGATATGAAGATTGCACAAAGAGAAGCTGAGTTTGCAGCAAAATTAGCTAATGATAAAGCAAAGTTTGAAGCTAAATTAGCTGATTCAAATGCAAAGTTTACGGCAATACAAGCTAGGCAAGAAGCAGAAGAGGAATTCCGTATAATGACGATGGATATCTCCCAAATGGATGATGTATCAAGACAGTACATCGAACTGCGGAAGGGAGAAATTTTGAGGAAAAGATTAAACCAATCATAACGTCTGGATTATTATTTACCATTGTCATATTGAGTTTTAATTTTGATCAAAACTAAATTAATTTAGTTATTATTTACCACCTACATCTTGAGTTTTAATTATTTACCATTTTCAATAGATTTTTATGTTTTTAACGACTCCTATTTTTAAATAAAAATTTAATTTAGAATTATCTTTGAAAATTACTACTAATACGAGCTGGACTCGATGAACAATTAAAATATAACGCGACTAATAAGTAAAGATAACATAACTCTCGCTTTAACCACCGGTCCACTAACAACACACGCGACTAATAAGTAAAGATAACATAACTCTCGCTTTAACCACCGGTCCACTAACAACACATTTACCCCCAAAGCCCATATAAAATTTCAGTCTTCCCCAAAAGATGACCATATATGTTCGATCAGGTCATTTCTCAAACGAACCCCAGTTTGTTTATCGAATACTTCACGTCTTCGTTGGTCCTTGAGCATCCTAGAAAGTTGAGCAGTGTTCTCCCTTGAAATAACAACTGGAGCACCGTGGCTGCGTTGTTCATAGTCATGCGGCCAATCACCGGGAATACGTTCATCCTCCACTATCATATTATGTAGAATAATGACCGTTTTCATTATATATGCTAACACGTCCGGATTCCACATTCGTGCGGGTTGTTTGATGATTGCAAATTGATTTTGTAGTACACCGAACCCCCGTTCTACATCTTTTCGACAACCTTCCTGCATCGCCGAAAATTTCTGTTTCTTTTGGGAGTCTGGATGTTTAATGGTAGTTATAATAGTTGATGTCTCTGGGTATATTCCATCCCCAAGATAATACCCCATTATGTATTGATTTCCATTGACTGAAAATTTTACTGGCGGTGCTTTACCGTTGATAAGCTTTTTGAAGATATACGAACGGTTCATCACATTGATATCATTGTTTGATCCCGGCATACCAAAAAATACGTGCCAAAACCAAAGATCATACGACACAACTGCCTCAAGGATAATACTTTCGCTACCCTTGTAGGCGGTATAAGCATCGGATTCCGCCGAAGGGCATTTGTCCCATTTCCAATGCATGCAATCAACACTACCGAGCATCCCTGGAAATCCCCTTTTTTGGTTTTCATCAAGAAGGAGATCAATATCACGTTGAGTTGGTGTCCGCAAATATTCATCCTCGTACAATTGGACTATGACCCTGCAAAATCTACGAGTTGCTTCCAACACCGTAGTTTCCCCAATACGTAAATACTCATCGATTGCATCGGCCGCACATCCGTAAGCTAACATACGAATAGCCGCAGTTATTTTTTGGTGCGGGGTTAATCCTAGAACACCACAAGCATCTCTTTTCTGCACAAAATAACTATTTACCCCCACAACATCACCCAAAATACGGTTGAATAATTGTCGACGCATTCTGAATCTTCTACGGAATATATTGGGCGGAAATGTAGGGTTGCTGCAGAAATAGTCTCTCCATAGACCTTTAGCACCTACATCACGTTGTCTTGGTATTATTGTACGTGTATGTGGAGGGTTCAGAGTTGACAACATTAAACCAACATTAACTGCTACGTTATTACTGTTCGCTTCAAGCGAACTTTCATCTGATGAGTAGTAACTTGTGTCATCATCATCGTTTAATGAACCAGAAGAAGAAGAAGTAAAAGAAACATATTGAGGAAAACTAGAAGAGGAACCATAGTTGTCAATATGATTTACATAGTTTGCCATTTTGTTATGTGTTGGAAACTGTAAGGAGCAAGAGATGATGATAAAACTCGGTTCGTATTGATGGAGAAGCAAGTCTGGTTATTTATAATAAAAAGAGGATAATGTTGAACAAAAATAAACCTTTTATCTTAGATATTTTATGTGTCTTGACAAGGCAATGACATGAATTGACAATACACAGCCCACATTTCAAAGCAAAGATTTATTATCAGATTAGTCAGAGATATTTTATGTATCTTGACAAGGCAATGACATGAATTGACAATACACCTACCAAATTTCAATGCAAAGATTTATTTTCAAATTTGTCAGTGATATTTATTTTTTCTTGACCAGGCAATGACATGAATTGACAATACAACGACCACATATCAGTGGAAAGATTTATTTTCAGATTTGTCAGAGATATTTTAAATAACTTGACAAGGCAATGTTATTAAATATATTATTGTTCTCTATTTAATCCCAATACCTTATTTGTTTATCGATCGAACAGTTTGTAAGTATCCATACCATTACAAAATTTGTCTCCTCCAGCATTAACAACAATTACAAATAACCCCTTATTTTACTGTTTCTTTGGTTGTGTAGGAGGAAATTGCTAAAATGCACTACTTTCACGAAATGGGAGAAGAATTCATATTTGTAGCAAGCTATGAGTTCATGAAATCCAAAATGTAATCGCAATTAACTCCTAACATTATCAATTGAAGTGAAAGTTCAACGGTTCATTATTTTTAGAGTTTCAATTTTTTTAATGCTAATGACCTCGTAATATCACCTGAATGGTCGTTAAATGAACAATAATTTAAGGTACTACAGTACTTTTATTAAATCAAAAAAGGCATACATGAAAGGAAACGAAAAATAAAATACAGATACATTTAAATAATGTAAAAAATAAACCAATTAGTGAAGCTACATGAATTGGCTTCTCGGACGACGTTGACGAAGTTCTGCCCTACTAGGTAGAAAGATCAACACAAAAGGGTTGAATTCATCCATTACCCTTAAGATCTCAAAATGAGGTTTGTACCGGAAATCACTTCGTTTCCATGTTGTCCATTCCTGGAGTGATCGAGCAACAACTTCATCATCAGTTTCATTCGTAATACGAAATTCATTTACCCGAGCAGTTAAAGAAGAAAATTCAAATACTTCCTTAGTAATTTGCACATATCGACAAAAAAGGCCTGCTCTGTTCCGGTTGTTGGGATTACCGGTTTCAGCGCAAAAGTTTGCATGTGTGTGTTCCAACCATTCCATGGTCATACAACCTCGGATATCACGTTCCTGACCCCTTGCTGGATAATGTAATACTACGTTTCGACATATGGATAAATCTTCATCTAAAGTAAAATTGGTTGCATTAAGGGTAAAATTTTCGTAACCAGACATTGAAAAATTAAATGTGGGAAAAATGAAATGAGTTGTGTAGAAATTTCAATGTTATTTATAGTAGTATAACAAAATAAAAATATCCGTTATGCAAGGACAAAATAACGGTAACAAAACGGTAACTTAACGTTAACATATGGGTATCACAACGGTATTAAAATGGTCATTCGGAATTTAAATTACCCAACACGTTCTTTTAACCGACATGCAAAAATTTAATTTTTTGTTTAACCGGAGTTTGATCTTGGTGGAATAAATGGTGGGAAAGATGGTCTGACGTTCTGCGTTGGTCGAACTATTGAAGAAGAACCCGGAGGTGTGGTAATACCATATGAGGCAAATCCAAGAGGTTGTTCTGCTCGGAATTGGGTAAGCTGTCTGGTCAACAAGGTATTTTGATCTTGTAGGAGGCTAATTTGACCGGCTGTCTGACTACGATAGTTGTTGAACTCAACTTCTTTGGCAATTAAGTACTCCATCCGATCCTTAGTTTCAGCTAAGGTAAATTGACGAAACTCTTGCGTAAAATCAGCAAACTCTTGCACTAAATCATAAGCCGCCACCTGGGATAAATATTATTTATAATAACCACAGAAGCATAAATGTGTAATATGTATTAAATTTTTCAAAACTTTGTTAAAAACTTACATAGGGTAGTTGTTGGGGGGGAGGAATGGGCACATGATCACGAGGCCGTGGGATGTTGTGTTTGATACAGTCACCTGCAGAGCCATACGTTTCAACCTCCCAATCAACTTGCGCTACATATTTGTAGAGGTTGGTAACATGTCTCCAATATTCATAATAAACATCGTAGGGCACGACACGTACGTATTCACTAGCATTGACGTTAGAAATTGCTGTCATGTCCTCAATCTCGTCGTCGACGAAGTTGGAAATGCAAGCAGGGGGGTTTGCAGGAATACCCCAAGTTGGGTTGTTCTGCCTCCAGCAACGATCTCCGAGATACATATTCTGCTTTATCCAAAAAAATGATAATAAATAAATACCTACCCATTCACAACAGTACGAGTTTGAAAAAAAAGGAGTAGGAGACAAGGACGAGGAAACATACAGTGCCCACCCAGGTGAATGTTATTCTTTTTCCAGAAAGTTCTATTGCTGTGCGGCCAATAGCTTCTGGTAGGTAGTGAACTGCAGTAAGCCATGGTTGCCACGTCACGTCCTTTACTGATAACTGGTTCAGTTTAGTCCTTATCTTCACTATGTCAACACCCTTCTTCCGGGAGCCGACCCACCTCCGACATCTAGGCCATTCATGTTCACTTTCAGCCGAAGGGTTATTTGGACGACATATTCCCAGATATTCGTATCCCCAAAACTACAACAAAAACGCGAGGGTCAAAATGATTTAACAACATAACAATTAAATTTTAAGAAAATTCATTTTGAATAAAGAACAACAAATTACCTCCAAAATTTGGAACGGCCCGGATACTGATTTTTGTCCCCTACTAGCCGTGGCAAGACCCGAATACGATTTTGAAAATGCAGGACCACCCCAGTCGTACTGATCAACTTCATTTAGATTATCAAAGGCAGCCAACCAACCTGCATCAATGTAGGTTTTTGCATTTGGGAAAAAGAAATTCCCCAGAACATACATATAGAACGCCCTCGCAACTCTATCAGCAAGAACACTATCATCGTTGGCAGCGTGCAATGTATCTTTATCAAAATAGGTGGTCAAAAACTTCAGGGTGATGGCATCCGAAACCCACTGTTGGGGAACACATTCTCTTTTGCATACCGCATTATCTTTCAGTTCAGGAAAAATATTCTCACGAACATACTGAAATCTGTATTTAGCTGGGTCATAAGGAACAGATCTCCCGACACCGATACTAAGCCCGGTCAACATAACCCAATCTAGGGGAGTGAACCCAAGCTCCCCAAAACAAAAGTGAAATGTGTTTGTAGTGTCCCAAAACCGCTCGACAATATAATCAATAAGAGCGTGGGATGAATCTACTAAAGGTAGGGATAGTAATCTGCCCCAACCTCCCCTTTCTATTATATATTGGACCCTATTAGACTCCTTAGTGATTTTCTTGTACAGCTGTATAACTGATTTGAGAGAGCCACGGTGGTCAAACCTGAAATTGGCGTCGGAGGAATAAGTAATATTTGTCGATACGTGTTCCTCCGTATCTTCGACAACATTATAGTGTTCTAACCCCGGAACATCTACGGACTCGGGGACCATTGATTCAGGTTCACAATCCTCTGCGATTTTAGCTTTTTTACTTTTCTTCTTTCTACCAACCCATCTCGAAACAACATTGCTAGACATCTGCCCAAACAAATAATAGAACATTGTCAATATATTCAGTAAATCACAACAATGCATAAACAATTAAAATTAATTTAACACCAACTAAACTTGTTTGTAATTGTCTATTTCCGTACACATTTGTACCAAAAATTATACATTAAACATTCTAAAAATACATACATCATTATCAAAATAAAACAATCTCACCAATTATAATTAATCTCATTCAAATTACCCAATTGCAAATACTACCATACACATTTGTTTTTAAATTAAATCAATTTAATTTCTACACAATAGAACGATGAAATGACTATACACTGAATTGACAATAGAACGACTACTTAATAATCCAAGCATTTTCTACTCAATTTTTCAGAGATATTTTATTTTACTTGACAAGCCATTGAGATGAATTGATAAATAACTTGCAAACTTCATTTGGTATCCGTAGAAGTTAATATTCATAAATAAATTAAAAGAACTAAAAAGGTTCACCATAAAGTTCAACACTTTGAAAGATAAAGGGACACAACATAAAGTTCAACACCATAACTAGCAAATTCAGTATGTTCTAGCGATCTTAATTTTCACCAGAACAAAGGGTTGTTATCTCTTGTAGCACTATTCGAACTCTTTGTTGTTCTTCTATGCTCATCACCTCCCTAGACTCAATCGAGCGAGTCAGTCTCCTAACCAACAAATCGGTTCTATCCTTTATAGCTGAGATTCGATTGTCAACCACTGATGGTTCAACTACCCTTTCCCCCAAATGAACCCCCCTTGTTGGATCAACTACTCCACCATCTTCAGGTTCTATCCTGATGGCCTGACTCAACCCTTGTGGATGTCCTGGTACTCTAACTATTCGATACATATCATCGAAATTCATCTTCAGAATCTACATAAAATAGAGAAACGATACATATCTTTATTTATTTAACCCCAACATAATTAAATTTAACCAACCAATTAATAAATTATAAACAGGCAACAACAAATAATCATCAATAAGAATACACCCAATTTATAATATTTATCATAAACCCTATGACAAAATACACAATTACAAATATATCCATACATATTATTTTCAAAATTAAATCAAAATTAATTCCTTTGATTTCTACACAACATACTATATTCAATCAAAAATTAAACACAAACCCACTAAAATTAAACTACAACAATTTCGTATTGTATGTTCAATTTAACAAAGGGAACAAATTTTGAAACCTAATATTTAACATCCACATAAACCCTAAATAAATTCCCTATATCATAAGTTTAGAACACAAAATTCACAATTCAATAATCGATTTATAATATGGTAACTACATGATTAATTAAACAACATCTACAATCGAATTAACTAATAAATCATCAACATTTCATATCAAATAAAAACAATTTAATTCAT
>JAJJMC010023397.1:3003890-3252306 GCA_023531435.1 Papaver californicum
ACTTCGCTTGCGTTCAAACGATATCCTACCACCTCGCTTGATCATACCCCGTTGTTTTTGTGACGGATCAAAGATCAAAAAATTTGATCTTTGATCTTTGGTAATGATCGCGTGACTGGAGATGCTCTCAGACCACATCTTTTCACCATAAATCTTTCTCCTTTACCAAATTAAAGCGGGCTCTCCCATTAGCTGGTTTTAAAAGTCTCCCCTGGATCCTCAAAGATATTGAAAACTTTTACACTCTCAAATACTGGCTAGAAATCAAGTGCAAAAATCACACCTACAGTAGCTCTCAAATCTTCAAAATGGAAGGAAGTGGTAAAAAGAATGCAGGTTTAGTGATCATAGACAGTACAGAAAGAGTGGGTTTTCAACCAAAAAAAGCTCAAGGCCAAGGCTCTGCAAACACCACAACAGATAAAAGAAAAGGGAAACAAGCTGCCTATCCCACTGACATAGAAGAAGAACTAGTCATTATCACCAATGACTTGTCCAATGATGAAAATGAAGATGATTTTGAAGACATTAACTAGAGCTGCTCCATAGTGGGAAAAATATACTCAGAAGAAAACTTGGAGGCCTTCGAAGTTACAGGAGAACTCTTCAAAAAATATACCCATGAATTTGCTCCCACCCTAAACACTCAAATTGCTCATCTGGCCGAAACCACTGAAGAAGAGTCTATAATGGCAGACAATGAGGATGCTACCCTCCTGATTCATCCTAGCAATGAGATAAAGCAGGTAACCTTCTCTCACTCCTCAATTTTTACATTAATATTTTGTGCATTATTCCCGGGTTCTATACTGTTGTCTATCACCAAGCTAGGAAGATCTTCCGAAAAATCAGCCATAATCTCTGTTTCCAAACTGCCATCCCTGTAAACTTGGAAAGTTTCAGCAAAAAATATCCGAAATTGATTGGGAATTTACTTAGGAAGATTTTCTATTCCCCTGCTATTTTAAAGCAAACTAGGCATCAGTGGAATAGGAGAAAGAATTACCCCCGTAAACCTCTAGAAGCAATACAGAAACTGCAGGCAAAAATCACTCACCAGCTCCAAGTTTTTCTCCATCAGGAAACAGAAATTTCTAACAGGCCTCACATTCGTAACTGCCACATTTTTGAGTCCACAAACAAAAACTTCAGCTACCATCATCCGAGCTTAAAATACCAGAAGTCATTCACATGCTGTATCAATCATACCCAGGTCCAAACAAACCTCACTGAATTACATCGGTATCTCAGAGGCAAATCTCATCTCCAGGAAATATCAGTAAGAAAGGCTCACCTAGCCCAGGAAAATCAAAGAAATCCCCCATACATCCACCAATTTCTCAATATAAAGAGCCCACTCTCACTGCAGCAAAATACAAGCCCTGTTAACTTAAGCCAGGCTCACCATAAGGAAACCAACCCAAACCATCAACTTCAAGACCAATATCGAGAACAGGCCTTATCCAGCTGCAAACAAAGCTTCCTAGGCCTAGTTACAACAGTAAACAAAAACAACTCCACTCACAGCCAAACCAGCTCCTCGGCTCTTCCCAACAGCTACTATATCCCAGGCCTTAACCAAAAGGCCACAGCTTCATTCCATCCCAAACCTGGTAAAACCCAAAACAAAATCTTAAAATCCAGGCCTCACCATCAAGGCCAATCTCCAAACCTGGATTTTCTCAAAAGTCAATCTTACCCAAGCAGGATTATCGGTCGTCAAAACCATCAGTCAATCGTACCCAGGCTTTTCACAACAGTCTCAACATTCAATCTTACCCAGGCTTTTCTCAACAACAACTTCCTAACCGGAATCGCGATCCTCCGTGAGTTAAACACAAAAAATAGAAGTAAGTCTAGGAATCACCTAGGACAGCCAACAAAAGAACTCCAAAACTTGCAGAAATCTTCTTGTCTATACCCCCATATCCGGCATAAAATCAATTCTGGCTATAGAGCGACAGCTTTTAGCATCAAGTCTCACTCAGCCAAACCCAAACCCACCATAGAAATCCATCACAAAAAGTTTCTTAATAGCCAAAGATCCATCAAAAAGTCAAAAGTAAATCATCACTCAAACCAAATTAATCCCCAAATGAAAATTCTTTCATGGAATTGTCAAGGTCTATGAGGGATTAAAACATAACAGCATCTAAAAAACTCTATCAGGCAAGTAAACACGGATATCATCTTCTTATCCGAAACCAAAACAACAGAGGAAAAAACCCTAAGCCATCTCAGGACATATAGTTATCCAAATAGTTGGGCCCAGTCTTCGCAAGGTCTCTCAGGAGGCCTAACTCTCATGTGGAAAGACAACCTAGATATAGTGATAACTTATCACGTTACAAATTTGGTGAATCTTAAAGTAAAAACTAGGACAGGAGAGGAAGATACCTACATTACTTGCATGTACGGAGAAATTCATTATGGAGCCAAAAAAACTCAATGGGAGCACATCCTGGAAATGAGCAGGGATATCGAATACCCCTGGATCATTTTGGGAGATCTCAATATAACCTTGTCGTCGGAAGACGGAAGCAACCAATCGGAAGATTCTGAACCATCATATAATCCCACCCTTGCAATCATTCACTCGGAGGGACTTATTGAGTTAAAACACTCGGGCCCAAAATACACCTGGTCAAACAATAGGGAAAATGAGAAACTGATTCTCAAAAGACTTGATAGGGGTCTCGTAAACCAGGAATGGGAAACTCAGTTCCCAACTTCATTCATTCAAAACCTGCCTTGCATAGGATCGGATCACAACCCTATAATCCTAGAAACCGAGGTTCTGCAAAAACATCTAAAAACTTATTTCAAGTTTTATGAGTGCTGGCAGAAAATAGACTCCTGTAAAACCACTATAGCTGAGAACTGGCATTCCATAGAACAAGGATCAGAGCAGTATACTATGATCAAAAAGTTAAAAAACACAAAAAAATGCTATTCAGAAATGGAAAAAAATATCATTCGGAAAAATTGAAGGAAAAATTGAAACCTTAGGAAGGAAACTTTTGCCGCTTAGGGACAGTACTAGAGAAAGTGACAGGATAATGCAACAAACTCTTGAAAAAGAGCTTGATTATTGGTATGATACCCAAGAAAGCTTCTGGATTCAGAAATCAAGAGAATATTTTATCAAAGATGCCGATAGAAACACAAAGTTTTTCCATGCCATTACAAATCATAGGAAAAAAATAAAACAACATTGTGAGTCTCAAAAATAAGAATGATCAATGGATCAAAAAAAGGGAAGATCTCGAAGCCCTCCTAACCTCGTATTTTGAGGAAATAAGCTCCACTAGTCATAATACCATAGACCCAAATATAATCCACCTTTTTAAACCGGTTGTCAATGAACAAGAAAATGATATCCTAACCAAGGTCCCGACCTCAGAGAAAATCAAAAGTGTGGCAGATAGTATGGAACCTTGGAAAGTTCCCGGGCCAGATGGGTTCCAAGCAGGATTCTATTATCACAACTGGGAAATCGTAGGTGAGGATGTTATAAATGCAACAAATGCATTCTTTAAATCTGGCTTCATCCTAAAAGAACTCAATAACACCTACATCTCTCTCATTCCCAAAACCAAAATCCCTCAAACACCTGCCGACTTCAGACCCATCAGCCTTTGTAACACCATTTACAAAATAATATCAAAGATTCTAGCCAACAGATTATAAAAATCATCCTTGACAGAATCATTTCCCCAGCCCAATCAGCTTTTATCCCCACCATAAACATCCAAGACAATGTCATCATAGCCCAAGAAGTGGTTGAAGCCATGAAAAGGAAAACCGGTACCTCTGGCAGACTGGGGATAAAAATTGATATGAGCAAAGCTTTTGATAGGATAGAATGGTCTTTTATCCTAGCAATCATGATGAAAACGGGGTTTTCGGAAAAATGGTGTAACCTTATCAATCAATGCATTCCCACTGCCACCCACTCTATCATCCTAAATGGAGTGCCATGCAAAAATTTCAAACCCACCAGAGGCATAAGACAAGGGGATCCTCTATCCCCATATCTTTTCATCATATGCATGGAAGCTTTATCCAAAATGATTGAAAGTGCAAATGACATGTGTTTTATCAGCGGGATGAAAATATCGGTTTCGGGCCTCCCCATCTCTCATCTGCTTTTCGCAGACGACTGCCTCATCTTTATCAAGGAAAATCAGGAGGAAGTAAACAATCTGTTATCCATTCTAGCTGAATTCAGCACATCCAATGGTTAATGCATTAACTTCAACAAATCGGGAATTTTCTGCAGCAAAAATATCGAAGAGAGCTTCCAGGAAGAGCTTGGAGTTTGGTTGGACATGCCCAAAATGACGTTTGAGGAGAAATACTTAGGTTTCCTCCTCTTCAAAAAGAGAACTAGAACCCTAACTTTTCAGTCCATCCTTAAGAGTATGGAGCTCAGACTTCAAGGATGGCAATCCAAAATGCTCTCTCAAGCCGGAAGAGCCACCATGATCCAGTCGGTCATAAATACCCTTCCCAACTATCAGATGGGATGTCTAGATATTCCAAAAAAATCTATAAATGCCATGGACAAAATCCAAAGGAATTTTTGGAATACTGGCAAAAGCAATGCCAGGGGTCACTCAATAGAGGGGTGGGATTCCCTCTGCCAACCAAAGAGTATGGGTGGTCTAGGCTTCAAAAACCTGACCTTGTTCAATGTAGCGATGCTTACTAAACTGGCCTGGAGACTAATCCACAATAAAACCGATCTTCGGGCAAAAGTGTTAAAAGCTCGCTATTTTCCTAATTCAAGCCCTTTATCCGTTCAAAAAAACTCTAGAGACACCTGGATCTGGAGGGGAATTCAAAAAGGAATAAGCACAATCAGGGATTACCACTTCTGGTCCATCGGAGATGGCTCCCAAGTTAAACTATGGGATTACAACTGGCTCAACAGTATGAAGCTAAACGAAGTGACTGAGAGCCAAAAGAATTCTGGGTTTACTTGGGTTAGTGAGATCATTGATCACGAATCTCTATCCTGGAAAATCTCGACAATAAGGAATCTGTTTACCAGAACCCAAGTTGACGAAATAATGACCATTCCCCTCCTATCCGGAGCTCGTGATGAAATGAGTTGGGGTATCATTACAAACGGGTCATTCTCGGTAGACTCTACCTATAAAGAATTAGTCAAAAACACCATTCCCCTAACCAGAGTCACTCAAGTGTCCCCTGGAGTATGGAAGAATATATGGAAGGTAAAAACCCCAAATAGAATAAACCTCTTCATATGGAAGATCGTGAAACAAACCCTAAAAACCAGAAGTAAAATTTTCAAACATTTGGATGCTATGGAACAAAGGTGCCCAGTCTGCAACAAGTTTGAAGAAACTAGTACACATTTGTTCATACACTGTGAACTAGCCTCAAAAGTCTGGAAGACTCTATGGCCCAATGTGCACATCAACATGTTGACCTACAACTGTATCTCGGAGTGGATAATTTCTTGGCATAAGCATAACAACTTTATATCTTTTAAAGATACAAATCTTATTGCTTATATTGGCCACATTCTTTGGAGAATTTGGAGACATAGGTGTGACATCATTTTTGATAAAGTTAAACCCAACCCCATCACTGTTCTTTTAACAATAGCCAACACCACAGTTACCCTCCAAAACCAAACCACTGATCTCACCCACATTCGCACCCCAACCCTAATCCAATCGTTCCTAATTGCTCTTGCCAGCCACAAGGCACCCACACAAACCTCTCGATAGGAAATGGCAATCGCCACATCACCACCAACCAACCTCAGCCCATTCCTTCCCCTAATCCCCCAGTCCCAAAGCACCCATTTACCGCCTCAACAATGATCTCAACCCCAGCAGGACAACCATCCCTCAATATCCAATATCACCAAAACAGGCCCACCCTTACCAGCACACATACCAATCAAGGTCCATCTTTAAACACATCAATACCAAGATTACCTCCTCACCCGAAACAAATGCAACATACTAGGAATGCCATTAGTTCCGAACAAGGCCTTGTGTCCAACTGGGTCTCAAAAAATATTGATTATGTTATAATAAATTTTGATGGACTTATTCTGCATCTGACTATGTAGATGGATATGAAGCAGTAGCCCGTACCCCAATGGGCTCTTTTATAACAGGTTTTTCGAAGGTGTCCAGGGTTGGATCCAGTCACCAGGCGGAAGCTACGGCCTTAAGAGAATCCATTGTCTGGGCGAAAGGAAAAGGCTGGAGTCAAATTTTATTTCGGGGAGATGCTAACACGCTCATAGATGACGTTAACGACATCTCGACTTCAAACCCTTGGTCTTGTAATGCTTTAATTTTAGATTGTAAAAGACGTTTAAAGTTATTTCCTTTTTTAATTTAACTTTCATAGATAAAAAGGAGAACAAGATAGCGGATATAATAGCTAATCTAGCTCGTTCAGAGAGGAAAGAAAAAAACTGGAGTGATCCCTCTCCTTTCCTTGCTCAATTAACTATAGACCTATATAGTCCTCTTTTCTTTAATTAAAATTTCTTTTTACCGTCAAACAAATATATATATATTTTTTGCAACCCCCAACATATAGGATTATGTCATGTACCTAACCAAGAAGAGGATATCTCTTATCATGTTATTTGTCGGTCTTTATTAGTAGATGTAATTAGTAGTAGTAGTATGGGTTGGTTAGATGAAACCACCTGGAGTATTTGTAGCCATTAGATGTTAGGGCAAAAATGAATAGCTATATAAGCTTAAGAATCTGTAATAGTTAGGGTTATCCAAATTATTAATGAAATAGAATCGTTTAACGATAAAGGAAGTGTTCTTTATTGAACCTGAAGGCTTGATTCGTGAGAATCAAGAGGTTACTATCAAAGTCTCGATCCAACCTTGTCATTGTACAATCAGGTACATGACAATTGGTATCAGAGCAGTTTCGTTCCTTGGTGATTCTGCCATGGAGGAACTTGAAGAAGCTACACCACTACAGCTGAAAACTTTGAAGAAGGAAGGTAAAACAAGAGATGAATTATAGAAACTTTATGGGTTGTATCGGTTTCATTGGGATGAGAATTACTCTCCAAATCGAGAGTACTATCTTCCGAAGTTTTCAAATCTCATGGTCAGGGCATCGAAGAAGTTGAGATTGATCCTTTTCATTAAGGGTACTACATCAATGTTTCCTGTTGTAGATGAAGAAGAAGATGAAGCTCTGATTGTACATGGATTCCATCATTTTTCTTTGAAGAAAAAGAGGATTCAAGTTTAAACCCACAAGATGGAAAACCCATCTCTGATTTGAGTAATACGAGGGATATAGGGTTCCTCCAGTTGAAATTGTTGCAAGTCAGATGGTGGAGTATTGAGAGCAACTAAAGGAGTTGATAATTCTCCGCATCGAATTGAATTGTAAGGGTTGTTTTACTTTTCTTTTTGATTTTACTCGCTCATTATTCGATTGAGGAAAGGAGATCGAGTTCAGTTTAGGAAATTCTTGTTTTGCTAAATGTTATTCTGAATTTGGGTCTAAATTTTGATGTGTGTTTGAATTTGTTGAATGGATACTATAGAGAACTTGTTCAAGAGTTGATTCACAAACATGGGTACTAGTCAGATTCATGGTCTAGTGGTGTTTCTAGTACTGCTTGGCAGATGTTTGGTGAAATGTTTCAAATGATTATTGTGTGTCTCAAGAGAAAAAATGTTATCAGTCGCCAATTTTTTAGTGAGAAATCCTTTTACCCTTGTTTCAACTTTCCTGGTAGAGTATTTGATCATGGAAAAGAATTTGTAACCATTGATGGGTACTCTTATTTTGCTGGTGGCTATGAATTCAGTTTGGGTTTAATTGATTTTTGTTCGTTTGCCCTTGATTTTTGTTCGATTGTAAAGGATGCAAACCATGATTAATTTGGAAGATGGTTTTTAGAAATGATTGTGAAGGATGCAAACCATGATTAATTTGGAAGATGGTTTTTAGAAATTGGTTCCGATTAGATTCATTATTTATGAATTATATTTGGTTAGTGTTTAAAACTGGTGATAATAATGGGCTACTTGCTGAAATATCAGAGAGACAGACTGATGATACTCTTGTTGACATGGATGGTTGGAATTTCCAAGGCACATCAATTGTTGATCAAATGCCTGGTCATAGTAATTGTGTTAGTTGGATCGTTATAGCATATTATGCATCTGTTTGAAGGGTAACTTCCCAAGTCATTAGGGTTATAAGCTCAACATTTGGTTTTGTTAGGATTCAGGATTATTCTTTTCCATTTTTTCCATCCTGTATTGGTCGATTATTGGGGACTTATAGATGGTCAGCATACTTCGGGAGTATGTCTAGAAATCATGTTATTTCTGCCGGAGTTCACTTTCCATTTGTATTATTTTTGAAAGCCTTCTTGAGATGGAAATCAAATTGGTGGCCTACAGGTTTATGGGGTGTGGGTAGTGTCAGCTGGAATTATATGGGTTCTACCTCATTTATGTGCTTTGACATCAACTGGTATTTTGAAACCATTCAGTTACTTATAATTGAAGTTCTCAAGCAATTGGCAACAATTCTAGATGAGAGGAAGAAGTTTGTTAAATTGACGGAGAGAAATAAATTTTTATTGCTCTTGTTGATGGGAGTAGATGAAATTTCAAAGGCACTAGAACTGTTGGTACTAATGCTTGGGACTGTAGTGTGGAGCTGAAATGAAGGTTGTGTATATTTTATCTTCAAATGAAAATGATTTCAATCCGCCATAGCCTTATGATCAAGAGCACCACGCCCGGTTGATAGAAAGGCAAATAACCACTTTCTTCATCATCAGAAATCGCCTCATCAAAACACATGGGATCCCCATCATCGTTCTTTGTCAACTCCTGCCAAGCCGAATCTTTACTTTGATTGGCACCTGACAGCATATCTTTGTAGGACGCAGGATTCGCACCAAGAACCGCCCCCGAAGTCCCATGTACCTCCTTATCAGAGGAGACCCCATTAACGTCCTCACCAGCCTGTTCCTGATCAGAACGATTCCGCTTCCATTTTTTCTTTGTTCGCATACGGATCTCATTATCAGCAGTAGGGTTAGATTCTTGAGAGAGAGAAGCCATATGCATATTGAATTGTTAGACCGGCTATTCTCTGGTCTTTTCTTTCTAAGTTTTTCATCAATTGGTGGCACAACACAAGGCGTGAGCATCCAACTGCTTTTTTTTATAGTCTTTTTTGGCCGCGTGTCACAAATTCATTGGCCAACACCCACCTGAAAAAACTGAACGCAGAATCGGTTGGTTTATAACTTGAATTCCAGCAAAAGTTCCATCTATTGAACTAGGAAATCCACAAGAGAATATAGCATGAACAAGGTCACCAGCTGATGTCAACCCATCAAGCCCTGTTGATCTACCCAACCTTGAAGCCAATTTCGCTATTCCATGATCTAGGCCAGTTTCGTCAGGAAATTCCGGATTACCAATGAAACACGAGGGATGAAGTCACTCGACCAGCGGGAGAGGAACCCGAGAACCTCTCACCATAAGAATCTCCACTTTCACCAATTCCTGCCCAACTAAAAAGGCCAAGTAGCCGATCTGATAGCTATGACAGACCTGATCGTCGAGAGGGAAACAGCCCGGATCACCAGCTAAGGCCCCTAAATGACCGCTCAGTGATAAAGGAGGTAGAGGTGCAGAGACAGCCAGGAGGTTTGCCTAGAAGCAGCCACCCTTGAAAGAGTGCGTAGAGCCCATCATTCTACTAAAAGGACGGAGGCTACTTTCGGGACATTGGTTGCAGCGATTTGTAGACCAATATCAAAGGTCTTCGCTCCTGTCTCGTGATTCATTGTGCAGAGAAGTATAGGTCAATGAGCAACCTGACGCGTTCGTTGCTAAGCAAATTAATGACTTAACGCATTCCGGTGCCTAACGGCTAGCCGTACGATAGGTGTCAAGTGGAAGTGCAGTGATGTATGCAGCTGAGGCAAGATCCTCAATAGTTGGTGACCCTATCACTCTTCCACAGAACCTCACTGATACAAGTACCGAATGCTCATACGGGAAATCCGACCTTTCTTTCTAGTCTACTCAGGGGGGTGCAGACACATGACCAGTTACCCTCCGCATTGAATGAATTAGGCAAGAAAGAAAGCCAGGATTGGTAAATAACTTCGTATCCCCCTTGAGTAGCAGTGAACTAGCAGTTCTAATCCACTGGATTGAGTCTTTTTGTTATCCACCGCCAGTCATTGCTTTCTCAATCCATAATCTGCTCCTAGACTTTATACTTCTCTCTCCTACTCTCAATATCATTTCACGCGTTGATTCAATTCGTTAACCATTCGATCAGCACATCAAAGAAAGAAAGGAGCTCTTACCTTCAACTCAGAACAGAACGTTCCTCCTGGTTGTTGCCACCAAGTCTCTTGCTCCTATTAAACTCAGCCTTAGTCGAAGTAGGTAGTGGTACTGGGTGGACGGTCTATCCTCCCTTAAGTGGTATTACCAGTCATTCTGGAGGAGCAGTTGATTCAGCAATTTCTAGTCTTCATCTATCTGGTATTTCTTATTTTGTTTACACTTGTTCTTTATTTGATCGCGGAAAAAGGCTTGATAGATCAATTCTAATTAAATACTTATTCTGAGAAATTAGTTTATGAGCTAGTTTTTACAATTGGGTATCAATCAGATTTGGAGTTTATGCATTTAATTATAATTATACATGTTAAGGGGGATGACAATGGAGATGACATGGAGCCGTTTGTAGAAATGTTGCAAGGGGATAACATAACTGAGAGAATTTTGACACCCTTGTTGTTGTTGGTTCAAACTGGTAGCAATGGTGATCACAGTAAGCCACTTATTAGGTCATTAAGAGAGAGATTTTTAATACTCTTGTTAACAAGAGTGTTTGAAATTGAGAAGGCATATGAATGGGTTAATCAATCGTTTGATATGTGGGGAGGAAAACCTTTTCTTTTGCAGCTGAATTATGGGGTACCTGATGAGATTTCGGGCCTTCATTTTGGATTGTTGGGTGTTGTTTTTGCTGTAATTCGTAAGGAAGCTTATATGCCAGCAACTGAATTATCTACAGAAGTGTTGAGTACTTCCACAATTAGATCGTTTCCCACTAGAATTTGTGTAAGTGGAACTGATGCTGAACTCATTCAAGCTACACCTTCCAAGATAATCGAAGACAACTTGCGACTTGTCTTCCTCATCCTTGAGGACAAGGATGTTTTGAAAAGGAATGTAATGTCATGTACCTAACTAAGAAGAGGGTATCCCTTATCATGTTATCTGTCGATCTTTATTAGTAGATGTAGTTAGTAGTAGTAGTATGGATCGATTAGATGAAACCACCTGAAGTATTTGTAGCCATTAGATGTTAGGGAAAAAATGAATAGCTATATAAGCTTAAGAGTCTCTAATAATTAGGGTTATCCAAATTAATAATGAAATAAAATCGTTTAACTATTGACACAGTGTTCTTCATTGAACCTGAAGGCTTGATTCGTGAGAATCAAGAGGTTACTATTAAAGTCTCAATCTTCACTGAACCTGAAGGCTTGATTCGTGAGAATCAAGAGGTTACTATTAAAGTCTCAATCCAACCTTATCATTGGACAATCAGGTACATGATATATTATCATCTACATAAAAATAAATTCATATCCCTGTATATAAAAATGCTAATGCTTTAAAAAAAATTAGTTATTAATTAAAATATAATAACAAAAGGGTATATTCTACAAATTGGAATACAAAATTATATCTTGTAATCCAGTTAAAAGATGACAATTTACCAAAGAAAAATGTCAAATTCCAAGCTATTTAGTTGGAACTGTCATTCTTTTATTTTTCTTAAAGGATATACCCACTAAGTTTTTGATTGGCTTGCTTTTCTTTCTTTTTCTCCTAAACTCATTGTTAATAGAGGTGTTCAAGTTTGGGTTGGTTTAATGGTTTTATAGTCGAGAGAGGGCCATTGCAAAGTGCGGAAGAATTTTGAGTTGGTACAGTGAATACTTGGACCCATATCTTGTACTTTAAAACCAGATTAGTAAGACCTTTTCTTCTTATCATCATCCAATTGCAAATGATTACTTTGTCTCATTGTCTACCTCATCTTAAAATCAAAGTAATATTTAACAAGCAGTTCCTTGTGTAGGATAGCATTCGGAAACATGAACTAAATTTAAGCGCTAGAGTGAAGCCAAGAGAATAATATGAATATTAGAGACATTTAAGGTTTTGCTTAGTCATGTTTAGTGATGTAATTTCCTGTAGAAGAAAACAGAAACTATGATAAACAACTTGTTTTTTTTTTTAGGTAAACAAAATAAGTTAACAATTTAAATTCAGAAGAAAAAAAAGAACTGTTGTGTTATTGTAACGGCTTCCTTTTCCATAAGGTTCTAGCCTAGTTTTGGCTATGACAATATATGAACTTAATCCGTTGGATTATGTGTTTTTTTCACGAGACGAAAAAAAATAATTAAGCCATTCCAGTCCTGATTCACCTGCAGCTATAGCGCGCTTACAGAATGAGTCAATGAAGTCAACTAGCACTCTAGCAGGTTTAATGGGCTCAATAACTCTCCCAAGCTTGAATCATAAATTATTCCTTATCTCTGTAAAAATTACTCAACTGAAAGAATAAAAGAGAAAGCTACGTATACTTTTAAAAGTAGAATCACTTTTGGTGACTTTGATTGAGAGCTAAACTTTATGTACATAAAATTAAATTTTAGTTAAAGCTTGTTTAAGTGTTGACACCAAGAAGTGTCTGAGCTTTGAGGAGTAATATTTAATAATAATATATGGTGTGTAAGGATGTGGAAGTATTTGGTAGACCAGAATTGAAGTTTTTCTGTTATCATACACTAAATTTTGAACACAACTGATCCAACTAGTTCCATTTGTAAGCCCTAATCACGTGATTCTGATGGTAACTTCGCACGAAAATTTGATGGCACATATTCTTTTCTGCATGAGGTGAGAACACAAGCCCGGCTAGGCAATTCTAATCGGAGGCTATAACATCTAGGGATGATATCAGTAGGTCTGGTTGTCGTTTCTGTAACAATGGAATAAACTAAACAGAAAAATAAACTGTTAACGTTAGAAAAATATGAACCTTTGATGTTGATGCATAAACTGGACATAGCCACCTGCTCAGCAAATTGTGCTTGACACAATAGTTTTCGGGTACTCCTCAAGAATGAGAGATGCTATACCCCAGCTGATAAGATGTGTCCAGGATAGAACTGTCCGTTATGAATTGAATTAGCACAACTCAATTAGCACAAAGCGAGAAGAGGGGAAAATTGATTTTCTTTTATAGGCAAAACTTTGAGAAAAGAATTAAATCGAATTAATGTGAATTGATTGATATTAATTTTAAAAACGTTAATAATATTTTCACCATTAATTTTTTGATTAAATCCGTTAGGAAATTATGGAAATTATTTTCAAAACCGGTAAGTCTTGATTGGACCATAGCCAGGCTCACGCAAACCCGCGTGCGTGTTTCGGTGAACATGTTTGAAAAGCAATTGTGAATCAACTAGCCCATTGCCTTAGTCCTCCTCCAACCACAAAAGCATCTAAACCCTAAGGACTCTCCCTTAGTTGCAAGTTTTGTGGTAATATAGGTAGAACACATCTCTAGTTTGTCCAGTGTGGGACTAACTAAAGGTTCTTCATTCACAAATTAGTGAAAATGGAAATGATGTTTCCACCCAACAAATAAACTAGTGTTTTTTTAGTGACTCCTTGATCCTAAGATCCATTCTTACCAAGACCAATAATTCAATTTAAAAATCATTTCAAAGTCATTTCATTTTCTCCAGCACTGGTTTCGCTCGGTCACCGCATGAACTGGAAACATTTATTAGGGATGTGTCTCCGGTTCCTAATAGTTTCAATTGTGATTTATAAATTAGTAAAACCGGAGCTGGTAAACATTTAGGGTGTTCGTTGGTTCTTCGAGAAACAATCAAAATATCTTAATAAAAATTAACTTACTCACCTCGATTCGGATATAATTTATTGCTATCGTTATGAACTACATAAACTTTTTTTTTAATTAGTAATAAATTTATAATGGATATAAACGTTATGGAAATGTGGTCATATTTACATATAATTTAAGAACTTTTTTAAAATTTGTGGTTAAAAACGGTATCGAGTTCAAATTATATAACTTCTGGTCCCACCAGAAAAGATAGACCAAAAATAATACTACCTCCGTTTCAGGAAAAGAGTTAATATCACTTTTTCAAATTAACCTATTTTTATGCTAAAATGAAAAAGTGATAGATTTTTCCAGAAACGGAGGGAGTAATAGGTTTTAATTATATTTTTTATAGTTTTTTAAATATCATACTTACTGGGTGGTGATGAACACTTGTCTTAAATAATTAATAAGAAAAACCCTAACTTTTTTTTACACCGTAATCATCAACAGCCGTTTTCTCTCTGTTTCAATTGCATCTTCGATGTATTTTTTAGATACCCTTTTTTGATTACGGAGGTTAATGTTTATAAGGTTTCATGGTAGGTTTTTCTTTGTTCTCCTGTTCTGTATTGGTATTGATTTTGTCCATCTTTGTTTTTTTTGTAGGTGAGGGTTTATCTCCTAGCTGCTGATCAGGCAATATATATCCTCCATCCAACATTTGGACTGAAAACGGCAATCCTTGGTTTGCAAATGTTCGTTGATGGCGATGTTCGTCATAACAACAATCTTATTTTTCGTCTACTGGTGAATATTCCACTTAGCAGAGGAAAAATAAATCTTTAATCAAATCGATATATTCGCAATTGAAATCCACTATTCCAAGGTCCGATTAAGATTGCTAAATCCTACTCATATTTTATAGGCATGGAAGAAAGTTGTGTACGTTGATCGACTTTTGCAGCTATTCAGATATGTACCAGAAGAGCAATTGACTATACCCGATCTTGTGTTCCTGTTAAGTGCACTTGCTAATCTCATTGGGACACCATTCCAGTACTTTTAATCTCTGTTCTGAATGACTGTAAGATTAGTTCTTCTTGAAAACAATCATGACATACGTAATCTTTTCGGCAAATTGCGTATCATTTTCATAGTTAATTCTAAAGCAGATTATGGATTTCATCTTACTTTTGTGAACCTCTTTTATTTTTATGCAGGCATGATCTTGAAATGAATAAAGGGAAGGGTTTAATAGTAGACCCTAGAACTGAATATGTATATCCAAGGACACAATTCTTTGAAAGTGATTATTTTATACTTCATTATTGTTTGTTGGGTGAAGATGGCATCTATTCATATGTTACATCTCTGTATAATAGTCTTTTATTTTATTCTCCACCCACTTTTTTTTCCAACTAATTTGTAACATTTGAAGAAATGATAAGGTCCCTATTCTTTTCTGTCTGTAAATTGAAAATAAGGTGGTTTGAGTTTTTAGATGAATTTGCATTCTTTGCACTTTTGCAGTAGAGAAAGTCTGAACGTCTAAAATGATGAGTTTCACAGGTTCACCCACATGCTTAAAATGTTTGATTACTGAGAGTTAATTTCTCGATTTTTGATAATGTTCAAGATAATCCTTCATTTTTTGTCTAATTTACATTTACATCTTTAAACCATGATCGAGTTGAGTCACTAGGGAAGTTTAAGATTTTGGTAGAGATTTATGTTTTGTGGAGGTTAATTTGGCAATCTTTCATTGTAGGTTTACCTTGGAAGTGCAAGTACACTAGATGGAAATGAAGCATGAACATGTGAAAATCTAGCAAGGACTTCTTAGCAATATTTTCTTACATGGGTACATCAGTTTTATCCACTGGAATAAACTTGCATATTCTGGTACATATGCTAAGTCAGGTGATGCGGTATATATATCATTTCCACATGTTTTCTTAAAGTTGTAATTTTACATACTTTTCATTTTTTGAGTCCTTAACTGTTCTATATAGGGTGTTTGGAAAAGGTTTTTGTAATTCTGGATCTTTTTCTGGATTTCAGAACATGACTGTCTTTAAAAGAAATTTGAAAATTGCTTCTAAGAACTATTTAGGAAATGATACCTTGGTTACCTACACCAATTTTAAATGAAAATGAAGTATGTTAACCATCTTTTGGTCAAAAAATGTGTGGGAGCTCCGAGCTGCATAAATTATTTCTTGCGTAAGTGGGTTACCACTGAGAAGACAATCAGATACGTATACATCTCATTGCTGCATGTCGTTTTGGGACAATCATCTGAACGTTACTTTTATGAAGTGCACCAAAAAAATAATGGAATGTTCCCTTTTCTCGGCTTTTAATTTGTCTTCTTTTTATGAAAATTTTGCAGATGTATACTTAAGACAGCGCATACATGAAGGGTGGGGCGGTGAGCAACATTTTTCGCCGAAGTAAACTCAGACAAATTGAGACACATGAGGTAGTAACCTTGATTTTCTTTGAATCATTGATCCGAATGGTTCACCAAATTTAAGAAATGGAGTAATTTGTGTTGCAGCTCGAGTTTGAAACTGCTGCAGAAAAAATATTTTGGTACAACTGATGAAGAAAGGCGCCAGATTAAGTCACTTGATAAAGAAAATCATCTGTGAAATGTCAGTCAGCGTTTCCGGTGTTACTCCTTTTTCGAGTAATCTGTTTGTTGCAGCTGCAGACACGATTTTATGAAATGTGATTTACATTTGAAACAATGGAGCATGATTCAGGATTTTTGTGTGCTCACTGTTTACATTCTTGCGATGGTTTCACCTTAACTTCGCATACTTTTGTTGGTCTTGCTCTTCGTTAAGTAGGTGGCACCATCTTTGAATTCAGGTACATACATCTGTTTGTCTTGCAGCTCCATCATGGCTTCCTTGCTACAACAGCCGCGACATAACTAACTGCATTTAGTTAGTGTGTTTTTGTTTAATATTGTACTCCTTGAGGCCTTTATGATAAGACATATACATTCTAACTCAATTCATTTATAATTTTCACGAGTATCTTCACATCGCCCCGTAATCTGAAAGAGAAACTATTTCTCTGGATGCAATTACAGTGTCGTGGTTTGCAAAAAGAATATGTATATGCAAAGGTCAGGCCACCGCTACGTATAAGAGTAATTAGAATTATAAATTGCATAATAATTCTTAGTACTTGATATTGATTTTTGATGTTTTGTAAATAAAGATAGTTATGGATGTGATCATATGACGAGTTAGTCAACATTATGAGAAACATCAACCATATAAAGAAGGTCACCGGAATACAACTAAAAATCGTTATAGGAATTGGCCTTTGGCAACCTGTTTCGAAACACAATAGACAGTGTTGCACCAAAGGCTATCAATATGGTTGCCATAGACAAGAACAAAGTTGCAAGACCAATTATCAGTTTCCGGGCATTGATTTAAGAAAATCCTCTTATACACAGAGAAGTTAGTATGGCCAAGAACATGAGTACTGACATGATTGAAGAAAATAAAGCTAACACATCTCTTGTGCCTAAGAGTGTAAATGAGTTCTTTTCCAAATGTATTTGGATGCCATTATCATTACTATTACCATCATTATCAGGAACAATAAATGCAACTATAAATTTATAATTATTTAATTTGGGACAACAAGTCTTAGCCCGTGCAATGCACGGGCGTCCACCTAGTCTATTTTTATTATAATGATTTAAAAATTTTAATTTTAATATTTTTTGAATCGACGGTGTCACGATTATAAATATTATTGTGTTTAAATGTACCACTGTAATTGTAGCAAGATATTTTATGAACTAATTATACTCTGATGCCCCATCCAATTGAAACTTCTAGCTCTGTCACTGAAGAAGAAGGAGATAAATATTATTCATATGTGTAGTGATATAAAGATTTATGTCTCTATTTATAGGGATAAGAGACTTGGTACCCAAGTATATGGATGATGTGATTTTAATATAGTGGTAAAAGGTTTTGATTCTCGGACTTGTGAAGATTTAATTTCTAAATCTAATTTTTAATTACTAAAAATAAATAAGATTAAACTGATTTGATTTTAAAAATAGATTGAAGAAAACTAGGGTTTAAGATTCCACCATTCACCAATACTTTTGTGATATGCCTAACAATTATATGCTCAATTTAATCTAAATATGCCAAAAATTGGTTTTTAAAAGAATAATTGTAAATCCTAAGCATGAGACATCAAAAGCAGTCAACCAAGCATGACTCATCAAAAGAGAACACAACTATTTAAGAAAAACCATTTTTTCAATTTTAATCAAGCAATTAATAATAAAAGAATTGTAAAGAAAATATAGATAACATAGACATACCACTTAATTATTGGAAGAAAGGCTTCCTCAGTGACCCCAGTGATGGTAATTAGCTCATTGTAATGGAAACGCACTCAAAATATAGTTCTATTGCTCAAAAAGTGCTTACAATGGTTAAAAAGAAGTAACACAAACGTTTTGATACGCTTATAAGCGTTACAGTGAAGGCTTCAGAGTGTTACAACAGAGAGAAAATGGAACATGAGAAAAGATCGGACGTGAAGTGTAGTAGAAGAGCAACTGTTGAAGCAGCTTAATAGACGACTGTTCCAGCGACACTATCATCGACAGTTTAGTGCAGCCTTATGTTCTTCGTACTCTTCTCTACAGCAGCAGGAGCGTTTTCTTACTGAAATTTTCCGGTGGTCTCTGCTCTCATTTTTCTTCGTTTATCTTGCTATTTATAGGCTTATAAAACCCTAATACATCATCCCTAACCGATTAGGATGTAAAGAACAATCCAAATCCAACTCTAATTACGTGTTTAATCCAAAACAGGAACAACTTCCTTTTCCGACTGTAACTAGGATTTTCCACCATTTTTTCCGGCATGAATTACTCAGACTTGACGTGTTTGATCTTCTTTTAGTTTCTTCTTTACTTGGTTAGCTTGAAATCATCCAAAAATTCCTTAAAACTCGGTTCATACCAATCAGCAGAATCTGTCTCACGTAAGTAACTTTCCCGCCATTTTCTTGTATTCGAATTTGAATGAAGGGTGCCCTTAACAACTGTCTGGGTGCCTTTAATAATATGGTGGGTGCCTTTATCATTTTTTGAGCCGATTTTTTCGCAAATGTTTATTTCTCAAAAATACCTATAAAGACATAAAAAGCCATAATAAGTACAAAAATGAACACTATCAGAATAGAAAATCGAGTGTAATTTAGACACAAAAATGTGTCTATCAATGGAAACACTCTTACTATTTGCTAGTCCTCGAGCAAATCTAGTAAAATAAAATTCTAACTCACTTTCGCAGGAATCGCGACTACATTTAGCATATGTAATAAGCCGTTAAACCCCTAGGTGTCCCTAGTGGACGAGTTTTGTCTCGTGAGGGTTTACAAGAGGTATACCCACAAAACCTTTACTCCAGATTTTAGCTACTCGTGAACGATTAAGGATAGACACTAAACAAGCTATTTAGTTGGCTTACTCAATTCTTCGGCTATGGGAATCATTACCCTATATGAGTCCAATTGTTGTACACGAGTGTTTACTCAAGCATACTAAAATTCATATATAAGATAACAGAGCTCTACTCAGATAATCGTTCAACCACAAGACTCAGAATCTATCAAAGTTCAATCACATGAAAAGATTTAGAAGATGGACATGGAAAATGTGAAGGTTGCACGTGTTGACTAAGGTGAACGGTGTTTCCCATATCTGTCTGAAGGTCAGTGCCAGGATGAATCCTAATGGGTTGAGATACATGGTCTTAAACCTAATACTAATATCGACTCAACTGGTTATACAAGGGTCCCAGCGATCGATTTATAAAATGACAAATATATTGACAACATGATTGGATCAAATTGAATCCAAGCGCATGATTCTTATCAGCATCTTACGTGATAGTTCCCATGGATCCTGCGTTCCACGCTTGCTTAGACGACGGAGACAGGGAGAACGCACACATATTGCTATCAAAGTGTCAATTTTGTTTTTTTTTATTATTTTTTTTTTTTGTTTTTTTTTTTATTTTTTTTTTGTTTTTTTTTTTTCGAATAAAGCAAGAATCGGGCTTGATCTCAAACACCCTATTTCATCCTAGCGGCGATAACAATTTGATACTGGGCCCCACCAAATCACTTAGAGAAACACAAAATTGTAAAAATAAAAACAGAAAGTGATATGGTCGAGATAGACTCCGAGATGTGATGACAACTATCATGTTATTTTCTAACACCTGAACTCTGTCCTTTTATGAATAGACCATTTTAACTGGGCACACCAATTCCTATAGAAAAAGAGCTAAGTTTCTATCTAACTAGAATGGTTAGTGTCACCCTGAAGTGTTCACAAGCTTCTAAATTCTAGAGCTTTATTATTTAACTAAAAAGTTTCTCCCTTACCCCCAAACTTAAATCAAACAATGTCCTCAATGTTTCTAAAGATGAATGATTAAAAATATGAACAAGGAGAAACTTTTACCACTTCACGAAAAGGAGTTAAGGAAAGATATTACCGTGTTTCATGAGCATGGGTTACCTCCCAAGAAGTGCTAAGTTTAAAGTCTTCAGCCAGACTAAGGAAGAATTAGTCACCTCATGAAATCATATAGCAATAGTCGGAACAACTGTGGGTCATCTGAATCAAATAATGCTATCACAAACAGAATACTACAACATGCCAAGAAAACGAACAAACCGAGCACACCCTTATCTAGTTTTCTGTTTAAGACAACTACTTCTAGCTGTGGTTCAGGTTCAGGGTCTATAAAAGGGTCTAGATAAAATATTTTCATGGGTTGGATTTCCTCATAGGCAGGACCAACAGGATCAGGTTGTAAAGTCTGTAAAAACTCAACTAAGAACTTAGAAGCACATAATAATAACCTGAATAATTGTGGATCCTCAAAGTCAATCATATTTGACCCACACAGTTGACTACTATGAAGGTGGTCATTCTTAAGCAAATGTGTCGATTCCTAAAGTAATTAGGTTTAGTCTTAAAACTTAATAACTGACACATTTTTGAAATTCTAACGTTCCCACATATGGAAGAAAATATTTTGGTGGGAAAACAAAGTCAATCTTGGTATTATTTCCTATATAAACCACATCGACCAGAGGATGGGTATCTAACAACTGAACTTCTTTCTGGACATCAACAGGCTCAGGGAATCTAGTTTGAAGATGATCTTGTAAAATGGTAGAGGTACATATGTCAAGTCCCAAGTTAGGGACCTTTCTAAGAGTTAAAGGCAAAGCACAGGGAGAATGATAGTTACCCCCAAACTTAAAGTTTTCAGTGTCTCTAGATAGACTAATCATAATTTTCCTAATTTCTAGATCGTCAGATTCCCGAAAATGGTCAATTGCTTCTTTAGGTTATAATCCGATGGTGCATCCTCACTCATATTTAAAATCTCTACGAGTCTATCTTTGTTATCTAAGACTATTGTTTCTAAATCGTTGGACTTTAAAACAGTATTCTCAGGATAAACCCGTTCCTCTAAACTATTATCGGTTTCAAAACAAGAGAGTTCTACATCGTCTAAAACAGTGATATCTCTAATCAAATCCTCTTCCTTTTGAATAGGTGAATAATCATTAAAATTATTTGAATTTGAACTAAAAATAACACTATCATCGTGAAGCACAACTGGAGTGACAATTTCTTGATCACTCTGCCTGTATATTTCAAGTTCTTCACCAATACTAATCTCATCATCATAATAATATGAAGATGTTTTAACCTCGTCTAAATAAGTAGTGTTACCAATTATATCCTCGTCCTCTTGAGGAGGTGAATAACTATCAAGGGTAGCACTATATTGGGAATTAAGATTATATTGAGCAATATTGTTCCTTGCAGAAATTTCCTTCATACTTAATACGAACCTATTTTTATCTTCAATCATCTGCTTGTTATTCTCAGCTATTTGCTTGCTATACTCAGCTATCTGCTTGAGGGATACTTCTAGAGGAAGAGTTGGACTACTAATTGTCACCCCCGTACTTAATTTAAGCTCATGTGTTATCTCAGATGACTTCTTGAGTGATTCTTCTAGAGGTGTAATAGGTTCATGATGAGAACTAGGTCGCAATTGCTCTAGGGCATTCCTCCAAGACAAAGAACTCAAATCATCATGGGGAGTACTAGATTGCATTTGTTTTAGGGAATCCCTCCAAGATAAAAAATTAGAATTTTGCTCGCTTTCATGTTCATAAGACGGGTGTATGTACGAATAGTAATTGGGATCACCTTGGTATGGGCAGTAACCTCTAAAAGGTTGGTGGTGGTCCCGACTACTATCCATACCATGATGATAGTATGGATAATGTCTAGTTTGAACTTCAGTCGGATATTCATTGTATTGGTCCTCATAATACCAGTTCGACATTTTCTAACAAAAACTTCCTAATATATACAAAAATAAACTCTAAGAATAAATCCTACCGGAAGGGGTTCTAAACATACACAAGCAAAGACGACTCAACCAAATCAAACCTATTGAATCTAGTAAACAAAAAGCATGATGGTTCCACTTAGATTGTTTCTAGACCAGCTTCTATTCCTTCGAAAGGCAACTAGTTACAGTTTTACCAGACCTCTTAGAATAATCCGAATTAGATTAAGTCGAAGAGAAACAGGATAAGCTCTAAAGAGCTTTGATAACCCTGTCTCTTTGGCACTTTTCCCTGGGTTACAAGGCGGCTCTAATCAACTTAAAATAATCTTCCTGAACTTTGAGTTAGGCTAATAAAGTAACCAGTACAGTCTTTGTGAACGAGTTACCTATAAGCTCGTTACCTATCGGTCTCTTTCTAGTCAAAATTTTAAGGTTTAGGTTTGCGTTTGGTAACATGTTCCTAAAGCGGGCAAGAAGGAAACGGTGATGAAATCCGAGTCCTTATCTTGTATGGCCAGTTCTTGCCCTTTACTAGAAAAGTAAAACTGTATTCAATTCCTCAACATATATGCATACGAAGGAATACAGTAAACCCACTTGCAGAGGATTCGTGGGTTGATCGAGTCTTACCTCCCGTACCAGACGGGGGATGAATCAGTTGTAGTCGACTAGGGCCACCGACTCCTGTGTCAGTGTGCGAACCCAAGGGGCCGAGACAATATCGTAATTGTCGTCCTTCCCTGTAGCAGTTTATATTTAATAACACCCTTCCGTATGGTTTAAAAATAAATAAAGTGTTCAAAGTCCCAAAAATAGTGTCCAAAAGTGTCCAAAATAAAAGAAAAATTAAAGAAATAATACAAATTCCTAATACAATTTTCTAAACAAATAAAATCTAGTTAAAATAAAATAAAATCTAATTAAGAAAAATCTACCTCTTCTTTTTCGTTCTTTAAGCTTTATCTTTTAACTCCAAGTCTTTAGCTTTAATTCCAAATCTTTGGCGTACTTTCTTTTCGATCCAAAATCCAACCTGTAGCAAAAAGAGAAATACCAAAAGAAACGTAAAATAGAACAAAGTAAAATAATAAACTAAAAATAAATCTAAGAATAAATCTAAGAATAAATCTAAAACTCTAAACCTAAAAATAAGTCCGCGTCGGCGGCGCCAAAAATTAATGTGATTTTAATATAGTGGTAAAAGGGTTTGATTCTCGGACTTGTGAAGATTTAATTTCTAAACCTAATTTTTAATTACTAAAAATAAATAAGATTAAAATGATTTGATTTTAAAAATAGATGGAAGAAAACTAAGGTTTAAGATTCCACCATTCACCAATACTTCTGTGATATGCCTAACAATTCTATGCTCAATTTAATCTAAATATGCCAAAAATTGGTTTTTAAAAGAATAATTGTAAATCCTAAGCATGAGACATCAAAAGCAGTCAACCCAGCATGACTCATCAAAAGAGAACACAACTATTTAAGAAAAACCATTTTTTCAATTTTAATCAAGCAATTAATAATAAAAGAATTGTAAAGAAAATATAGATAAAATAGACATACCACTTAATTATTGGAAGAAAGGCTTCCTCAGTGACCCCAGTGATGGTAATTAGCTCATTGTAATGGAAACGCACTCAAAATATAGTTCTATTGCTCAAAAAGTGCTTAAATGGTTAAAAAGAAGTAACACAAACGTTTTGATACGCTTATAAGCGTTACAGTGAAGGCTTCAGAGTGTTACAGCAGAGAGAAAATGGAACAGGAGAAAAGATCGGACGTGAAGTGTAGTAGAAGAGCAACTGTTGAAGCATCTTAATAGACGACTGTTCCAGCGACACTATCATCGACAGTTTAGTGCAGCCTTATGTTCTTCGTACTCTTCTCTACAGCAGCAGGAGTGTTTTCTTCCTAAAATTTTCCGGT
The DNA here is from genome assembly GCA_023531435.1 of Papaver californicum. Classification (NCBI taxonomy): domain Eukaryota; kingdom Viridiplantae; phylum Streptophyta; class Magnoliopsida; order Ranunculales; family Papaveraceae; genus Papaver; species Papaver californicum. The sequence goes on from JAJJMC010023397.1 coordinate 3,028,247, forward strand.
GGTCTCTGCTCTCATTTTTCTTCGTTTATCTTGCTATTTATAGGCTTATATAACCCTAATACATCATCCTTAACCGATTAGGATGTAAAGAACAATCCAAATCCAACTCTAATTACGTGTTTAATCCAAAACAGGAACAACTTCCTTTTTCGGATGTAACTAGGATTTTCCACCATTTTTTCCGGCGTGAATTACTCAGACTTGACGTGTTTGATCTTCTTTTAGTTTCTTCTTTACTTGGGTAGCTTGAAATCATCCAACAATTCCTTAAAACTCAGTTCATACCAATCAGCAGAATTTGTCTCACGTAAGTAACTTTCCCGCCATTTTCTTGATTCGAATTTGAATGAAGGGTGCCCTTAACAACTTTCTGGGTGCCTTTAATAATATGGTGGGTGCCTTTATCATTTTTTGAGCCGATTTTTCCGTAATTGTTTATTTCTCAAAAATACCTACAAAGACATAAAAAGCCATAATAAGTACAAAAATGAACACTATCAGAATAGAAAATCGAGTGTAATTTAGACACAAAAATGTGTCTATCAATGGAAACCTAATTTAGACCCAAAAGGCATCTTAGTAAATGAACTTGGTTTATAACACTCCCTCTGATGACCACTGTGGCTAAGTCATTACAAACCTGTCAAGAAAACTCAAAAGAGAAAAACCTGAAACTGCATAAGCATGTAAAGACTCGAACAATGTTGGACGCACATATGTTGCCTCGTTAAAACCTTGTGAAGTAAAACCCAGTGGGGCAAAGCCTTGACGAAGGAAAAAGAGTACAACGCGATAAATCCAGTAAATGCACCTTTGATGATGACGCTCCCCCAGATGAGTACTTCAGTTAAATCTTGGCTTGCAAGTATTTGAGTCGAGACCTCCAATTTCTATGAACAAATTTCTTGGATGCAGAAGATTGTTGTTTTTCCGTGAAGAAAATTGCTAGTTGATGAAGTCTTCTTTCGTGTTATGATGCGTCGGAAAACCGACTTTGTTTTACCGCAAGCGCATAGTGTCGAAAGATGTAGACAATAGCAAATACGATTCGTTCCCACGAGGAGTTTATATTAATTAAAATATTTTTTTAGGTTTTTTTTAGAACGAATTAAATTAATGAGTGAATGAAAACTATTTAATAAAGTTGGAAAACAGTAAGAGGAAAACATTAAGGTTCCGGGAATCCGTTGTAGATTAGGGTTTAATTGCGTTCGTCACAAAGGGTCTCGATTTTACTCATGTAAAATAGAAAATCTAGCTACTAATACACGGAAATCGAAGAAAGAATTTTCAAAAAGAATTGTTTGTTCTCAACCTAAGGTAGAATTTCGAAGTACTAAGTATACGTGGCATAAAGAGTCAAAGAATATTCATAAAAACGATTTCATACAAGGTTTCAACGAGTCCTTCTACTAATCAAACAATGAACTATACGTGGCATAGAACATGAAAAATCATCGAGAAGGTAAAACATTGAGAGAAAGACAAAATAATGATATTAAGTTCATATAGTTGAAAACCCTAGTTTTGAAACACAAAGAAAACCATCTCTACAAGTTCATCCTTTCGCCCTAACAAGAGAATTAGTCCAACATGGCTTTCTCAAAAGCCATAAAAATTAAATAAAAGAAACACAAACTAACCCTTAATTCTGGTGTCTTCAATTTCAACGTCTGTCCGCTTTTTCTATCTGTCAAGGTCAGTCCGTGTCTGTATCTCCTGTTTTATCTGTCCCCGTGATGTAATTTTATATAGTGGTAAAAAGAGGTTCGATTCTCGAACTTGTGAAGGTAATGATTTTAGAAAATATTGGACTTAACCTAAACTAATAAAAATCAGGAAAATAAACTAGAGATGATTTTTAGAAAATATGGAGAAAACTAGGAATCAAGATTCAGTTATTTCTAACAATTCATGTGATTAATCATGTAATTCTTTTTAACAATTTAATTCAAGTTTGCCAAAAATATGTTTCCTAAAAGAATAATTATAGATCCTAAGCATGGGACATCAAGAGTAATTAACTAAGCATGACCCATCAAAAGAGAACACAACTATTTAATAAAAACCATTTTTTTCTAATTTAAATCCATGCAAATAATAATAAAAGAATTATAAATAATTAATTAAAAATAGACTTACCACATAAAATTGAGAGAAAAACCTCCTCCATCATCCCAGTAAATAAACTTAGCCCATGGAGAAGAAAACTTGCTCAAAAGATCTTTTCATTGCTCAAAATATCAATTACAAGGTTGAATAATAGTGCAACAGCTGAACAGACGCGTTTATAAGTGTTACAGAACAAGGTTCAGCCGTTGCAAAAGGCTAAGGCAATTAAAAAGGGAAAGGAAACTCAAAACTATAGGCAACAGAACAGCAACACTTAAAAGTGTTGCTGTGTCTTCTTCTTCGGCAGCGATGGGATGAAGAACACGGTCACCGGCGGTGACCGGTGCAGCAGCAGCTGGCCGGATCGTGAGTATTCCGGCCACAATTCCGGCGACTCCGATACTTCAATTCTAAGCTATTCTCCCCGTTCTTCTTGGCTTCTCTTGGTATATATAGGCTCTACAAACCCTAGGGAGAGTTCTAAACATAATAGAACTCTTTAAAACCTCTCCAAATCTTCACAAATCCGAATCAAAATATAACTCCCTTTTTCCGGCGAAACTCGGATTTGGGGCTATTTTTCCGGCGTAAACCTCTAATTCTTCACGTGTTTAATCTTGTATTGGTCCCATCTATCTTGTATATCAATTTGAGACGAAAATATGTAAGTTTAACCATGAATCAAATTTGCCAAAGTATGCAGACGATTTTCCGTCCCGACCCGTGCTGAGTTGACTCGGTCAACTCGGGTTGACCGATTTGACTCGGTTTTGACCCGAGTTGACTCGAAGGTACCCCTTATCAACTTCTAGGGTGCCAAATAACACTTGTCCTTGGGTGCCTTTATCACTTTTTGAGCCAATTTTTCCACAAATCTTTATTCTTCAAATGTACCTACAAAAGCATAAAAACACGTAATATTTGCAAAACCGAATACTAACTTAATAGAAACCAAGGTGCAAATTAGACACTAAAATGTGTCTATCACCCCGAAGGTGTGTTCTTTGGCCTTCTCTGGACGTCAAGTTCTGTACGTCAAGGTCCCTATTTATAGAGTTTAGTAACCGCCTTTCTAACTAGAGTTCTAAGCTGAATGGGACTCTCTATACACCACCGACCTCTTAATTATTTCCTTAATATCGCACACGCTCAATTAGATTTACCTATCTTTTCTCCGTGTAAAACCAAGTATTCATATCTCATTGAAACTCTGTTCTCCCTGACTTCTCAACTTCGAGCATTCCCTGTTCACTGACTATTCGAAACTCAAACTCGACTCTTGCCAAATTGCCTCTCTTCTCTAACTATTCTCTTTCGCTGCAGCAATCAACACTGGATCTACGTCTCTACCACCAAGCCATCGTTCAGCCATTAAACTCGAGTTCCATCTTATCCATTAATGGCAGCAAAGAAACAACTTCTATCACACAAACTCGAGCAACAACACAGCCAAACGAGAACTCCATCAGACCACATCCTCTCCTTTTACTCGAACAGGTTCAACTTCTCTGTTTTGTTATTTGAACTCGATCATCAGACAATGACCCAAACTTTGTTTTCTCTCCATGAACTCACTGAGCTATTTAGAATCAAGCTACCCACCATTGAGATGATGATCAATCAATGGCAGAGACCACTGATTTACGTTTTCATCAACCAAACTCGTTTCACACCAACTTATGTTAGCTTCAAACACTTCAGTGAATCCCTTTAACCCATGAGCTCCAACAGCCACCATCAAGTCAACATAAAATCTCAGATGCAACGAAACAACCTAATTCAGTTTTAAATCGGAAAAACCAGGCTTTCTCGCCGTGAAGAAATATGAAGATAATGGTGCCCTTAGCGAACTGCCAGACGCCTTTATAAGAATTCAAATAACTGGCAGCCCCTAATAAATCATCTGATGCCTTTAGCTGATCCTTTAAAACTTGTCTTCCCTTAGTGAACAATAGAGTACCAATAGTAATTGCTTTTGAAATGACCACTTTGCGCTTAGTTCTCGTTATGCTCATAACTTTCTCATGCGAAGTCAGAATGACCTCGTTCTTTATCCATTGGCTTCGTAATGCAATTTTCTACAAGATGGAGGGTAGAAATCCTGGAATAGACTGAGTTCCACTGGGTCTTTGGCAATTCTTCTCTTGTAAAACTCCATTTCACTTGTTTCAGAGGTGTAACCTAATAAAACACATAAACTACAAAAGTAATACTACCACACGGTAATTCACACAAAATCTAGCAAATAAGTATAAGGAAAGGATACTTAAAATATATACATTATGCACTTATCATGTTAGTCTTCTAATAATAGTGTTTTCGAGTCTTCATGCTTCTTTAAATACATTGATGACTTGTGTCTTAAATTTCTAGCTTCTCGGAGATGATTTACAGAACTAGTCGATTTAGTTTCTTCAACAAAGTGCCAAGATACGAATATATTACTGTTTGTACCAGAAATTACTTTTGACACAAAACACATTGATTTGATGATGATAATGTGAAATAAGGTAAAAACAGAAATTAAAGATAAACAAAGGAGACAAGAATATAACGTGGTTCGGCGAGTTCTGCCTACATCCTCGGACGAATCCCCTTTGGGAGTGATGCTTTTTTGATATAAGTATTACAATGGTGTTTCTTCTAGTTTGAAGAGATATGGTGTTTTAGGGTTTTCTTTCCCCTCATTGGCTTGTCTTTTTAGGGTTTAAATCCCCTGTATTTATACAATTCAATTAATGAGATAAACCCTAAATTCGAGATAAACTCCATCTGTGGTAACTTGGCCAACAAGACGTCTGGAATGTTCCAGAACTTTTTCCGCAGTAACTTGGTCAGCAAGCAATCTAGAACTTTCCCGAAAATTCTTCTAGGGTTCTGGCATTGGGTCAGTGGAAATGGACTGGCAGATTGGATGGATGGATGGATGGATGGCAGATTGGATAGCTGGATCGATGGATGACGTATGACGGGCTACATGGTTGGAAACATGGCTAGGCCAGATTGGGCGATAGAGTATACCGGTCACCGGTCATAGCCGCCCGTCGTGGACACCGTTCGCAGGTTGAGGACGCCGGTCGAGGCCTTATGTCGTTGGTCGAGGCCGTCGGTCGAGGTTTTCTGTCGCTGGTCAAGGCCGCCGGTCGTGGCTGCCAATCGTGGAAGCCGTTTTAGGCCGCTGGTAAATCTGGATGGTAGTCTGGCTGGCGACATATCTGGAAAGGACTGGGAGAATTGAGTTCATGCACAAATCGAGTTGGGTGCATCAGGATGGACAGACTGGACCGGTGAAATAGGCCGAAAAAAATGGGTCAGTGGACCAGGTCAGGCAAAAAGTATGTTGACCGCTTTATGTTGACTTTGACCACTGACCAATGTTTGACCGGTACAACTGGACTGGCATACTTGGATGACAGCTAGATGGCGGCCCAGACACCAATCTGGCTCACCATGTGGTTATTTTACACATGGTACAAACAATTACCATATGTGAACAAAAACTATATTTGTGATTAAACCTTATGTGGTTCAGAAGACAAACCAAATTCCTAGGAGATGATTATGCTGATTTGGTCTAATCAATTGAACTAGTTAATGGTGAGCATCCACCAAATAACCGAAATTATACAACTCCGCCTTGGATGACCACCACGCTGAATAAATTTCCTCACTAAAAACTTTCCAGTAAAACCCAATGTGACAAAATATGGACGAAGGAAAAAGAACACAATATCAACATTTTGAAATTAAACGTCAGTGAGATGTTGCCGCGTTAAAACCTTGCTTAGGAAAACCCGAAGGGACAAAACCTGAAACGAAAGGATAAAAGTACAAATTTTGACGATTTATGAATGCTAACTAACTATATGAGTATTATAGAAAATAAGCATCAAAATAATAACTATAGTCTCATAGACGAGTTTTATGCAAGCAACTCTTAAGTTTCATATTGAAGGAAAATGAGATTTATGCTGCTAGAAGCGTGGATTTTAGTATTTTTAAGGACTCCTCACAAGACCTGTAAAGTTGATATAATCAACTATTTAATCCGAAATTTTGGTTTTGCATCAAATTTCTAAAAAACACGTAAAGGATTATTAAACCTGACATAATCAAGTCAGGTGGCCGCATGAATATATTTTGAACTCTATAGATTAGAAATTTGTATATGCTCTCCACCACATTTCTTGTGTAAATGCAATACGAGTCATTCAAGGACTATCCCGCCAAATGCATCCTATAAAGAGAGTAAAATATTATTGAACCAATCATAGGGTTTGAGAAAAATTCTCTATATTAGTAGTACTCAATTTTGTACTTATTGCGTTATTTTATGTGTTTGTAGGTATTTTTGAGAAATAAACATTTGTGAAAAAATTAGCTAAAAAATTATAAAGGCAGTCAGGCAAATGGATAAAGGCACCCGACTGCTGGATTAGGGGCACCCTTCTCTTTGATTCAAAATCAAAAATGGCGGGAAATTAGTTTTTTCACGCTGTTTGTTTCCTGAATTATTTGAAAAAAGATTTGGGTGAGATTTTGTTGTAGATTCTCATGGATTTGGATAGATATTAACTTGTTACGACTTAACAGGGTTGGTAAAGGATTTGGAAACGTAAATAAAGAAGATTTATGTTGATTTTCTATAAAACAAGGTAAAGAGAAATAATCAGGTTTGTTTGGGTTTGGTTATGGCAGTTACGTAAGAAATAGGAAACAATACCCTCCTACGATTTGATCCTATCGAGTTTACAGAGTTTTGATTGAGTTCAGAGTCGCATGAAAGGAAATAAATAAGAATAAATTCTATAACTTTTGGAGGAGAAAAAAAGAAGAAGATAAACCATGACTTACTCGAGATATCTGGAGTCTGTTAGGTATATATAGAGTGGTTTGAGTCACAAAATTTTTTATAGAGAGATTGGGGGAAGTTTAGGGAGAAACAAAGAAGAAATCACGAGTTGCAGAAAAGCTTCTGTTGGTGCATAAGAATAGAAGACGAAGGACATAAAGATGAAGAAATCCGTCACAGAAACCGTGGCCTACACTACAACTACAGAAGACGGTCGTTTTCTGCAGCGTCTTATAATTATGTTATAGTGTACTCTGTAACGCTTATAAACGTTGCAGTTACCCTATTTTATTCTTTTTTGTTTCTTTTCTTCTTTTCAACACTTTTGACCTATGTTTCAACCTTTTGAGAGTATTTTGAGCGTGATGAGCTAAACCCAATCACTGGGACAATGGATGGAGCCATATTTCATGAATCCATGGTAACTATTTCTGATTCTTAATGACTTTTTGCTTTGGTTTTAATTGATTTATGATTTTTACTAATTAGTTGTGATTTTTTTATGGTGTATGATTAGACTTAGAGATTTTGATACGCCATGCTTATGATTTACAGTTAATGTTTCAGAAATCTATTTTTGGCAAAGAAACAGAGTCAATAAAAGAGCTAGAATTGTTAAGAATCATTATAGGCATCACTCGAATATGATAAATGGTAGAATCCTGAGTTCCAGTTTCTCTCAATATTGTTATCATCCTTTAATTATTTTCTAGTTTAAATCATAATTAGGTATAAAACAAATCTTCACAAGTCTCACTGAACGAACTATTTTTACCAGTTTTCTACAACGACCAAGTTTTTGGCGCCGCTGCCGGGGACTTGTTTTTAGGTTAGAGTTTTATATTTATTTTTGTTTTTAGTAGTAGTATTATTTTTATATTTTTATTCTTTTGTTCTATTTTACGTCTTTGGGTATATATTTTTCTACAGGTTTTGGATCGAAAAGAAGTTGAGCTAAAGATTATATTGATCGATTAAAGACTTGGAGTCAAAGATAAAGCGAAAAGAACATAAAAAGAAGACAAAGATATTATTTTAGTTTAATTTTATTTTTAGGTTTTTTATTTTATTTTTAAAAAATCTGTATCAGGAAACTTCTATTATTTTTGTAAATTTTTTAGGTATTTTTCTGTATTTTTATTGTTACTTTTGGTCTCTCTTTTTGGACTTTGGAAATTTGGACTTTATTATTATTTTTAAACCATATGGAAGGGTAGTATTAAATATAAACTCCACAACGAAGGAAGACAATTACGATATTGTCTCGGCCCCTTGGGTTCGCACACTGACATAGGATTCAGTGGCTCGAGTCGACTTCAACGGTTCATCGCCCATCTATAACAGAAGCTAAAACTCGATCAACCCACGAATCTCCTGCTGGTGGGCTTACTGTATTCTTTCGTTTGCATATATGCTGAGGATTGAATACGGATTTATTTTCTAGTAAAGGGCAAGAACTGACCATACAAGATAAGGATTCGAATTTCATCATCGTATCCTTCTTGCCCACTTTAGGAACACGTTACCAAACGCGAACCTAAACCTAAAATTTGACTAGAAAGAAGACCGATAAGGTAACGAGCTTATTAGAAAATCTTTCGAAAGGATTGTATTGGTTACTTTTTTAGCTCAACTCAAGGATCAGGAAGGTTAATTTAAGTTGATTCGCGCCGCCTTGTAACCCGAAAAAATATGCCAAATAAGTAGGGTTATTCAATCTCCCTAGAGCTTATCCTGCTTCTCTCGATTGACTTACTTTATTCTGATCGTACCCGAGAGGTTTGCTAAAACTGTAACTAGTTTCCTTTTGAAGTATAGAAGTTGTATAAAAATAATCTAAGTGGAGCCATCATGCTTTTTGTTTTCTAGATTCAATATAATTGATTTGGTTGAGTGATCAGCCTTGCTTGTGTTTGTTTAGAATTCCCTTCCAATTAGGATTTACTTTTTTCTAGTCTTTCTAGTGTATGTCAAGACCGCTCAAGACCATCACTGAGCGAGCTTGGAAAAGAGATATTGTAGGCCGTTTGATTAATGGAAGGCCTAGTAGTTGTGTTTCTGGAAACGAGGATCTCGAAGACTCTTATCTAAAGAGCCCTGTTTTTGGAAACTTTAATTTTGAAAACTTGACACTATGTGAAGAAGTTACTCCTAGTACTTTGATAGTGCCAGCAATGGAAACTTTAAAAGCTCTGTTGAATCCCACTAGGACTACTCGTCCATCATGTATCAAGTTAGCTGACACTGAAACAAACTATAAGATGAAACCAGGGACCATACAGATGCTCCCAGTCTTTTTAAGAAAAGAAAATGAAAATCCCTAATTTCACGTTAGGATTTTGAAGAAATCTGTAGTACCATTAGAATTAAAGACCTAGATGATGAAGATTTGAAACTTAGGTTATTTCTTTTTTCTCTGAGAGACAAGGCCAAATATTGGTTAAATAGTTTACCATCTGAGTCCATTGAAACATATGAATAACTTACATCTGCCTTTCTCTACAAGTTTTCCCTAGATATAGAACAGCATCCATTAGGCAGTAGATATGTACATTTACTCAACAGGAGGGAGAATCTTTATATAGGTATTTGTAAAGGTTCAACGATTTATTATCACAATATTCTCATCATGTTTTAAAAAAGGTAAGCCTAGTTCAGATCCTCTACGAAGGGTTAGATTATTCAACAACAACTATGGTTGAGTCTTTGTGTACGAGTGGGTTTGAAAACAAAACTGTTGATGGTGCGATGACATTTTTGAATGAAATCACCGAAAAAACCTAGCAATGGGAATGTAGTAGGAACCCCAGAAAACAATTCTTCTGACCAGAGGTAATGTCAATAGGGTAGAAAGAACTTTTGAATCAGATGCCAAAAATGCAGCAATATCAAAAAGGTTACAAGCCTTAGAATTAAGTCAATATAGTTGTGGAATATCTCCCAATAAGTTCTTTTTGGGAGGACAGAATGGTGAAGAGAAAGCCCATGCTCTTTACAATAACTCTAGATTCGACAACTATCAGAAGTTTGAACCATATTCAGAAACCTATAATCCTGGTTGGAGAAACCATCATAATCTTTCATGGTCTAAGGGTCAGAATCAGGGTCAGAATAGTAATCTTCAAGTTCTCCAGGGTTTAGTAAACCAAAAAATCCATTTGATCCAACATATCACCAGAATCCTATAGAGAAGAAGATGAGTACTATTTTAGAAGAATCTCTCGCCATATTAGCTCATAACACTACAAAATTTCAGCAATCAGTTGAAAAACTTTACAAGCTAATAGTAAGATTGTACAGGCTAATAGTCAAGCTATTTCCAATTTACAAACCCAGGTTAGTCAGATAGATGAGTCTTTGCGAGAAAAAGAAAAGTTCCCTAGTCAACCACAACCCAATCCTAGGGGAGTTTATGAAATATCTTTAACTGGTGAGAAATCATTGAACCACGTGAATTCAATAACAACCCTTAGGATCTGTAAGACGATAGAAAATAAGGTAGTCACGCTTGACAGTAGACACACTGTAGTTCCACCTTCTACTCCACAAGAGGATCCAGTAGCTGAAGAAACTCATAAAGTCTCTAAGGATTCCCATGAAGTCCCTGATAGAACTATTTTTATGCCTAGAGCCCCGTATCCACAATTATTAGTTCCAACAAAGAAGGAATCGACTTTCAATGATATAATGGAAATATTTAAGCAGGTCAACATCAACATTCCATTGTTAGAGGCAATTAAGAAAGTTCCTGCGTATGCCAAGTTCCTTAAAGATCTTTGTACATGAAAGCGTAAGCTTAATGTACATAAGAAAGCTTTTATAGTTGGTCAAGTAAGTTCAAACCTCCTGAACCAAACACCCCCTAAGTATAAAGACCCTGGATGCCCCATCATATCTTGTGTGATCGGTGATCACTTGGTTGATAAGGCATTGCTTGACTTAGGAGCTAGTGTTAACTTACTCTCGTATCATGTGTACAACCAGCTAGGCATTGGTAAGTTGAAACTGACCAAAATGACACTGCATTTAGCGGATAGGTCTGTCAAAGTCCCTCATGGTTTCATAGAGGATGTTTTGATTGAATTTGATAGGTTCATTTATCCATTATATTTTGTTGTTCTAGATACTCAGCTTGTTCAGGACCAAAATGCTCAAATACAGGTGATTTTATGTCGCCCGTTTTTAGCCACATCTAAGATGTCATCAACTGTAGAACCATACTTATGAACATATCTTTTGGTAATATGACCATTGAACTAAATGTGTTTAATGTTACTAGACAACCTTCTGGGATCGATGATTTAGAAGAAATAAATATGATTAACACTTTAGTTCATGATCATTGGCACGACACTGGTGATTCCTTAGATTAATTTGATGATAACATTCTATTAGATCAGATGTGTGCCCCGTCTCTAGAAGAAGATCTTGAGTATTTTTCAGACTCTAAGGACCCTGAAATTCAAGCAATAGTTTTAGGTCTATTTTAGAGTAATGATTACCCTAAGTTTGTGGGTAGTGATGATTCTTGTGATCGTAAGGTATCCCTACTTGAAGTCCCTAACTTGGGACTCGAGCTTTGTGCATCTAAGGTATTACTTGAATCTTTGCATACTCAACAACTCTATCCTATTGATATTGTCCATGAGGAAATCCATTTATTAGAGATCGATAGTTCGGCTGAATCTTTTTATCTAGACACTCATATAGAACCTAAATGGACACCCAAGATAAATCTAGTTGTCTTGAAAGAAAACTTACATAAGGTTTTGCTTCGTCTGTTCATTTTTCTGATCTAATATAGTAGTCTTATATTTGTGTCAGCTCCATTTGGTTATGATGACCCACAATTGTTTCGGCTATTTATATGATTTTTAAAGGTGACTAGCAATTTTCTGGTATTTGATGTATGGATGAAGACTTTAAACTAGCACTTGCTGGGAGGTAAACCATACTTATGCGACTCGATAATATCTTTCTTTAACTCCTTTCCTTTGAGTGGTAACAGTTTCTCCTTATTCATGTTTTTTAATCATTTATCTTTAGAACATTGAGGACAATGTTAGATTTAAGTTTTGGGGTAACAGAGAAATTTTAGTGGCAATATGAAACTCCAAAGTCTAGAAACTTGTACCAATTCAAGATGATACTAACCAATCTAAGTGGATGGAAACAAACCTCTTGGTTGTAGGAGTTGGTGTGCCCAGCTAAATGGTCTATTCATAAAAAGATGCTTAGATCAGGTGTTAGAAATAACATGATAGTCGTCACCATATGTCGGAGTCAATCCTGACCATATCACTTTCTGTTTTTATTTTTACAAATCTATGTGTTTTCTAAGTGATTTGGTGAGGCCTTAGTATTATTGCCTTGGTTGTCGTCGTCGGGATGAAGTAGAGTGGTTGAGATCAAACCCCATTATTATATTTTATTTAGACAACAAAGGAAAAAAAATCAATCAAAAAAAATAAAATAAAATATGTTCAATAAATCAACCGTTGGGGCCCTTGTATATACCAGCTGAGCCAATATTAGTATTAGGATTAAGACCACATCTCAATCCATTAGGATTTAGTCTGGAACTGACGTTCATACAAATATTCTGGGAAACATCGTTCACCTTAGTCAACATATGCACCATTAATTACTTCCATATCCTTCTTATAAATCTTTTCATATGATTGAACTTTGATAGATTCTGAGTATCGTGGTCCATTATACGACTACCTGAGTAGAGCTTTGAATTCTTATATATGAATCTTAGTACGCTGAGTGAAAACTCGTGTACATCAATTGAATTTATATAGGGTAATGATTCCTATAGCGAAGAATAAGTAGGCCAACTATTAGTGTCGATCCCAGATTCTTCACAAGTAGATAGGGGTTGGAGTAATGGTTTTGTGGGTATATCTCTTGTAAACCCTCACGAGACAACACTCGTCTTCTAGGGTCACCTAGGAGTTTAACGGCTAGTTGCACGTGCTAAGTGTAGTCGTTATTCCTACGAAACTGAGTTAGATTTTTATTTTCTAGATTAGATTTGCTCGAGGACCAGCAAATAATAAATTTGGGGGTATTTGATAGACACATTTCTGTGTCTTATTTGTTCACAATTATTTGTATTGGTACTGCTCAATTTTGTACTTATTGCATTATTTTATATGTTTGTATGTGTTTTTGGAAAATAAACATTTGTGAAAAAAATGGCTAAAAAAGTTAAAAGGCACCCAACTGCTGGACTAAAGAAGACAAAGAACATAAGGCTGAAGAAATCAGTCATAGAAACCGTGGCTTATACTACAACTATAGAAGACAGTCGTTTTCTGCAGCGTCTCATATTTTTGTTACAGTGTATTCTATAATGCTTTATAAACGTTGTAGTTACCCTGTTTTATTCTTTTTTGTTTCTTTTCTTCTTTTCAACACTTTTGAGCTATGTTTCAACTTTTTGAGAGTGTTTTAATCATGATGAGCTAAGCCCAATCACTGAGACAGTGGAGGAAGCCATATTTCATGAACGAATGGTAACTATTTTTGATTCTTTATGACGTTTTGCTTTGGTTTTAATTGATTTATGATTTTTACTAATTAGTTTTGATTTTTTTATGGTGTATGCTTAGACTTAGATATTTTGATACGCCATGCTTATGATTTACAGTTAATGTTTTAAAAATCTATTTTCGGCAAAGAAACAGAGTCAATAAAAGAGCTAGAATTGTTAAGAATCATTATAGGCATCACTCGGATACGATTAATGGTGGAATCCTGAGTTCCAGTTTCTCTCAATATTATTATCATACTTTGATTATTTGCTAGTTTAAATCAGAATTAGGTCTAAAATGAATCTTCACAAGTTTCACAGAACGAACTATTTTTACCAGTTTTCTAAAACGACCAACGCCAACCTGTAATTTTCTGGATTCAGGCTTGCACTTTTAAGGTGTTAAATATTGGACCAATAATACGCTATTCGAGAAATTTCAATCCAACATAATTTGAATTTTGTGTCTACTTATCACATTTGTCGATATTTCTCTGCAGAGGGCTTAAGAACCGCCATTATTTCTTATTTCAGTAGCTTCTGGCTACTATAAATGAATATTTGACAATCATATTTTCTTATAAGGATTTTATATAAATATCAAGTGTATGTATATATACATTTAAAAATTCAATAAATTACTAGTACCAGCGCCCACAGGCATTATAATCTCAACTTATAGTGAGAAGATATGAAATATGAGAATATGAATCATGTTTGGTAGTCTCAATTAGAGCATTACCTGGTAGCCTCTTATAGAGCGTTACATGTTGCTAGATGTGATTGGATTTACCTCTTCAAGAGGCAAAAGCTTATATTAAAACAAAATGAGACATTTTACTTCAATCATATATAATGGCAGCCTTTTATCAATTTGATTATGATGAGAGAAATTGATATAACTTTTGAGTTAACTAAAACCATCTTCTAATAGCATATAGTCTCCCCCTGATTATGGCGGAAATTTATTCATTTCACATACGAAAACTTCAAATTTCATAAAGTATTATCCGTTTAATTCGAGGACATATACTTATGTTTATTTCTGGATTCGAAATATACCAGATTGTACCATAAATATTAACTTCAAGAGCTAGAAAAAGTTATGTCCTACAACTTTAAAAAATTTGTAATCTTTTAGACAAACACATTTACCATCAAACACTGATTACTTTTGGAAAACCAAAATTATATTGGTTAAACCCAAAAGCATATAAAACATGCAAATAGATCTCCAATAAAGTTGTGACATGTAGTTATAGGCACATTTTCTAAAAAAAAATATATCTCAAGATCAATTAATTCACTACAAGGGTTAATTATATAGGCTAAAAAGCTGGATATGCACCCATTGATCTTTTTTGTCCTAACATAGTTCTAATTTTAAGAGGAACGATCCCAAATTCCAGTGATTATTACCAGAGGAAAAATTAAAATTGCTCAATATCCCTTAAGAATGCAGAAATTTTTGTTTACTTGTAAGTGAAATTTGCTTAAACCATAGTAATGACATTTCGTTCTTCTTGGATCGATTGAGAAACCGATTCCAATTGGCTTATATGTTTCCTTTTTAGAAAATAAAGAAACTATTATCGTTATTCTTTTTAGAAAAAAATTTACATTGAGGTTGATGAAAGGTTTCTTGTAAGATAAATAGAAACCATTGTTTATCAATGTTTCATCTTTTTAAAATCGACGGGAATTTATCAAGTTCAAGATTTCTTATTAGAAATAGAAATTTTTATTGTCGTTGTGTAAAGACCGACAAAATTAAAGCAACCACACTTGGTAGATAACTATCTCGCTGTGAGAATTACTTAGATGAAATTTTCAAAATGATTATCTTCATTCTTCAAGAACCGAAGAAAAAAAATCACATAATATTGACAAGAATATAAAAATAAATAAAAATACCAATCTATTTTCCTCATCTTATGAAAATAAAAATTGATAACAATTGATTATACAATTTATCACAACCGTGTCTCCGAAGTTGTCATTACATATAGTTACCCATCATAGATACCAAAGCTAGCTCTGCCATATATGCAGGAAAAGCCGCGCTTGGGGGCACATAAAGAAAGACTATATATTCGAAAATTTTCTTTTTAGATTTCAGATAACAGAAGAAGGATTTTATATAAAACTTATTACATTGGGGTATAAATAAAAAAACTAGATTTATGAGGAATCACCAATAAAAGAATAGATTTGTAGGAAATTAAAAATAAAATGATATTTTGTTATTTATAAAAAAAAAATCTTAGCAAGGGTTACAAAAAAAAATGGCTTTAGACGGATAGAAACGTAAGACCGGGCCTGACAGATACTGAACAATATGTACATAAATTTGTTAAGACGACTAATTTAAAACATTCACAGGAAGTTAATATGTTAATCAATTAAAAGGACGACATACATGCCTAGGATTTGATGCGACCACGATGAGCTTCTATACGAGAAAACAAATTTGATAGTGCATATGCACGTAATATAAATATACCACCGCTCACTGCATGTTCAATTTAGTGTGCATCGTGTTGATGTGTGTCTCCACGAAAAACAAAACTTACATCAATAGTACATGAACCGTATAGGAATAGACTGCTACATGATCAATAAAATTAATTTTTATAATTAAGTAATCAGACTTATGAACCTTAGAGAAATGGTACAATGTGAAACTAGAATTCAGTGAAGATTTTAATTTAGTTTTCATACCCAACGACTTTTAATATCAGTGAAAGTATTAGGTACATTCGTGAAAACAGATTCACATATTTCAGAAAGAAATACTCACGACTTAACGTTCGGTTGTTGTTTTAAAAAAAAAGAAAAAAAAATTAAGATCAAGTCTGAACATATCAGATAATCATATAGGTACTCCTCGAATACAATTAGGTTTTGCCTATTAGGAAGCAAACCAACAAGGAGGATCTAAAAAAGAAAAATGGTAAAAACTTAACTAAAAAAATATTCAATTAGGTATATTTTTTGTAGCCGATTATTATTTTGATTAGGATCATTTATAGATATGTTTTTTGCAGTTGTTTTTGAAAAAGTCCCATTTTTTTCAAAACTTACAAATTCGTTCCGTTATAAACAATTTCATCCAGTAACAAGTTAACTGAAGAATTTCATCCAGTTACAAGTTAACTGGGTTAACTGCCAATTTGGTAAATTTTCTTTTAACTTGAGAAGCCTAAAAATCGCTTTAGTTAAATATTAACTTTAGTCAGTTAAACTAACTATAACAGTTGGTTTTTATGTGTCGCTATCTGATACATCCATATTCATTGGCTGAGATTTCATGGTCTAGTTTTGTCTCCTCCTCCTGAAAAATATAGACCGAAGAACCATATAATCATAAAAACATAGTTAGGCGATAAAAAATTGAAAGACGAGAAAACTAACGATAAAAATACTACCATTTTTTAACTATCATGAATCAAAGATCCAATACTCAATAACATCCGAACTCAATAACATCCGAACACAATAGCTCTCGAGAGAGTATCCAAACCCATTAATCTTAATAAAAACTAAATTAAAGCATAACCAAATAAACATCAAATGCGGTAAGTTTCATTGGTCTCGTATGAAAAGTAAAAGCAAACAAAAGACATCTTCATCGAAACTAGTTCTAAGTAAATCTTCAAAACATATTATTGCTGCGTCATAACTTTTCTTGGCTTCTTAGTTGAAGGCAAAGATCCACCAGTACTTTCAGGTTGTGATGATGATTGGGCTTGAAAAGTCAGTCCACCATCTTCAGATCTAGACCTCTTTTTCTTAGGATCAGAGGCAATTGCACCACCAGCACAAGTAGTTTTGTTGTGACCAGGCAGCTTGCATTTGCTGCAGCACCTGACTTTCTTCTCAGAAAGGGTCTCATTATAGGCCTTCCTTCTGTTCTTCCTAGGCCTTCCTGGTTTTCTTATGAGCTGGAGGAACAATCCTTGTTCTTGGCTGCATAAGAGAATAACAAAGAAAATTAATATTGTATAAGTGAAGAAGAAAACCATTAAAGTGTATAATAAGGTAGAACAAAGGTCATTGTACACTTTTAGATTTACGAGAACGAATTGAACTCCTGAAAGTGTAGTTTAACAGCACCAGTACCATCAAATTAATGGTCAATATGACCAAGCGAATGCTTATAATGGCCACTTATGTCAGTTCTTTACCGACACAAATATGTTAAACAGATATACAACTACTAGCTATGTTGCATCTGTTTTGATCAGGTCTCTACTATTGGGGTTCAGAACTGTGGCCACCAAATATGTGTACATTGTACACTAGCCTTATACTGTCATAACAAGCCTAACCCGACTAGTACATACAGTCCATTCCATTCTGCCCCTTTTGCAGAAGTAATATTGCAAAAATTGTAGTAGCTAATAGGAAATCACTTAACTTGATTGAGGAAAACAGTAGTTTCAGGGGTATATAAGCTATTATAGATTTCAAAGCATTGAAATAAGCAAACTAGAGGAAGACAATAAGAAAAAAAAATGGTTTGAAAGTTTTAAATGATCTCAGTTAATGAAAAAAAAATTCTAAGTTCATACTCCACATATACCTATAAAAATATGCAAAAGAAAAACAAACAAAATGTTTAACATATTGGTAAAAGAGAATCATTGTTAAAACTAAGAGTATGTTATGAACACTTACTCAACCCAATTGGGTCTGATTTTCTGTAGAACACAGACTGCATGTTGACATGGAAAACCCCTTAACTGCCACTGCACACAGCTACAAGTATGTTTGTCTAGGTCAACAGTGAATATCGTATTATGTATGCTTGTAACTTCATAGAGCTTCCCAGCAACAACTCTTTCTACCTTGTATTCCCCTATTTTGTTGAACATTTTCTTCAGTAATTTTTTGGCAGTAGGAACCAAATCCCCAGATTCCCATTCAATACAAACATTTCTTCTCTTGTAAAACAACCCCATCACCAGCTGTCCATACATTAAAACAAGTTTGCAAACGGGTTTCTCTCTAATGTTGGTTACATATTATTGAAACTTTCAAAAAAGTTGTTAGTTAAGTGTTCACAAGAGCTCTTGTGGTCAAAAAAGGCCCTACACCAACTTTTAGGATCCTCACCCATCAAATACTCACAAGCACTAACATTCTCTGACATCATACTATCCATGTGTGCCTAAAAAATTGAATCATATTTATTGTTATAAGCATTTGACTAACAAGCATTCAATCATTTACGGACTAATTAACGCATAAAGTCATACATAAGAAACCAAACCTGAAAGTGTTTATGTTTATAAGCTCTAGCAGCATTCCAGAAAAGAGTGTGCAGCCCTTAAAGTGTGTTTTGAAGTTTGAATACATGTGCCTGTCATGAATCAGAGGGTTAATATAAAACATACATTATATATTTTGTAATAATAAATGACTAAGTTAGTAGTTAATTTGTTACCTGAAGCAAAACCTATGTGGTGAAGTAGGGAACAATTTCTGAACAACATCTCTCAACCCTTCCGTCCATCAGATATGAAGTTGATCGGCTCAATGGGATGATCATCCAATCTAGGTTTGAGATGTTTCAAGAACAACAACCAATTCTCCGCACACTCATTTCTACAAACCATGATCCCTAAAAGAACCAATCCATTCTGCCCATCTAGAGCAGTAGAAGATAGTAGGCATCCACCATACCTTCCCTTAAGATGACATCCATCCAGCCCAACCATATTTCTACAACCATTTATAAATGCCCTCATAGGGGCCTCAAAAGAAATGATCACAGATTCAAAGGAGTTATCTCTCCTGCAAGTAGAAACAAGGAATGTTGTAAAAACTAAAACTCAAAACTAATCACTTATATGAACAATTGAAGTAATGAAATTACCTTCCATAAGTGAAGGTAGCAATTGATCCTGGATTAGTCCTTTTGATCATTTCACACAGACTTGGTATGAGCCCGAAACTCTCATCAAAGCTTACATTGATCCTCTCCAAAACATTGTTTCTGGCCTTCCAGGCAACGTGGTATGGGATCAAGGTGGTGTGGCTTGTCCAAAACTGAACAGCAATCTCAGAAGGCTAGGGTACAGTCTTGCCATGTGATTCCTTTAACTTTTCGATCACATGCTGAGCTACAAATTCAGGATTTGCACATGAATTCCTCCTATAACGATCTCCAATACAAGTGTGGTGCAAGTGGAAGTCTCTTATGCCCCAGGTTGGCTCACCATGGATCACCCTTGCAGATATATACCAAGGACAGAGAAAGGGCTCTCCAAAGCCTTTGCACACAGCCTTGACTCTAATATTATCACCCTTCGTGAACCTGCTTACCGTCCTAGCGGATACACAATGTTTTCTGAGATGTTTCTGAAAAGCTGCCTTGTCAGGAAATTCTAACCCCTCTTCAATTCTATCTTCATCTACAACTTGTACTTCATGGTTTGGTTCAGGGAATAACTCAGGATCCACTAAATCAGCAGCAAAGGAATCTTCAAAATCACTGGCATTGAACCACTGTTGCCCATTGTCAACATTCCTTACGGGCACATTATCAACATTACCAATTTTCTTTCCTTTACCTTCATCAATATCAAAATTAATCAGAGGTTCATTAACTTCCTTGACAATTGCATCACATGACAACCCTTTAGAAAATAAAAATTAGTAACACATTAAGTATCACTATAAACAAACCAAATTTAAAAGGAAAAACCAATTACTTTCAGCTTCATCATTTGTCTCCTGTAATGTGTCATAATGATCATCTACATGTTTAGACACCAACAAAAATCTATATTAACATCAAACTGCAAACATAAAATTCTAATGAATTGTGAAATTTCAAAATAGAAACATTACCTTCATCTTCCTCACTATCCTCACCATTGCTGCTTTTCATACTAAAATTGTGTAAAAACTCCTTCCAATGTACCTCACTGTAAATGGGTGGTTGGATCCATGACTGGTCTTCCGGATGGCAGTCATCTGCATTAAGATTCTCAAGGTGCAACACTGGTTCCTTAGTAGCATTGACTACTTCTTCAACAACATCTACTTTATCTGAGGCTGACTTCCAAAATTCAGAACCTAGTGAATCATCATCTAGGTTCACAATGCCTTACTGGCACCAATGTTGATGTTGTCAACAATACTTGCTTGAGTAGTGTTTGTAGGCTCCTCAACATGGCTCTCAAAATCCAGAACCATCTTAGATAAACAATCACCGACTGTCTTCTTAGCTTTTTCAATCAGCCTTGGGCTTTTTCTGGGAGATAAAGTTGGCCTTGGCCCTTCCTGAGGTGTTGAATCCCTGTTACATTTAAAAACAGTTCTATCAACTTGACTAACTGAACATGAGTTAAGAGAAAGTTACCTGAACCTAAAACTTCGGAAGGAAATGTGTAGATATGCACATGAAAATTTACAAACAAAATACCAAAAGAAATGTGCGATCTGATTAGTCAAATATAAGGCTACTAGTTCAAGAGCATGGTCAATAAGCTGGTAATCATTCAAAGTCTATGTGTATACAAAAGAGAAACATGACCAAAGAGGTAGTTAACATGCGACATGCTTGGGCCTCTTTCCAACTATTTATATTCCAACCATTTATAACCAAATGTCCAAAATCGTAGTTCATGCCGCTGCAAGAGAAAATGGCAGATAAGTCAGGTTACTCACAGTTGCCCATAGTTTTACGAAAATAAGGAAATCTTTGTGATATCACAAACAATTTACTCGGATGATTAACACAAAACCATCTCCTGATATATGATATGCATACATGTCAGTATGTTACCTCTTTCTGGCAAAGATGTATGACAAGATTAACAGAACCAGTGCCAACCACCATAAAGCTAGATTATATTTTCCTATAGTTAGATGATCAAGACAGCATTGAGTCATCTGAACTACTTTAGACGGGAAGGTGAATGGGTCCTGCTATGAACTCAACAACAACAACAACATATATTTGTAAGTCATTTGATGCAGTTTCAATAAAATTTGTCAACATTTGCAATTGACACAACATATCTTTCGTTCTCAGCATACTTAGTGTTTGATATGCAATTAGGATTTGCTATGTTATGGCAGGTTTAGTAAGAGCTAAAAACACAATGAATATAATGTTTACTAATGTTTTAGATGCTTACTTCAATTCCAATTCCAGTTAGTGGTCGCAATAATCAAGATATTAACAATTATAAAATGACCTTTCTCATAAGTCTATGTTCATGACACTCATAATAGCAACAGAGAGGAAAAAATCTCCACTAGAGAAAATTCAATTTCAGGAACCCATTAATCAAAAGACAGAATTTCATCCACTATAAAGTCTGACAGTATAACTTCTCAATCAAAAAAATTCAAAAACCTAAATATACTTGGAAAAGAACACACAGACTGAACCCAAATTTCAAGATCGGTTAAAGAACCCTAATTTAAAAATCCAAAATTGAAAAGCCCTAATTTGTAATCGAGCAAAAAATCCCCAAATATGAACAAATACAAAACATTCATAGTAATAAAACATATAAACAGAGTTAGGGTTCGTGAGATTATACATATTAGAAGTTGCAGCAGTTTTCTTGTTCATTAATTCTTCATCAACCATTATCTTCTTCCCCATTTCTTCAAAAGTCCAGAAATTACTTAGTTTCTCACCAGAAAACACACTCTATCAACTGGTTTATGGATGAAACACAAACTTAGATCTTCATTCTTTATATACTGATAGAATATTAAAATTCTAGGAGAAACCCTAACCAATTTCTGGCGGGAAATATCTTGATAAGGATACATCAGATGGAGTTGTTTGGGATATATCCTAAATTCATGCTTGTAATCTTCTCAACCCATATCCTTCTCTCCACTCTGCTTCCATCTTCTCTAACAACACATTCTTTCATCTCCTCCTAACCCACTCGATAGAGTTGAAACATAAGAGAAAGGTTATATGCGTCTTTTTTTTAAATTTTAAGGTATTACCACCAGCATAACACCTGCCTTTTCAATCGACAGCTCAGCTAGGTCCCACTTATTTAACAATTTGACTGTTAATTTTAAACAGTAGGGTAGTTTTAGAAGTTTCGAGAGAAACGGGTCATATATGTGTATCGACTCATAACTTTGGGATAGAAATAACTAATTCCCTTCTGATCACGAAACAATCAAACCAACAAACGGAAAAAAAAAATCGTGAAAATTAAAAGAAAAAAAATCTTTAATTAAAAAATATTCTCATAAGTTGGAGGATAATCATAGTTATATAGGATTGGATTTTGATAAGAAGGTATTTTTTTAATGATGAAATGTTTATACTTCCTTTGCTAATAAAAAGAAAAAGAAAACCTAATAAGTATTTCTTTTCATTTACAAATCTTTACAATATCGATTCCTCCCTTTTTTTTCCTTTTCTTCTCTTCTTCTCTTCTTTTTCTCCTCTTCTTCTTCATTTCATCGTGGATTCTAAAAATTTCTTCCTCGATTAATTCCTTCCATAAAAATGATTAGAATGAAATAATGTTATAGGCCACGCCCTGATCCTGGAGCTGGAATTACGTCTCAAAATAAAGAAAAACAAGTTTTGAAAGGTAAATTGCATGCAATTACAAATCAAGAAGAGGAAGAGAACTCCGACGATCAATGATGCGTGTCGTAAGTGCAAAAAATTACTCGATATATTTCTCACTAATTAAATAATAATATAGCGGTAGTAAGGATCGTTCCCACAGAGAGCTGTGTAATTGAGATGTTATTTAGATTAGCAAAACTAGAATAAAAGTAAAGACAAAGGGGGGATTGGTTATTTAAGTTAACTAAGACTAAAATAATAAAAATAAAGAGATGATTAGGGAGTCATTCGCCGTTACCAAACGTTGAATGAATTAGTATACTTATATATCTTTCATTAGAACCATGCATCGCCAACCGTAGAATAGCATATAGATCAGTGTTATCCCCAAAACTCCTTTTATCACTGGATACGGAAGTTCTCGACTACCAGATTCTATTCAACTAAGCCACCAAGTAGTAGATCACTCAAGGTGTAACCCAATCGAATGTTTTAGGCTTTGTGAATTTAGGTTGATCCCAATAGTTAAACTCTTAGATCAAGGTTCACTTGGTGATGTTGTATTCACTCGCAATTGCTCCACGGAATCCCTTTGCAAGGTCTCGTGATTTCTACTTATGCACGAGTCAATGGACGATTACTTATCTCATAACTCAATACTAGCATTAAACTGATCAATAGACTAATCCAATTGTACACTTGAACAATCTAGAAATCAATCATAAACCCTAGATATAGTGAAAATAAATGATAATGATTAAAACTCCAAATAAACTTATACTACTAATAAAGCTTCACGCTTAAAACATTGAATTCATCCTTAATCAATAAAAACTAGCTACTCATTATACAAAAAAGAAGAAGAAATGGCATGGTTTCCCCCAAAAGGGGTAAACCCTAGAATATAGAATTAATCTCTCTTCTCGTTTCTTGTTTTGTAAAACTAGGTCTAAAAATATATGTGTGTGTAGGTATGATATATGTGTCTATCATATAGGTTTCCAAGTTATAGAAATCCCCTTACTCGAATCCCGGTCGAAATAGGTTTCCAAAACTCCAAAATATGCCAAAAATAGATTTTCACGCTCAGTTTATCGATGGCTCGACCCATCGAGATTAGCCATCAAGAAGAGAATTTATTTTTCTTCTGGATTTTATTTTCTCGGTGGCTTGAACCCCCGAGAAAATTGAGTTTCTCGATGGCTTGACACATCGAGAAAATCTTGAACTTGCTTTTCTTATAACTTCTTCCTATGAAGTCGGAATGACCTCATTATTTCGTCGTTGTCTTCGTTTATTCATTCAGTTAAATGTGGTGATGAGAAATCCTGGATTTGGAAAAAAATTATTTGGTATTTGGCTCTTCTTCCTTCACAACACTTTTTTCCTTGCACAATCTAACATTTTGTAGTTTTGGATGATTCACCTACTAAAAGATAAATAAAAAAACAAACATAATATATAATAATTCACAAGAAATCTAGCAAATACTAGCCTGAAATTGATACTCAAAACATAAAATATGCACTTATCAAATTCCCCCACACTTAGCTTTTTCCATTCCTCGAGCAAACTAAACTAAACTAAACTAACTTAAAATACAACAATTCCATTTTGTTGAGGAAACGGTTACACTTAACATGTGTAACAAACCTTTAAACCCCCAGGTGTCCCTAGTGGACGAGTTATAGTCTCGTGAGGGTTTACAAGAGATATACCTATAAAACCTAAATTCCAACTTTCAAAAATTCAAGATCACATGCATCCAAAGAGCTACGAAGACTTAAAGTTTCTGCACACTAATAATAAGAAGTTAGAAATTCCAAAGAACATTATTCTCATGTTAACTCTTGAGTTAGGAGAAAACCACCATATGAAATAATTCAGCTTCAAGAGTGACGGAATAAGCATTCTGCCTCACCAGTAGGGTTTTATAAATTTGACACTCAAAAGACGCACTTTATGGTTCTCACACGTGTGCAGGCAGTTGTGAAGATAGAAATCCTACACATGTTAAATGGTGGGAAGGAAAAGTAACCTTCTGAATTATATGAAGATGTTATCCCATAGAACGTGGGACGAAAAAGAACCTTTTTTTTAATTCTGATGACCTATAAGAAAGAAAATCAACCACTATGTAAGGATGGGAACGCTTACTTACCTTCTCACCCGATTCACAATCAACACCACTCTCACAACATCTAATAGAAACGTCCTCAGTCTTCGTTTTTCAACTATTGATGATGAACTCTTGAACTTCGTAGAACTTTGACAATTTTTAACTATGTTCCTCAATTCCTTGTTGTTTGAAACTTCTTTATAAATTTCTTCTTCCACAAAACTTTATTAAAATGTATACAAACTAAGGTAATAAAAGAAATTTTCTCTTGTTTTTTTTTTTCTTTTTTCTATATTTTTTTTTCTCTAAAACTTCAAAATAAAATACAAACTGAAAAATAAAATAAAATGAAGCAATAAAACTACTATGGTCGTGACTCGTGGGATAAGTACTTTACCACTTGATTCTTCACAACTTGTATTGTCTTGATATCATGAACTTCACTAACTCTCATCTTTTGATATTTTTTCACTCTTGTATATTAGTCTTCAACATGTATATATAATTCTTCTCTTTGTATTGTTGCTTTACTTGAATATAAAATTCATTCTTGTATTGTTGCTTGTAAACCTTGATTGTATTCAACTTTCTTCATGGTTTTTATGTCGCATCACTTGTTGATGATGATGATGTTTCTATGGACCTGTTTTTGTCAATAGAATAGTGCTGACTGCAAACAAGACTATAAGATAGAGTTAGTAATTCTGATGACACCTTTATGATTGATAGAAATATCACTAAATAGATCAAAAAGTAGTGCTGAAATTGGTGCGAAGTTGGGTAGCTCATCATTCTATCCAGAATTAGTGCAGATGAAACACTCTAGACGGACAATTCAGACAGGTACAAAGAATTGCAGGTATGGTGCCTCACTCATGGGTATTGAATGATCATCTTCTCTAGTATTGTATTCTATCTGCGCCTAATTTTCCACCGGCAGTTTAAGTCCCTTTTTGTTAGCTCTAGCCTCTACAAAACTAAGCAACCCGAATATAGTTCTCTAATGCTTCTAAATTAAGTTATTTCGGTAAGAACTCCGTATGTAATCTTAGCTAAAAGTATACAAAGTGACTCTAAAATCTTTAAAATTTGGAGGTTTATGCAAAAATATATACAAAAAGTTCAAAAATTATACCTATAAAAGTAAAGACTAAACTCTATATGCTTAATCACTCCCCCAAACTTAAAATTTACATTGTCCTCGATGTAAATTGACTCCTCCAATGTAAAATCAAGATGGGAAATAAAATAATGATATGAAAAACTAAGAAAAACTCAAAATAAAGGGAAACAAATACAAAACCAATGAGTTGCCTCCCATTCAGCGCTTAGTTTAACGTTCTCAGCCTGACCTTCTGGTTAGCACCCGTAAACCAACAATCTGAAAATCTGGGGATCCACCCAGACAAAAATCTGCAGTTCTAATAACAGATTCACAAAAACGTTAGCATAAGAATAAACTAAGAAAACTATTATTTTATGGAAGTTTTCCCCACACTTAGTCTTTTCTACACTTGGAAATGCATAAAGAGCATAGAACATGGGAACTTCTTTGGGTTCCTCTCGGTGAACCTGCACAATGCTAGAATCAAACACATCTAGTGGTGGATAATTAGAAGCAAAATAATTCTCAAGAATTTTAGTAGCACAAATACACAACCCTAAGTGAGGTAGCTCCTTAAAAATCGGGTTTTGGGGGAACTATTTGGATTGGGGGAGGATCAAAATATATAGAGGTATGCAAAGGATTATAAAAACCTATCACAATCTCTTGTATTACGGGATCCTCATCATTCTTAAAGAAATCTAATGAACTATTTACCTCTTGTATATCGTGGTCCTATATCAAACTCTTTAAAACCATTGTTCAGCAGATTCTGCTTCAAATGAAATCTTAGCATCATTATAATCCGTGGCAAGCTTAATTGGGTCTTCCACGAAATCAATCAATTTTGTTTCATTCTCAATCACCATCTCTTTAACAGACTCATCATCAAAATTAGAGTCCTGTCCCAGAAAGTTTAGTTCATTGGTGCATCTTCTAATATCTTCATTTGAGTATGTTACACCATTAATAACAATATATATGTCATATCCAGTATCCTCCTTTTGAAAAGGAAAATGATAGTTATTATGATCCGGAGTTGGAATAACTTCATCATTATTTCAAGAACTTTCCAAAGGTTGCTCTTCTTCGTAATCGCCATCATAATTTTTGTCAACCTCATAATCTCCATTATCCAAACGACGTTGGAATTCCATCTCTATGAGCCTATTAATTTCCTGAAGAGTTTCCTATGATGCTCCATCTTCTTCCAGTTGTTCGTGTTGTTTAAAGAGTTTCCTGATGTTAATACGTTTTCCGCCATTACTCACGATAAAATTTCCATACCATATCTCTTCTTTTGGAAAGGCATGATGAATATGAGTAGGTCATGATTTGGTAACATGAGTTTTGGGTTCCAAACTCTATGGCATCTGCTCATTACTAGAAAACAACTGATCAGAAGTATAACTATCCTTCCATCCTTGTGATTGTTCTTTTACATACCCGTCATAAGGTTGTTGGCATGTATGAGAATAACCATAAGGTTCCGCAGGGTACTGGTCATAGCAAAAAAATTGGTTTTGATTATACCCATGGTATGGTTGGTAGTTGTCATAATATTAAGATTGAATACCGTATTGATTACCACTATCATATGATTGATCTTGTGCATCGTACATGTTATTTACGTAAGGAAACATGACGACTCACAAGAAAAACGAAAAATATACTAAGACCTAAAAAATAAATAAAAGCAAAGGTGATACTTACAACCTGTTTTCAGAATTTGCCTCCCGTTTTTGACGAGATTTGAACACCTTCAACGAGTTGTTAACACCACAAAAACCTAAAAATCTGAAAACACTAAAGAAAAAACGTGAAAAATTCCTAAACTACTAAATGAACTAAAATAAATAACAAATCAATTAGCGACTGCTCCCCGGCAGCGGCGCCAAAATTTGATGCATGTCGTAAGTGCATTAAATTACTCAATATATCTTCCATTAATTAAATAATAATATAGCGGTAGTAAGGAACGTTCCCACAGAGAACTGTGTAATCGAGATGTTATTTAGATTATCAAAACTATAATAAAATAAATATGAAGGGGGTTTGTAGATTAATTAACTAAATAAAAAGACAATAAAAATATAATAAGAAAGATGATTAAGGAGTCCTTTGCCGTTACCAAATGTTGACTGAATTAGTATACTTATCTATCTTTCGTTAGGACCATGCATCACCAACCGTAGAATAGAAGCTAGACCAGCTCTATCCCCAAAACTCCTTTTATCACTGGATGCGGAAGTTCTCGACTATCAGATTCTATTCAACTGAGCCACCAAGTAGTAGATCACTCAAGGTGTAACCCAATCGAATGTTTTAAGCTTTGTGAATTTAGGTTGATCCCAGTAGTTAAACTCTTAGATCAAGGTCCACTTGCTGATGTTGTCTTCACTCGCAATTGCATGGTTTCCCCCAAAAGGGGTAAACCCTAGAATGTAAAATTAATCTCTCTTTTTGTTTCTTGTTTTGTAAAACTAGGTCTAAGAATATATGTGTGTGTAGATATGATATATGTGTTTCTTATATATGTGTCCTAATTGCAGAAATCCCCTTACTCGAATCCCGGTCGAAATAGGTTTCCAAAACTCCAAAATATGCCAAAAATAGGTTTTCACGCTCAGTTTCTCGGTGGCTCGACCCATCGAGTTTTCTTATTTTCTCGATGGATTGACCCTTCGAGAAAATAATTTATTTTTCTGGATTTTGTTTTCTCGACGGCTTGACCCTCCGATAAAATTGAGTTTCTCGATGGCTTGATCCATCAAGAAAATCCTGAATTTGCTTTTCTTATAACTTCTTCATATGAAGTCGGAATGACCTCATTCTTTCGTCGTTGGTTTCGTTTCTTCGTTGTTTTTAATGTGGTAATGAGAAATCCTGGATTCGGACAAGTTCTACTTGGTCTTTGGCTCTTCTTCCTTCATAACACTTCTTTTCTTGCACAATCTAACACTTTGTAGCTCTTTTTTGGATGATTCACCTACTAAAAGATAAATAAACAAAAACAAACGTAATATATAATAATTCACAAGAAATCTAGAAAATACTAACCTAGAATTGATACTAAAAACATGTAAAATATGCATTTATCAACTACTGGTGATCTTCGTTCTAACAATGTGAGGGAAATTAGAAATGTTCCAGATCCAAGACCACTCACGATGGCTGAGCTTAAGCGGAGACAAGAAATTATGTTAAGAACTATGGCGAGACTAGAAGACCTCACAAAACTTCATCCTCGACTTCCTTCATCGAGTGACAGAAGAACTAGGGGGTAGTGTTGTTTTCATAGAAGAACTACCGTCCTTGGGGATGGAGACTCATACCCAAGCAAATATGCCCTCTCCATACCACATCAGGAGTTTCACCACCTGTGAGAAACCCGTGAATCAAGAAGCAAACCGCTTGGTAGAAAACTCATGTGAAGTTCTGCATTTCTCAAAACTCCAACACGGAGACGTAGTTGCTGCCTTGAACCGTGTTGCTACTGATTCACATCTGATCCAAGTCTTTGAAAAGGGACCAGAAATATCTGGGTCATATCACCTTTCTGTGAGTAATGTCACCTTTACCGAGGAGGACATGATGGCAGAGGAAGGACACAACTGAGCCTTGTATGTGACTGTTTAACTCAAAGACTTCGAGTTTAGAATAGCACTTGTCGATACAGGCGCCGCGGCCAACATAATCACTCTCAAGACTCTTAAGGCTGTAAAAATTTTACCAAACAAGATTGTACACTATCCTATCATGATGAAAGACTTCGAAGGGAATAACAACAGTACATACGGACACGTCTTCTTAGGAATCAAGGTGGGACCTATCCGATCAAAAGTGAAGTTTCATGCTATTGAGAAATAACCTGAATATCATATGAAAACAATTGCGATCTAGTACTCCTTATGATCCAATTGTTTCTCTAGAGAATTCCATCAAGGAGTTGACTAAGGATACAATAAGGTTTATATTAAGTATGGGGGGAACAATTAGTAGTCCATCTCTTTCTCTAGAAGAATCACACGAGCATTTATAATCTAGTACTCCTTATGATCCATTGTTTTTCTCGAAGAATCCCTCATGGAGTTGACTGAAAATATAAAAAGGTTCAGATTAATATGGGGGGGGGGGGGAACCAAAAAGAAGCCCAAATCTTTTTCTAGACGAATCCCTCAAGAAGTTGACTGAGAATACAAATAGATTTGCATTAAGTGTAAATGAAAGTCTTGCAGAGAATAATATTGCTCAAAATGATCTTAATTTCCAATATAGTGCTACCCTTGATAATTTTTCACCTAGTAAAGATGACGAGAATAAAATTGGTAACGCTACTTATTTAGACGAGGTTCAAACATCTTCATATTATTATGATGATGAGGATAGTATTGGTGAAAAACTTGAAATATACAGGCAGAGTGATCAAGAAATTGTCACTCCAATTTTGCTTCATGATGATAGTATTATTTCTAGTTCAAATCCAAATAATCTTAATGATTATTCACCTATTCAAAAGGAAGAGGATCTGACTAGAGATACCAATGTTTTAGACGATGTAGAATTTTTTTGTTTTGAAGCAGATAATGGTTTAGAGGAACGAGTTTTTCCTGAGACTAGTGATTTAAAGTCTAATGATTCGAAGACAATAGTCTCTGACGAAGATGATAGACTCTTAGAGAATTTTAATGTTATAAAGGACGATTTGATTCATGTTGATAAAATAGTTCCCCCAGTGGATTTTGTTGTCCTAGACACCCAACCTTTTCAGGTCCCAGAGGATAAAATACCAGTGATCTTAGGTCGTCCCTTTTTAGATACATATAATGTTGTCATCAATTATGAAAATAGAATAATTAATTTTTATTTTAGTAACATGACTATTGAACTGAATCTATTTAGTATGAGTAGACAACCTTCTTTTGAGATCTATGATTTAGAAGAAGTTAACATAATTAGTACTCCAGTTCAGAAATCTTTGCCAAACACTTTGTTAGAAGAGCCATTAGAGAAATGCCTAGCCCACTTTGGGTTTGATGTTGACGATGATAATGTTATTAATAAGCTGAATAATTTATTAGATTCTGCACCTTTGATGGACACTTATAATATATGGAAAGATAAGTTTGAACTTCTACCAGTTTATAAGTCTACCTTATTTCCTTCTATAGAGGAAGCTGAGTGTAGTTCTGACCTTAAGAACCCTAGAATCCAACCAACAGTTTTTAGTCCATCTGAGAGTAATGTCCACCCTAAGTTTGGGGGTACCGATGATTCTTGTGATTATCAAGTATCCATGCTTAAAGTACCTCACTTAGGGATTGTCTACCATTTTTCAAGACCATCTTCAAATTAGATTCCCTGAGCCTGTTGATATCCAGAAAGAAGTTCAGTTGTTAGAAACCCATCCTTTGGTCGATGTGGTTTACCTAGGAAATGATACCAAGATTGACTTTGTTTTCCCACCAAAATATTTTTCTTCCATATGTGGGAACGTATGAATTTCAAATGTACCAGTTATTAAGTTTTGAGACTAAGCCTAATTACTTTACCAAATTAGAATCGACGCATTTGTTTAAGAATGATCACCATTTTTATAGTAGTCAACTGTGTGAGTCAAATTTGATTGACTTTGAGGATCCACAATTATTCATGTTATTATTAGGTGCTTCAAATTTATTAGTTCAGTTACTCCAGACTTTACAACCTGATCCTGTTGATCCTGCTTATAAGAAAATCCATCCCATGAAAATATTTTATCTAGACCCATTCATAGAGACCGAACCTGAACCTCAACTAGATGTAGTTGACTTAAACAAGACACTAGATCGGGATAAGGGTGTACTTTGTTTGTTCACTTTCTGGGTCTGCTGCAATTTCCTTCTATTTTGGATAATATTATTTTATTCGGATGACCCACAGTTGTTCCGACTTTTATGAGGTGACTAATTCTTTCTTAGTCTGGCTGAAGACTTTAAACTTAGCACTTCTTGGGAGGTAACCCATGCTTATGCGACACGGTAATATCTTTCCTTAACTCATTTCCTTCCATTAGTAACAGTTTCTCCTTGTTCATTTTTTTAATCATTCATCTTTAAAACATTGAGGACAACGTTAGATTTAAGTTTGGGGGTAAGGGAGAAACTTTTAAGTTGAAATATGAAACTCCAAAGTCTAGAAACTTGTGAACAATTCAGGATGACACTAACCATTCTAGGTAGATAGAAACTTAACTCTTTTTCTATAGGAATTGGTGTGCCCAAACTTCATGGTCTATTCATAAAAGGATGCCTAGCTCAGGTGTTAGAGATAACATGACAGTTGTCACTATATCTCGGAGTCTATCTCGACCATATCACCTTCTTTTTTATTTTTGCAATTTTTGTGTTTCTCTAAGTGATTTGGTGGGGCACCAATATCGAATTATTATCGATGTCAGGATAAAGTAGAGTGTTTGAGATCAAGCCCTATTATTGTATTAATTAGACTATTATTCAAAAAAAAATTGAGTATTGACACTTTGATAGCAATATGTGTGTGTTCTCCCTGTCTCTGTTGCCTAAGAAAGCGTGCAACGCAGGATCCATGAGAACTATCATGTAAGATGCTGATAAGGAGCATGCGCTTAGATTCATTTGATCCAATCATGTTGTCAGTACATTTTAATAATTTTTTTATTTTCAATAAATCGACCGCTGAACCCTTGTATATACCAGCTGAGTCGATATTGGTATAAGGAGTGTATCTAAATCCATTAGGTTTCATCCTGGCGGCGACCTTCATACAGATATGGGAAACATCGTTCACCATAGTCAACATGTGCAAACTTCATTTTGTCTATATCCATTTTCTAAATCTTTTCATGTGATTGTACTTCATAGATTCTGAGTATTGTGGTTGAATGACTATTTAAGTAGAGTTTTGAATTCTTGTATGAATTTTAATACGTTGAGTGAAAATTCGTGTGCAGCAATTAGTACAAGGCATGGGTGCCTTTGTAACTTTTAATGGGTGCCTTTAGTACTTTTTCGAGCCAATTTTTCCAACAATGTTTATTTTCCAAAAACCTATAAATACATAAAAACACAATATTAGTACAAAATGAGTTCCAACACTATAAAAGTTGAGAGCAAATTAGACACATAAATGTGTCTATCAAATACCCCCAAACTTATTGTTTGCTAGTCCTCGAGCAAATCTAATCTAGAAAATAAATCCTAACTCACTTTCGCAGGCATCGCGGTTGCACTTAGCGTGTGCAATAAGCCTTTAAACCCATAGGTTTCCCTATCGGACGAGTTTTGTCTCGTGAGGGTTTACGAGAGGTGTACCCACAAAACCTATACTCCAAACCATAGCTACCTGTGAACGATTGAGGATAGATACTAAACAGGCTATTTAGTAGGCATACTAAATTCTTCGCCTATAAGAATCATTACCCTATATGAATCCAATTACGGTACACGAGTTTTCACTCAGCGTACTAAAGTTCATATAAGAATTTAAAGCTCTACTTAAATAGTCATTCAACCATAATACTCAGAATCTATCAAAGTACAATTACATGAAAAGATTTAGAAGATGGATATAGACAAAATGAAGTTTGCGCCTGTTGAATAAGGTGAACGGTGTTTCCCATATCTGTCTGAAGGTCGCCGCAAGAATGAATATATTGAGATACGCTCCCACTAGTCTTATTCCTTAAACTAATATCGACTCAGTTGGTATATACACGGGTCCCAGCGGTCAATTTATTAAAAATATTTTAAATGTATTGACAACATGATTAGCTCAAATGAATCCAAGCGCATGCTCTTTATCAGCATCGTACATGATAGTTCTCATGGATCCTACGTTCCACGCTTGCTTAGGCGACGGAGACAGGGAGAACACATATATTGCTATCAAAGTGTCAACACTCGATTTTTTTTAATAGTGGTCTAACAATACAATAATGGGGCTTGATCTCAAACACTTCATCCTGGCGGTGATAACAATTTGATACTGGTGCCCCACCAAATCACTTAGAGAAACACAAAAATTACAAAAATAAAAACAGAAGGTGATATGGTCAAGATAGATTCCGAGATATGGTGACAACTATCATGTTATTTCTAACACCTGAGCTAGGCACCTTTTATGAATAGACCATTTAGCTGGGTACACTAATTCCTATAGAAAAAGAGCTAAGTTTCCATCTACCTAGAATGGTTAGTGTCACCCTGAATTGTTCACAAGTTTCTAAAGTTTGGAGTTTTATTATTTCAACTAAAAGTTTCTCCCTTACCCCCAAACTTAAGCCTAACATTGTCCTCAATGTTTCAAATTAAAGTGAATACCAAAAATATAGGTAACTAGAGGAATAAAGAGGTAAGTCAGAAAGATAGTACCTGGGCAAAACGTAACAATCCTTTCTTTGGAGAATAAGACAGAAAAAAAAACCTACAAAAACTTACTAATGTACAACAACATCCTTGATGGTCAATCAAGGTAAGCAGGGTCCTCCAGAGGGACCTCCTCAACATCACCTGCAGGAAAAGGCTCTAAAATGGGTTTCAATCTCTGACCATTAACCTTTGAAGAACTACTACCATCCAGTGTTTCAATCTCAATAGCACCATGAGGAAAAATAGTACGAACTATAAAAGGACCCGTCCACCGAGAGTGTAACTTCCCGGGGAATAGATGCAAACGAGTATCATACATAAGAACTTTTTGACCCGGAGAAAATGACTTTCTTAAAATATTTCTATCATGCACAAGTTTCATTTTGTTCTTATACTCCTTAGCACTATCGTATACATCTCTACGAATCTCGTCAAACTCATTGAGCTGGAGCTTCCTGTGAGCTCCCGCCTTGTCAAACGAAAAATTAAGTTGCTTTACAGCCCAATAAGCTCTATGCTCTATCTCGACGGGTAGGTGATATGCCTTGCCAAAAACTAGACGATAAGGTGACACCAATGGGGGTATTAAACGCAGTACGGTAAGCCCATAAGGCATCAGTAAGCCTCAATGACCAGTCTTTCCGATTAAGATTAACTTTTTTATCTAAAATACGTTTTATCTCCTTGTTGAAAACCTCTACTTGACCGTTAGTCTGTGTGTGATATGGGGTATCTACTTTGTGGGTAATACCGTACTTTTTCATCAAAAGCCTATATGGTCGATTACAAAAGTGCGACCCTCCATCACTGATTATAGCCCGCGATGTACCAAAACGTGCAAATATGTTATCATTCAAAAACTGGATCACAACCTTGTGGTCATTTGTTCTACACGAAACCGCCTCAACCCACTTAGACACATAGTCTACAACGATAAGGATGTAAAAATAACCAAAATAATTAGGAAAAGGACCCATAAAGTCAATACCCCACACATCAAAGACCTCAATAACTAGAATAGGGTTCAAAGGAATCATATTTATACGGGAAATGGTTCCTAACTTCTGGCAATGCTCACAAGTAATACAGTAATGGTGGGTGTCTTTAAACAACGAAGGCCAATAGAATCCACACTGCAACATCTTAGCAGCGGTTTTCTTAGTACTAAAATGACCCCCACAAGCATGATCATGACAAAAGGAAATAATACTGGACTGGTCACTCTCAGGTATACATTTCCTAATAATCTGGTCTGGACAATACTTAAACAGATAAGGATCATCCCAGAAGAAATGCTTAACCTCGGATAAAAACCTAGAACGATCTTGTTTACCCCAATGTTGGGGCATCCGACCAGTAACAAGATAGTTCACTATATTAGCATACCAAGGTAATTGGGAAATAAGAAAAAGTTTTTCATCAGGGAAACCATCCCTCACAGGAGGGGAATCATCAAGGAATTCAAAGACAAGCCTAGACAAGTGGTCCGCTACTACATTTTCAGCACCCTTTTTGTCTCTAATTTCTAGAGAAAACTATTGTAACAAAAGGATCCATCTAATTAATCTAGGTTTAGTATCCTTCTTGGACAAAAGATACTTCAAAGCAGCATGA
This sequence comes from Papaver californicum, assembly GCA_023531435.1. NCBI lineage: Eukaryota > Viridiplantae > Streptophyta > Magnoliopsida > Ranunculales > Papaveraceae > Papaver > Papaver californicum. Next base: position 3,064,551 of record JAJJMC010023397.1, read on the forward strand.
TCAGTAAAGACTATGACCTTAGAACCTAAGAGATAGGATCTAAACTTATCTAAGGCAAAAACAATGACTAACAATTCCTTTTCTGTGGTGGTGTAGTTCATTTGGGCATCATTCAGAGTTTTGCTAGCATAGTAAATCACATGAAGTAATTTGTTTTCTCGTTGACCTAGCACAACACCAATAGCATAATCTGAAGCATCACACATGATTTCAAATGGTAGGTTCCAGTTAGGTGCTTGGACTATGGGGGAGGTAGTGAGTAAAGTCTTAAGCTTATCAAAAGCCTCTAAACAAGCATCATCAAAGAAAAACTTAACATCTTTTGCAGGCAAATTGCAAAGAGGTCCAGAAATCAAGCTAAAATCCTTAATGAATCGAAGATAAAAACCTGCATGCCCTAAGAATGACCTAATATCTCTTACGGTTTTGGGAACTTGTAAATTCTTAATAAGGTCAAATTTGTCGTTGTCTACCTCTATACCCTTAGAAGATAAGATATGCCCTAAAACAATTCCTGATCGAACCATAAAATGACATTTCTCCCAATTAAGCACTAAATTCTTTTCCTTACATCTAGTCAACACTAATGTCAAATGATGCAAGCACTCATCAAAAGATGAACCAAACACTGAAAAGTCATCCATAAATACCTCTAAAAACCGTTTTACCATGTCAGAAAATATACTCATCATGCAACGCTGAAAAGTAGCGGGTGCATTACACAACCCGAAAGGCATGCGTCTATGCGCAAAGGTACCAAAGGGACAGGTAAAGGTAGTTTTCTCTTGGTCTTCTGGGGCAATTAACAATCTGATTATAACCAGAGTAGCCATCTAACAAGCAATAATGACTATGTACAGATAATCGCTCTAGCATTTGGTCGATGAAAGGATGGGGAAAGTGGTCCTTCCTTGTGACCTTGTTCAATTTTCTATAGTCAATAAAAACACGCCACCACGTGGTCACTCGGGTTGGGATTAATTAATTATTTTCATTATGGACTACAGTGATACCTGATTTCTTGGGAACAATCTGAACGGGGCTGACCCACTTACTATCTGAAATGGGGTAAATAATACCTGCATCTAACAACTTAAGCACCTCAGTTCAAACTACTTCTTTCATGTTAGGTTTCAGTCGACGTTGCATCTCCCTAGAAGGTTTGATGCCATCCTCTAAATGAATCTAATGCATACAAGCAGTATGACTTATACCCTTAATGTCTGCTAAGGTCCACCCTAAAGCTTCCTTGTTGTCTTGAAGTACATTCAAGAGCCTACTTTCCTGATCACTATCCAAGTCGGATGCTACAATTACAGGTAAAGTCTCAGATGGGCCTAAAAAACATATTTCAGAGTATCTGACAATGGTTTGAGGTCCAACTTAGGAGGCTCTTCTAAAGAAGGAATTAAGGTAGAATTAGAAACTAGTAATGGTTCGAACTTAGATTTCCATCTATTAGTATCTAACACAGGGTTAGATTATAACAGAGCATTCACTTGATCAATGGTGCTAACTTCATCGAAAATCTAAGCCAAAATGGGTTAAACAATTCTCCAGTGTATCTTCAGACAAAATGTTTGGTAATGACTCCTGAACTAATGTTTCTATCATGTTTACCTCTTCAATGCATGTGTCACCTAACTCAGAGGGTTGCTTATTAATATGGAAAATATTTAGTTCAATAGTCATATTACCAAAAGACAAATTCATAATACCATTTCGACAGTTAATGATCGCATTAGATGTAGCTAAAAACGGGCGACCTAATACCACAGGTATCTGGTTTTCTAGGTCAGGAACAGGTTGGGTATCTAGGATAACAAAATCCACAGGATAAATAAACCTATCGACCTCAATAAGAACATCTTCGACAATACCACGAGGAATTTTAACAGACATATCAGCTAACTGAAGTGTTATCTGGGTAGGTTTTATGTCACCAAGTCCTAGCTGGAGGTGCACATGATATGGAAGTATGTCCACACTAGCTCCTAAGTCAAGTAGCACTTTCTCCACATGGTAGTTACCTATGGTGCAAGAAATGGTAGGGGAACCTGGATCTTTGTACTTAGGAGTTGTGTTGTTCTGGATAATTGAACTCGCATGACTAGATATAAAGGCTTTTTTCTTACACAAAGCTTTCGCTTTCGCGTACAAAGATCCTTAAGGAACTTGGCATAAGTAGGAATCTGCCTAATTGCATCTAATAAAGGAAGATTAATGTTAACTTGCTTAAAAATCTCCAATATATCATTAAAGTTGGATTCCTTCCTAGTTGGTACTAGAAGTTGTAGGAATGGTGCTTTGGGCACAAAATCAGGCTCAGCGGGAACCGCATTGGACATTTTAGAGACTTTATCAGTCTCTTCAACTATAGGCTCAGAATGGTGAACTACAACATGTTCACTATCGGGCAAGGTTACCTTATTGTCTACTACTTTACCACTCCTAAGGGTTTTAATTGAATTCACATGGTCAAAAATAACTCATGAACTCCTCTAGGGTTGGGTTGTGGTTGACTAGGGAACTTGCCTTTTTCTCTTTCTCTCAAAGACTCAGCGATTTGACTAAACTGGGTTCGTAAATCGTAAATAGCCTGAGAGTTAGCCTGGATCATCTTTTTATTTTTATCTAAACTTTGTCTAACCGATTGCTGAAACTCAGTAGTGTTACGAGTTAAAAGAGCAAGAGACTCTTTTAAACTCATGATCTTCTTATCTGAAGGGCTCTGAAATTCTCCTGGTCCAGAAGGATTCTTAATATAACCAAAACCTGGGGGAAACTGAGGGTTACTAGACTGACCTTGATTTTGGCCCTTAGACCAAGAAAGGTTTGGATGGTTTCTCTTACCCGGGTTATAGGTTTCTGAATGTAGGTCAAACTTCTGCCGGTCATCATATCTAGTGTTGTTGTAAAGAGCATGGGCTTGCTCTTCAACATTATGTCCTTCCCAATATGACTTGGGTTATATTCCACAACTAGATTGACTTAATTCTAAGGCTTCTAACCTTTTTTCTATAACTGTAAATTTAGCATCTATTCAAGAATTCCATCTACCCTATTGACATTACCTCGGCTCAATAAAAATTTACTTTGGGGTTCCTTACTACATTCCGATTGATGGGTCTTTTCGGAAATTTCATTCAAAAATGTCATTGCCTCATCAACAGTTTTACTATCAAAACTCCCTGAACACAATGACTCAACCATGGCGTTGTTGGATAATCTAGCCCTTCATAAAGGATCTGAACTAATCTAAGCTCTTTAAAACCGTGTTGGGGATATTGCATTAATAAATCGTTGAACCTTTCCAAATACATATACAAAGATTCTCCCTCTTGCTGCATAAATGTGGAAATTTCCTGCCTAATAGATGATATTTTATTCCTAGGGAAAAATTTAGATAAAAAGGCAGTGGTAAGTGGTTCATATGTCTCGATGGATTCAGATGACAAACTATATAACCAAGATTTGGCCTTGTCTCTCAGGGAAAAAGGAAATAACATAAGTTTCAAAGCTTCATCGGACATGTTGTGAATTCTTAGGGTACTACATATTTCTTCAAACTCCCTAATGTGAAAGTAAGGGTTTTCATTTGCTTTTCCTAAGAAGATTGGGAGCATCTGTATGGTCCCAGGTTTTAACTCATAGCTTGCTTGAGTTTTATCTAACATGATACATGATGGAGGGGAAGCCCTAGCGGGATTCAACAAATCTTTCAAGGTTGCCATTTCTGGCACAACTAGAAAATTAGGAATAACTTCCTCATATAAGAGACAAATTATCAAAACTAAAGTTTCGTCTCTCAAAAGAAGGGTTTCCTAAATTCTCAATTTGAAAGGTAGAGTTTCTATTTCCGTCACTGATCAAACGACCAATATAATCTCTTCTCCAGGCACGCTTACTTAAGACTTCAGGCGGCCTGGGCATGCAATTAAATAACTCCTAATTGGAAGGGAATTTCTAAACAAACACAAACAAGGCAGACTCAACCAAATCAAACCTATTGAATCTAGCAAACAAAAAGCATGATGGCTCCACTTAGATTGTTTCTAGACCAACTTTTATCATTCTAAAATGCAACTAGTTACAGTTTTAGCGAATCTCTCAGAACGATCCGAATTAGATTAAGTCGAAGAGAAACATGATAAGCTTTAAGGATCTTTGATAACCCTATCTCTTTGGCAACTTTTCCCTGGGTTACAGGGCGGCTCTAATCAACTTAAAATAATCTTCCTGAAGTTTAAGTTAGGCTAACAAATTAACCAATACAGTCCTTTTGAATGGTTTTCCAATAAGCTCGATACCCTATCGGTCTTCTTTCTAGTTAAATTTTAAGGATTAGGTTCGCGTTAGGTAACGTGTTCCTAAGGCGGGCAAGAAGGAAACGGTGATGAAATCCGAGCCCTTATCTTATATGGCCAATCCTTGCCCTTTTACTAGAAAATAAGTCTGTATTCAATTCCTCAATATATATGCATACGAAGGAATACAGTAAACCCACTTGCAGGGGATTCGTGGGTTGATCGAGTCTTACCTCCCGTACCAGACGGGGGGTAAGACTCGATCAACCCAATCGGTTGTAGTCGACTCGGGCCACCAACTCCTGAGTTAGTGTACGAACCTGAGGGGCCGAGACAATATCGTAATTGTCGTCCTTTCCTGTTGCAGTTCATATTTAAATACCCTTCCGTAGGGTTTAAAAAAATAATAATGTTCAAAAGTCCAAAGTTCAAAAGTCCAAAAATCAGAAAAACAGAAAAATACCTAAAATAGTTACAAAAATAATAAACAAACCCTAATACAGTTTCTAAAAATAAAAACTAAAAACTAAACTAAAAAAAATGAAATAAAAAATAAAAATAAAATCTTCTTCACTCCTTTTGGAATCCTCTTTTCATTTCTTCTTTGACTCTACTTCCTTTTTATAGCACTTTCTCCTTTTCTTTTTAGTTTCGCTTCAAATCTAAAAAGAATAGAAAATACCAAACGCGTCAAAAAGAAAATAAAAATAAATCCTAAATTAAACTAAACCTAAAAGAAAAATTAAAAACAATTCTAAAAACAAGTCCGCATCGGCGATGCCAAAAATTGATGTGATTGTAGATTGTGGTAAATAGGGTTTTTTTTCGAACTTGTGAAAAATTATTTTTAAATCTACTTTATAAGACTGGAAATAGAAAAACTCAAATAAAACTGATAATGAAGTTGAGAGAAAACTGAGGCTAGGATTCCACTAATTTCCAATTTTAAAATGATTAAATTCAATAATTATAATTGTGCAATTCTACGTTTAATTTGATTCTAAAATATAGCAACAAGTAGATTTTCGAATGAAAACTTGTATAACAAAAGCATGGAACATCTAAAACCTAGGCCAAAGCATGTACCATCTAACGAAATCACAATTGCTTAACGAAAATCATTAATTCAATTTTTACCCAAGGCTATTAATCATAAATAAATTGCATAGATTAATTAAATAAACATTACCACATAATCTTTGGAAAATTAGCTTCCTTCGTCGCCTCAGAGATGGGGTTTATCTCCTCATTGTATTGGAAGCACCCTCAAAATAGATTTTCATAGCTCAAAAAGTGTTTACAATAATGAAATAGAGGTAACACAGGAGAACAGATACGCTTATAAGCGTTATAGAGACTGTTCTCTGTGTTACTTAAGAAAACAGAAATAAAGAAAGGACCAGGGACGCTTCATAAATTCAAAAGTATAAACAACGGGTTCAGTGACAGTTTTCTGGAGCCTTTGTTCTTCGTCTTCTTCTTTACAGCAGCAGAAACAATATTTTCCTGGAATTTTTCTTTCGATCTCTGGCTTCTTCTGAGCTCTCCCAATACTCTTTGATCCCCCCTAATGCTCTCCAATCCTCTCTATTTATAATTGAACACCCAAAGCTCATTGAATCCTCTCCAAATCTTCGTTTTAATGTTCAAAATCATCTCTTCTTTAATTCTCTGACATTTTTCTTCCTGCATGGTTCTGATATTGGTGATATTCTTCCCTTTGTTAAAACTCAAGAATAATACGATGTGTCCTTGTTTGCTCCTTCAATATTCTTAAACGATAACCATAAATCAGTTGAGATAGGGAAGAAAATCTCGCTGAATATTTTCTATCCCTTTTTTTTTTTGACTTGAGCGAATTTTTGATTTCTTGTTTGAATCTTTAACTGGTGTATATCTCTTATAATATAAGAGTATTTTCCGCCTTACTCTTCCAAAAATTACGTTAACTAAATCAAACAGATAGAGTAGAGAATAACTCCTGCCAAAATTTAGTTTGAATTCAAAATGTGTGGGTGCCCGTAATCCAAGGCATGGGTTCCTTTATAACTTTTTATGGATGCCTTTAGTACTTTTTCGAGCCAATTTATCCAACAATGTTTATTTTCCAAAAATACATATAAATACATAAAAACACAATATTAGTACAAAATGAGTTCCAACACTATAAAAGTTGAGAGCAAATTAGACACATAAATGTGCAAGCAGAAAGTACCAATAAGACACTAATTCAGATCGTGGTATGAACAACTGCCTATGGTGCTCTGAGCATAAAGGACAGCACCAGGAATCTCCATAGGAACTTCCCCTTACTCACTTGTATACGGGGATGATGCCATCTTCCCTGCCGAGATCAAGATCCTTTCAGCCCGAATGGCAAGAGCTAGTCGAGTATATTGGTTTGAGACCGAAATCCTCATATTCCGGGTCGTGGAGCTAGACCTTCTAGAGTCAAGGTGATCCAAGGCAGAAAGATATGCAGAGGCATATCGACGAAGAATTTCCAAGGCTTACAACAAAGCAGTAAAGCTTTGAATATTTCAGGTCGAGGATTTAGTACTCAAGACAGCCAAACATATCCAGCAAGACATGTCTGCTCCAAAATTCTCCCCGAAATTGAAAGGGCCCTAAGTGATTTCTAAATCGGTGGCAAGCGGATACTATATAATAGTAGACATGAAGGGAGTCACAGTGGGAAAAGTAATCAATGACAAGTGGTTAAAGCATATTACGCCTAAAAAAAGACTATTTTCTTTCTATTTCAATTCTTTTATTTTAATTTCACTTCCTTTCAATGAATATTCAAGATTAGAAATTCAAATCCTACTGCAATTCAAAAGCTAATTATCGATTCAATTCTCATCCACTCTCTAGAACAAACCTTCAAGCAACGAGTAGTTCCGCTTGTACAACATCCCCATTCTCTCCTAAAACCTTTCAGCCCTACCTTTCAAATCCTGAATCGACTTCTCAATTCTAGCTGACTCTCTTGAAAAAACCTTCTCCTCCTCCAAGATGTCCTTTGAAGAAGGAATAACTTTATCTATGATAGTTGCATGATCTGTTTCGATGATATCAAGACACTGGCGGAGCCAAATCACATTGAATTTAAAGACTTCACAATTGGTTATCATCTCATCCCACTTATGTATTTCCTGATTGGTAACCTCATAAAGTGACGCCTTACTCATATCATCAATTAAGGGAAGAAAACCAACAACCATTGTCACCAGAACAGGGGAAAAGCCTCTCAGTGACTCTGAAGTAGCAATGTGACCATATCTTCTCCAAATCTTGGTATAAAGAGAATAGTGAAATTTTGGTACTATGAAGCCTCCCACGACATGGTGCTTATGAGACATGGACTTCATATGCATCTCGAAAGGAAGACCTGCAACCAGGTATTCATGAATGGTGAGACCGAGATCACTACTCGAAAGATTAGCTGGCGGACTATAAGGAGTCTCAATCTTAGCGTCAACGTCCCTATCCTCCTTGGCAATAGGAGACCCTTTGGAATTTCTCTTACCCCGGTACGTGTCCATAACCTTCATTTCCTATCAACGAAATCGGATCAGCATGTATGTGTTGGGATGCTTCCCTGAATCAAAATAAAAGAAGAAAAGCTTACTTACGGTAGCAGGCCTGTTAGAGATGGTGATGTTTGAAGAGGAGCTACCTTTTCTGATAGTTCTAGCCCTTAGCATGTAGGGAACCTTTTTAACCTGGGGTTCCTGCAAGAAAGATGGAGAACCATCAAATGAGCCAGTTACTCATAAGAACCAGAATGTGCAAGAAGGGGAAAACTCTTTACCGGACTAGGAACCCATGAGCTGCGTTTAACAAGAATATGATCCTGGTCCGATCCGTTATTATCAGACATGATGTTACGAGAGGAATGAATATGTTGTTTTAGCCCTTTGCTTAAATATAAGCCACAAATAATGCACCACTCTCTCTGATGCGCCACAGTCGAGCAATAATGTCATAAAAGTTGCATTGAACCTCTCATTTAGGCTAACCCTAGCCTTTTCTCATATTAACGCCAATATAGCACTAGCCATTCGGCTTAGCACTGCATTGACCCTAGTTAGCCACATTAGCACTAAAAGCGCTAACATTCCTGGCGCTAAACCCTAGCACCTGAGAGGTGCTAACTAACCGAAGATGGTCTTAGCTAGAATATTTTATCCTAAGGCCTATCCCATGTATTTTCAGGTTGGCACCTCAAACATAACACCAAAATGCTAACCCTAATTTTAGCAACAAAAGCGCAAGCTTTTGGCCGTGACGCCCTTGGCACTAACACCCGTGTGGTTAACGCCCTTTCTTGCGCTAACGCCCCTTCTTGCGCTAAAGCTCTTGATTGTGGCTAACACCCTTGCTTGCTTGGCTAGCGCCCTTGTGTGGCTAACGCCCTTGCTGTGCTAACGCCTTTGTTGCTTGGCTAGCGCCCTTGATTGCGCTAACGTTCTTGCTTATGGCTAACGCCTTCCTTGCTTGGATAGTACCCTTGATGTGCTAAAACCCTTGTTGCTTGGCTAGCGCCTTTGATTATGCTAGATCCCTTGTTGCTACGCTAACGCCCTTGCTTGCTTGTGCTAGCGCCTTTGCCGTGGCTAACGCCTTTGCTTGTGGCCAGCGCCCTTGCTCTTGGATGACTCCCTTGACACTAAAATGCCTTTGGTGCTAACACCCTTTCCCTATCTCTGATGCATTACTAGCAAAAACCAACGCACCTCTAAGGCTAGCGCGTCCTTATCCATATTTAGCGATTTATTTACAAGCATATTTGTGTTAAAACCTCAGTGCTAACTATACAATTAAGTGCTAAATTCAAACCTCCTTGGTGCTAGCTTCCTAGCCATAATACAATTAATATTTACTAAAAGTTGTGCATGTTGGTCTTACTCCTGAGTCATTAGCACACTATACTTTTACGTTAAGAGAGTTAACGCATTCTTATTTTTACTACTACCCTTCCGTAGGGTTAAAAATAATAATAAAGTCCAAAAAGTTCAAAGTCCGAAGAGAAGTGTCCGAAATAAAAAATACAGAAACAATTAAAATCCTAATACAGTTCTTTAAAAAATAAAATAAAATAAAATCTAATTAAAATCTAATTAAGAAAAAATTTCGTCTTCTTTTTCGTTCTTTTAAGCCTTAGCTTTTAGCTCCAAGTCTTTAGCTTTAATTCCAAATCTTTGACTTTAATTCCAAAACTTTGGCTCACTTTCCTTTCGATCCAAAATCCAAAACCTGCAGCAAAAAGAGAAATACCAAAAGAAACGTAAAATAGAACAAAGTAAAAAAAAAAATCTAACTAACTAATTAACCTAAAAAATAAATCTAAAAACAAATCCGCGTCGGCGGCGCCAAAAATTGATGTAATTTTAAAGTGATAAATAAAGATTCGTTACTCAGACTTGTGAAGATTGATTTTAAATCTAATTTCTAAAATTAAAAATAAGAAAACTCAAATATTTTTTATAAGGTTGAGAGAAAACTGAGGCTAGGATTCCACTATTTTCCAATTTCAAAGTGATAATAATTTTAATCGTGCAATTAAAACATTTTAATTGATTCTAAATCATTGCAAAAATAGATTTTCAAAACAACAACTGTATAACAAAAGCATGGAGCATCTAGGGACCTAAGCCGAGGCATGCACCATCTAACGGAATCACAATTGCTTAACAAAAATCTTTTAAATCAATTTTTAACCAAGGCAATTAATCATAAATAAATTGCATAAATTAATTAAATACTTACCACATAATTGTTGGAAAAGTAGCTTCCTCCATAGCCTCAAAGATGAAATTTAGCTCCTCATTGTAATGGGAAAACCCTCAAAAATCGTTTTTATAACTCAAATAATGCTTACAATGGGAATAGAAACGCTCACAGGAATTTTGATACGCTTAAAAGCGTTACTGTGAGTACTTCAGTATGTTACAGAAGGTATTTAAAAAGAATGGAAAGAAGGACGGACTTCTCGCTAATGAACGACAGTTCTTCCTTGTAGTTTGTTCTTCTTCTTCGTTGATCAACAACATAAATTTTCTTGTTCCTGTACACTTCTTCTTCGAGCTCTTGATTCTTTCTAAGCTTCACCCTCTCATCTCTCTCCCCTCTGGACACCTCTAAGCTTCCAATTTATACTAATCACTACCAAAAACAACCCAAAAATCCCCTCCAAAACTTCTTCTAATTCTCGCCATTCCTTCCCGTGAAAAACAATTTTCTTTCCTGATTTGTTTTTTCTTGCTCCGTTTAGTGATTCTATGATTAGAAGAATATTTAGATCTTTCTTCTTTTCTTCTTATTACCCAAATAACTTGATTTCCTAAAACAATTTTGAGAAGATTTCCAAAATTAAAGCTTGTTTCCATATTCAAGCTATTTCCTGTTTACGTGAGAATTGTTCCCGCCAACTTTTTTTCATTTGAAATTTGGGGTGTGGTTGCCTTTAACCAAAGTGTGGGTGCCTTAATCCAAGTTGAGGGTGCCTTTAACATTTCTCCAAAAATACCTAAAAAGCAATAAAAAACCATAATAAGTACAAAATCGAATTCTAACAATATATAAAATTGAGATCAAGTCGGACACAAAAATGTGTCTATCAAATACCCCCAAACTTATTATTTGCTAGTCCTCGAGCAAATCTAATCTAGAAAATACAATCCTAACTGACTTTCGCAGGAATCACGACTACATTTAGCATATGTAATAAGCCGTTAAACCCCTAGGTGTCCCTAGTGGACGAGTTTTGTCTCGTGAGGGTTTACAAGAGGTATACCCACAAAACCTTTACTCCAGATTTTAGCGACTCGTGAAAAATTAAGGGTAGACACTAAACAAGATATTTAGTTGGCTTACTCAATTCTTCGCTATGTGAATCATTACCCTATATGAGTCCAGTTGCTGTATGCGAGTGTTTACTCAAGCATACTAAAATTCATATATAAGACAACAGAGCTCTACTCAGATAATCGTTTGACCATAAGGCTCAGAATCTATCACAGTTCAATCACATGAAAAGATTTAGAAGATGAACATGGAAAATATGAAGGTTTCACATGTTGACTAAGGTGACGGTGTTTCCCATATATGTCTGAAGGTCAGTGCCAGGATGAATCCTAATGGATTGAGATACATGGTCTTAAGCCTAATACTAATATCGACTCAACTGGTATATACAAGGGTCCCGGCGATCGATTTATTGAAAATAAAACGATAAATTTATTGACAACATGATTGGATCAAATTGAATCCAAGCGCATAATTCTTATCAGCGTCTTACGTGATAGTTCCCATGGATTCTGCGTTCCACGCTTGCTTAGGCGACGGAGACAGGGAGAACACACACATATTGCTATCAAAGTGTCAATATTGTTTTTTTTTATTTATTTTTTTTCGAATAAAGCAAGAATCGGCCTTGGTCTCAAACACTCTATTTCATCCTAGCGGCGATAAAAATTTGATACTGGGCCCCACCAAATCACTTAGAGAAACACAAAATTACAAAAATAAAAACATAAAGTGATATGGTAGTGATAGACTCCGAGATGTGGTGACAACTATCATGTTATTTCTAACACCTGATCTCTGTCCTTTTATGAATAAACCATTTCACTGGGCACACCAATTTCTATAGAAAAAGAGCTAAGTTTCCATCTACCTAGAATGGTTAGTGTCACCCTGAAGTGTTCACAAGTTTCTAAATTCTAGAGCTTTATTATTCGACTAAAAAGTTTCTCCCTTACCCCCAAACTTAAATCAAACAGTGTCCTCAATGTATCTAAAGATGAATGATTAAGAGCATGAACAAGGAGAAATTGTTACCAATCGAAGGAAAAGAGCTAAGGAAAGATATTACGGTGTCGCATGAACATGGGTTACCTCCCAGGAAGTGCTAAGTTTGAAGTCTTCAGCCAGACTTAGAAAGAATTAGTCACCTCATAAAATCATATAGTAATAGTCGGAACAATTGTGGGTCATCTGAATCAAATATGGCTATCACAAATAAGAGGAAACAATAACAAGCCAAGAAAATGAACAAACTGAGCACACCCTTATTTAGTTTTCTGTTTACGACAACTACTTCTAGCTGTGGTTCAGGTTCAGGCTCTATAACAGGGTCTAGATAAAATATTTGCATGGGCTGGATCTCCTCGTAGACATGATCAAAAGAATCAGGTTGTAGAGTCTGGAATAACTCAACTAAGAACTTAGAAGCACATAATAATAATCTGAATAATTGTGGATCCTTAAAGTCAATCAAATTTGACTCACACAATTGACTACTATGAAGGTGGTCATTTTTAAACAAATTTATCGATTCTAATCTCCTAAAATAATTAGGCTTAGTCTCAAAACTTAATAACTGACACATTTGAAATTCTAACGTTCCCACATATGGATGAAAACATTTTGGTGGGAAAACAAATTCAATCTTGGTACTACTGCCTAGGTAAACCACATCGACCAGAGGATGGGTTTCTATCAACTGAACTTCTTTCTGGACATCAACAGGCTCAGGGAATCTAGTTTGAAGATTATCTTGTAAAACGGTAGAGGTACATATATCAAGTCCCAAGTTAGGGACCTTTCTAAGAGATAAAGGTAAAGCACATGGAGAATGATAGTCACCCCCAAACTTAAAGTTTTTGGTGTCTCTAGATAGACCAATCACAATTTCCCTAATTTCTAGATCGTCAGATTCCCGAAAATGGTCAATTTCTTCTTCTAGGTTATAATTCGTTGGTGCATCCTCACTCATATTTAAATTCTCTACGAGTCTATCGTCTTCATCAGAGACTATTGTCTTCGAGTCGTCAGACTCCAAATCACTAGTCTTAGGATAAACCCGTTCCTCTAAACCATTATTGATTTCAGAACAAGAAATTTCTACATTGTTTAGACCAGTGGTATCTCTAGTCAAATCCTCTTCCTTTTGAATAGGTGAATAATCATTAAAATTATTTGAATTTGAACTATAAATAACACTCTCATCGTGAAACACAACTGGAGTGACAATTTCTTGATCACTCTGCCCGTATATTTCAAGTTCTTCACCAATACTATCCTCATCATCATAATAATATGAAGATGTTTGAACCTCGTCTAAATAATTAGTGTTACCAATTCTATCCTCGTCCTCTTGACCTGGTGAATAACTATCAGGGGTAGCACTATATTGGGACATAAGATTATTTAGTTCAATCTGGTTCTTTGCAGCCATTTCTTTCGATCTTAATCGGATTATCTCATACTCTTCTCTCCTCTTCTTGCTATCCTCATCGAATTGCTTTGTACTTTCAGCTAGCTGCTTGAGGGCTTTTTGTAGAGGTGTAATAGGTTCATGATGAGTGATAGGTTGCATTTTCTCTAAGGTATCTCTCCAAGACAAATATCTCGAATTTTGCTCATTTTCATGTTCATAAGACGGGTGTATGTATGAATAGTAATTGGGATCACCCTGGTATGAGTAATAACCTCTAGAAGGTTGATGATGGTCCCGATTACTATCCGCACCATGTTGATAGTACTGATAATGTCTATTTTGAAATTCAGTCTGATATTCATTGTATTGGTCCTCATAATACCAGTTCGACATTTTTCTAACAAAAAGTTCCTAATAAATTTACAAAAATCTAAGAAAATAAATCCTAACAGGAAGGGGTTCTAAACATACACAAACAAGGCCGACTCAACCAAATCAAACCTATTGAATCTAGCAAACAAAAAGCATGATGGCTCCATTTAGATTGTTTCTAGACCAGCTTCTATTCTTTCGAAAGGCAACTAGTTACAGTTTGAGCAAACCTCTTAGGACGATCCGAATTAGATTAAGTCGAAGAGAAACAGGATAAGCTCTAAGGAGCTTTGATAACCCTGCCTCTTTGGCAACGTTTCCCTGGGTTACAAGGCGGCGCTAATCAACTTAAAATAATCTTTTCGAACTTCGAGTTAGGCTAACAAAGCAACCAATACAATCCTTTTGAATGATTTTCCAATAAGCTCGATACCCTATCGGTCTTCTTTCTAGTCAAATTTTAAGGATTAGGTTTGCGTTAGGTAACGTGTTCCTAAGGCGGGCAAGAAGGAAACGGTGATGAAATCCGAGTCCTTATCTTGTATGGACAGTTCTTACCCTTTACTAGAAAAGTAAGTCCGTTTTCAGTTCCTCAGCATATATGCATACGAAGGAATACAGTAAACCCACTTGCATGGGATTCGTGGGTTGATCGAGTCTTACTTCCCGTACCAGATGGGCGATGAATCAGTTGATGTCGACTCGGGCCACCAACTCCTGTGTCAGTGTGCGAACCCGAGGGGCCGAGACAATATCGTAATTGTCGTCCTTCCCTATGCAATTTATATTTACTACTACCCTTCCGTAGGGTTAAAAATAATAATAAAGTTGATAGGTGCATAAATCATACATTTAAAGTAGTTTTTCCTGACCTTATGTGCTATATTTGAGTGAATTATTAGGTATTTTGATTACTTTCGAAGTTTAGTCGCCTTTTCAGGTTACAGTTCAGAAACCCGCAAAATAGAGCTGTATGAGAAGAATTACCGAGGATCCAGTAAAACTTCGCTGAATTTAGGCCTTTCACCCTCCAAAGTGTAGGAAATTGAATTACGAAGCCAACGGCGAAAGAATGAGGTCATTCCGATCTCGTATGAGGAAGTTATGGGCAAAGCCACATGGTGGAAAACTAGCTTGTGCAACTAGCGCCCAGGCGCAAAATTTGGGTGAACCGTATCTGCTAATGTGCTAAGTGACGAGTTGGAGGTGCTACAGTGGTTTGATGGGCTAGTGGCTAGCCTTGGTGGAGTAGTAGCTAGCTTGGGGAAGTCATATGGGATTAGGAAAGAGTTTGGAGTTGATATATCTTGTTGGAGTGGAATAAGGAAACTTAGCACATTTCCTAGTTTTACTAGGATTGTGAAAGTGGCTAACTCAAGTTCTATAGACATAAATCAGGCCTTTCTCGTGGGAAGCCTTTTGGAGAGGTAGATATAGCATATATTGGAGTCCCAAGGGACAATTGGAGGTCAGATGCATTATACAAAGCTCACACACGCGAGTTGGCCACACACACAGTTGGCAGCCGAGAAACAAGGGAAAACGCAAGGTTTTTCGGCTGAATTGAAACACAAGGGCAAGACACACTAAATTTCGGAATTGTGTACATATAAATACATAATTATCCAGGAGAATTGAGGACTTACATAATACATACACGGACAGCAAAGAAGGGAAGAACACAGCAAGAAGAAAGAAGAGAAGAGGCGTAACTTGGGGCTGCTGGCTACTTCGGCAGCTGCACTTCGGAGCAACAATTCTTTGCTATCTTTCCGGGTTTGATTATACTTTTCTTTATTGTTTTCCATGGGTTTTGAGAAACCCATGATGAGCTAAACCCTCTATATTGGTTAGGGATGTAATCTGAAGTTGGAAAACATGTTTATTAATTGAATGGCGCATATCTCATGATTTCATGTTGTTTTTAATATCGTTCATGTTCTACTGATTATAACGCCATGTATGATTGATTGCGTGTTTGTTTAAGTTGCAAATTTAATGAGCATGCATTGATATCTACAACTAAACTAGAGTTTTTGATCCGGAATTGTCGAAGGACTCTAGTTACAAGTAGTATAACATATTTGTTAACAATACTTAAAATTGCCATGCAAGTATGTGTAGAAGCTTGACCTAGATTAAATCCGAGTTGCGCGATGCATCGGATTATTTAGAATAACCTCAACTCACAAAGACCATTTCTTTCATTGGGTTAAACTTGGTGTTTACATCGAGTTATCTGGTGTTAAGAATTCAGAGAGCGGCGCGATACCCTCTCTGATGATATTAGGAGTTTTGCCGGAGTAGCCCTGCGATAGGATGCTTTAGGGTTATTGGTAACATTAATGCATGAATGTTGAGTTTGCTTTGATTGATAACATGTTGATAACGGACGATGAAATCTCTAACCAATGCTTTCTTTCCCTATTACACGTTTTTATTAATTTTGCTTTAGTTTGCTTTAGTTTAATTTAGTTTAAATCACAACACAACCCCCCTTTTACTTGCATACGTGACTGAAAATTAGTGATAGTCTCAGCCTCCTTGTTGGAACGAACTTGTTCTTATCCCTATACTTCATTTTATTTTAGAGAGTAAGAACTCGATTATTTTGGTTGATTACGACACGACCAAAAGTCCAAAAAGTTCAAAGTCCGAAGAGAAGTGTCCGAAATAAAACAATACAGAAACAATTAAAATCCTAATACAGTTCTTTAAAAAATAAAATAAAATAAAATCTAATTAAAATCTAATTAAGAAAAAATTCTGTCTTCTTTTTCGTTCTTTTAAGCCTTAGCTTTTAGCTCCAAGTCTTTAGCTTTAATTCCAAATCTTTGACTTTAATTCCAAAATTTTGGCTCACTTTCCTTTCGATCCAAAATCCAAAACCTGCAGCAAAAAGAGAAATACCAAAAGAAACGTAAAATAGAACAAAGTAAAAAAAAAAATCTAACTAACTAATTAACCTAAAAAATAAATCTAAAAACAAGTCCGCGTCGGCGGCGCCAAAAAATTGATGTAATTTTAAAGTGGTAAATAAAGATTCGTTACTCAGACTTGTGAAGATTGATTTTAAATCTAATTTCTAAAATTAAAAAATAAGAAAACTCAAATATTTTTTATAAGGTTGAGAGAAAACTGAGGCTAGGATTCCACTATTTTCCAATTTCAAAGTGATAATAATTTTAATCATGCAATTAAACATTTTAATTTGATTCTAAATCATTGCAAAAATAGATTTTCAAAACAACAACTGTATAACAAAAGCATGGAGCATCTAGGGACCTAAGCCGAGGCATGCACCATCTAACGGAATCACAATTGCTTAACAAAAATCTTTTAAATCAATTTTTAACCAAGGCAATTAATCATAAATAAATTGCATAAATTAATTAAATACTTACCACATAATTGTTGGAAAAGTAGCTTCCTCCATAGCCTCAAAGATGAAATTTAGCTCCTCATTGTAATGGCAAAACCCTCAAAAATCGTTTTTATAACTCAATTAATGCTTACAATGGGAAAAGAAACGCTCACAGGAATTTTGATATGCTTATAAGCGTTACTGTGAGTACTTCAGTCTGTTACAGAAGGTATTTAAAAAGAATAGAAAAAAGGACGGACTTCTCGCTAATGAACGACAGTTCTTCCTTGTAGTTTGTTCTTCTTCTTCGTTGATCAACAACAGAAATTTTCTTGTTCTTGTACACTTCTTCTTCGAGCTCTTGATTCTTTCTAAGCTTCACCCTCTCGTCTCTCTCCCCTCTGGACACCTCTGAGCTTCCAATTTATACTAATCACTATCAAAAACAACTCAAAAATCCCCTCCAAAACTTCTTCTAATTCTCGCCATTCCTTCCCGTGAAAAACAATTTTCTTTCCTGATTTGTTTTTTCTTGCTCCGTTTAGTGATTCTATGATTAGAAGAATATTTAGATCTTTCTTCTTTTCTTCTTATTACCCAAATAACTTGATTTCCTAAAACAACTTTGAGAAGATTTCCAAAATTAAAGCTTGTTTCCATATTCAAGCTATTTCCTGTTTACGTGAGCATTGTTCCCGCCAACTTTCTTTCATTTGAAATTTGGGGTGTGGTTGCCTTTAACCAAAGTGTGGGTGCCTTAATCCAAGTTGAGGGTGCCTTTAACATTTCTCCAAAAATACCTAAAAAACAATAAAAACCATAATAAGTACAAAATCGAATACTAACAATATATAAAATTGAGATCAAGTCGGACACAAAAATGTGTCTATCAGATTCCGAGATATGCTTGTTCAATAATTATCATGTTATTTGTAACACCTGAGTGCATCCAGATATGAATAGACCATTTAGCTGGATACACCAATTCGTATAGATAAGAACTATGTTTCCATCTACCTAGAATGGTTAGTGTCATCCTGAATAATTCACAAGTTTCTAAATTTTGGAGTTTCTTTATTGGCATCAATTTTCGGAAATTCTACCCCCAAACCTAAATCTAACATTGTCCTCAATGTTTCAAATCGATAAAAATAAAACGATAGTAATAACAAAGAACACTTAAAATAAAATAAACAAAAAGCCTAAAAATAAAATAAAAATAAGAAAATAAGAATCTACCTACTAGATATGTACAGAAAGGATCCCCATATACTAACAACCTGAAAATTTTGGGATCAACCCAAAATAAATTATATACAAATGACAGTTTTACAATTATATTATGGCAACACGGAGACACTGAAACTATCAAAAATAAGGGATTACTCCCAAACCAAGTTTTTACTACACTTGGAAGTGCGTAAAGAACAAAATATGGGGATAATATTGGATTGGGGAAATATCAATTGGTTCATGCACAATGTTAGGAACATGCAAATTCTATGGGTATTTGGATGCAAAGTGATCCAACAAAACTTGAGAAGCACACAATTCTAACTCTAAATTAGGTAACTTTTGGAAGTCTAGGGGTCTAGAAACAACCTCTAAGTCGGGTGAATGATCTTGTAAGATAGATTCATTTATGGAATTAGGAAAATCATTTACACAATCATCCACAGGGTCATCTATATATATTCTATATGGAACAGAGAGTCACTACCAGACTGATCATCATCAATAAATAATCTCTGGCATTCCAGAACACTCAACCTTTGCTCCAAACTAAGCGGTATGTGTTTATAATACTTCTCATATATCATTAGAGGTGATTCTTCACTTACCATAGGTGAAGCAAGAACTTCCTTATGCCGTGACCAATTCATATATTCCCGAAGTGTCATCTTAGATGACGTCTTCTGAAAAGGAGTCATCATCCTCAGAAAAGTACCTGAAAAGAATACTAAAACATAAAACAAGTCAAATAGAATTAAAAATCCTAAAATAAAAATAAAAACATATACAAAAATAAAAATAAAATAAAATAAAAACCTAAACTACGATTACAAAAATCAAAAATACTAATTACAATATTTCACAACCGCTCCCCGGCAGCGGCGCCAAAAATTGATAGGATTCGGGAACCCTTTATAAATAACCGCAATCCCACGGTGTCTACAATGCAGACAACGACAAGTACGGGTCGAACCCACAGGGCGAGGAAAATACTGCAATCAATATTCTTAATAAACTAACCATAAACAATATTTTTGGATTTTTAGATTTATGAATGAAATAATAAAACAAACTAAACTAATAAAACAACTAAGCAGAGAGAGTTGGTAACCAGGGTTTTTAGTATCCACCACTATTTCTATTTAATTACTGAAATGAAACATAATTCATGAATATTTATCTATTGTCCGTTCCATCGACATCACCTATTATATGTATTAGAGTCGCAGATGCCACTGGGACGCCCTAAGCATGGTGCATCAAATCTCTAAGTCTCAGCATACACCATCAAATTGTGTTAGCAAGAAAATTATACGAAAATAATTATAGATTCACAAATAATACCTGACTATTCTAAGCATACCCCATCAAAGGATTTAATTCAAGCATGAAATATCGAATAAGTAGACAAATATATTTGCAATCATATTAATTATGCGCAAAGGTTACTGTATTGTACAGAACTGGTGAAACAACAACTAATTTTATCATTAAATCAATAAACAAAATCAAGGAACTAATCTATTCAAATCATAATAGTCTCTACCAAATAATTCAATTTAATTGGTCAAAAAGTTTTAGTGGTTTCAACATAAACCCTAGTTACACAAAGATTAGCAAGACATAACAATGGGTTTCTCAAAATCCATTAAAGAAAATTAAAAAAAGTAGAGATATAAAGGTATCACTGTGTTTCCGGCTGAAGAACAGCTCCGCCTCCCACCGAGACTCAGCAATCAAACTTTTCACCACCTCGATCTCCGTTTGTATCCAAATCCATAACTCATCCCCTACTCCTCTCTCTCTTACGCTTTTCAATCAGTCTCCTTCTCTCCACTAGCCTTATCTCTCTAATCAACCCAACACCTTCTCTCTTCAGCCGTCCGTCCTCCTCTCAGTCCTCTCTCACGTCTCAATCCCCTCTCCCCCAAAAGAACAATCTCAACTCCCCTCTTTTCTCACCGCTTCTCCCTAGGTCTCTTCACTCTCTCTCCGTCTGTCCATTGTACGATCCCTTCCCCCCTTATCTCCAATCAATCCCTTTTTCTTTCCGCCTCCATTCCCAATCTCTCTCCCCATCCTACTACCTAGCTCCCCCTCCTTCTCTCTTCTATTCTTTTCTTTTATACTTTGTCTTCTCCCTGCTTTTACAACAACGTCACCACCTTTAGTCAATAGACCCACTTTCACCTAAACGATCAACCAACCCCTTTTTCATTTCCGTGTCAGAATTTTCACTCACATCTGCCAAGAATTCAATAGCCTACTCCAAGACTATCCAACGTCTACTGTAATCTCTTTTTCACTTTCACGTCATAGTCCAGACCCACACCCTCTCTTCTATTTTATGTGCTCACGTCCCACCAGAACAACACCTTATGTCCAGCCATTTACTTTGTAACATTGGGAATTATGTGATCAACCTATAAACACATAAAATTAGTAAAATTAGTCCAATATTATAATTACTAGAAATTATAAATTAGATGGTAAATATGTATGAATTATGCCCGTATCATAGGTTGATAACCAAGCAATGCCAACTCTTGTTCAAAACTAGGCAGAAAATTTGAGCAAGAATCGACATTGTAGGTTGATAACAAGTCAATGCCAACTCTTGCTTAAAACTAGGTAGAGAATTTGAGAAAGAGTCGGCATTGCTTAGTTATCAACCCACAATGCCGACTCTTTTTCAAAACTTGCTGCCTAGTTTTGAGCAAGAATCGGCATTGTAGGTTGATAACAAGAAAATGATGGCTCTTGTGTCATTTTGAAAATTGTATTCGTTATTTTGTCATCTTGCACAACACCTTATATATGATACACACCTACCCATTCCCATTTCAACGAAGATTCAAAATATCCTTCAAAAATGGCCCAACCATATATTAATCCCGTGGAGTTTATAATAGATGAAGATTTGTCGCTTTGTTTAAACTATGTAGCTTGTTATCCGGCTAGGGGTACGGAACGACGTCAAAATGGATTAATGAGTATGAGGTATATCCATAAAATCTATGAAAACTTCTACAATGATACCGGTAACCCCAATAACCGCAATGTGCCACTGGATTCTTTTATCGATTTTAAGATATAAAAAAAGAAGTTGGAGATTTTATAGCTTTAGTTCAGGTTGTTAATCGTTATCGACTTAGAGGTGAGACAAATAATGATGTTTTATTGCAAGCTCAAGAGGAATGACGAAGATGGGATGTTAACAAATTCTTGTTCTTTGGTTTAAATTGATGATAACAAGGTGTTTGTTCTTATGTATTGGGTTTTAGTTGTTTGAGTTCTTAATTAACAAAAAAACGTTTATATTTGTTTTGATGTTCTTAGAAAGTATATGATTCGCATTACAATCAAGTGAATCCTAAAAAAATATTTTATTGATTATGATTCAAAGTTCAAAATACAACCAAGTGAATCCCAAAAAATCTCATTTTTCATCCATTTCGAACAATTCAATTGTTGTCGTTTTCTCTCAGGGAATTGATAGGTCCATAGCATCCCAAAGTTGGTCATTCTTCTTGTATAACTCTATCCATTCCTTCGAGTTATTGGGAACTACGTCCTTGTTTTTAAGTCATCGCACAAACTGGTGGCAATGGACAATTTTCCTTTAATTGGAGAATGATGAAATGATTCTCGTTTACCAACCCTAAAGCAATCCTTCTCTTCTTAAGAGATCCTTCGGGCTTGTGCCACTTTGGTGTAAACGTTGTTGAGACAGTAGGGCTAAAACAATGAATAACACAATTAAATGTATCCACTAGTAGATGCCCACATACCGGCATTTTCATCCAATATTGCGTAGAAAGGAAGTCCATCGCCTCCTTAGGCCCAAGCACACGAGCGTGCAAATCATTAAACTCTTTTTCATTGTCGACCGTTACTTCATAGAAACTCTTCTTTTTGATAATTTTTTTGGCCATACTCTTTCTAGCATATTGGCATTGTGTCAACCCTTCATTATCCGCTAAACCTTAGTATCCTAATTGCTCGGTTGCAGCATGAAAGCCACAATTTCCATCTCCATCGACATCGTCCGTATATATTACATATTCACAAATGATCTTGGGAAGTTGACTCATATACTCTTCTATTTTAGTATTATAAATTCGACTCGGACTACGTGTTTTTGGATCCCTAGGGTTTTTCTGGTCACCACAATTTATCCTTATTATCTCCAACCTATCTTCTGCATATTCTAGGGGTCCAACTTCGACATACTGATAGAAATTTTTTTGTGTATGAATTGTCCGCAATTATCTATTTTGTTAGTGCTCAATTTGGTAGTTATTGTGTTATTTTATGTGTTTGTAGGTATTTTTGGGAAATAAACATTTGTGGAAAAATTGGCTAAAAAAGTTGATAAAGGCACCCGAGAAAAATTACTAAAGGCAGCTGGAAATTGATAAAGGCACCCCCAAGTTTTATGATAAAGGCACCCCACTGTTGGATAGGGGCACCCCTTCCCATTCGTTTGAAAATGAAAAGAAGGCGAGAATTTTTCTTCTTTACGTGAAAGTTACCTAATTTGTTGGGTGTCGATTTTTATGGGATTTTAAAAGAAGATTTCGTCAATATATAAAAAGAAACTATCAACACACGTTAATTAGAGTGTTTCACGCCGAAAAAATTGGTTGGAAAGTCTCTCTACAGCCGGAAACCGATTTCTTATGGGATGGAGAAAAACTCGAGATATAGTTGGATTTGGATCGAATATTTAGTTCCAATCGACTTAGGAGGAGTAATTAGGGTTTGATAGACCTATATAAGATAAACAGATAGAAGAAAACAAAAGGTGGGAGCTCGGTCGGAAAATCCAGGGAAGATCTCTCTTAGAGATTCTTGATCCTGTTGGTTGGGTCAGGCTCAGGAGGCCAACAGAAGGAGAAAAAAATCATCACAGGAAAAAGTGTTCTACTGCTGCTGAAGAACACGAAGAACAGAGAAAAGGAGACGGTTTCTTCGACCGTTTTGCAACATTTATCTTCAGCTTCGTAACGTTTATCTTCAGCTGCAACGGTTTCTTCAACCCATCTGCAACAGATATCTTAGCATCTGCAACGTTTATCTTCAGCTGAAAACACTTTTCTGTAACAGTGAGAACAGTGGTTTGCAACGCCATTACACTGTTACGAACCATCTGTGTTATTATTTTTCCTTCTTTTTACATACTTTTGAGCCATGAATAATTTTTTTGAGAGTCTGTACATCATGAGGATCTAAACCCAACCATTGGGACAATGGAGGAAGCCATATTTCATGAATAAATTATAACTATTTTTGATTCTTAATGACTTTTGCATTGATTTTTAATTGATTTATGATTTTTCTTAATTAGTTATGATTTTGTTTGATGATGTATGCTGGGACTTAAGAGCTTTTGACGTGCCATGCTTGTGATTTACAATTAATGTTTTAGAAATCTACTTTTAGCAAAGAAATAGAGTCAATAAAAAGTTATAATTGTTAAAGAATCATTGTAGAAATCATTCACACGTGATTTTGGTGGAATCCTGAGTTCCAGTTCTTCCCAACATTGTTAAAATATTTCACTTATTTTCTAGTTTAATTCAGAATTAGGTCTAAAACAAATCGTCACAAGTCTCAGCGAACGAACACATTTTTACCACTTTTCTGAAACGATCATATACTTCTTCGGACTTCCTCTCTTCTTTGCAATCGGTGCTTCACTTGACGTACAAGGTTCATTTTTTGACCTTACTATTTTCTTTGGTGCTGGTTGTGAACTCTCATCTTCTTCTTGTTGTGTTGATGTACAAGGTTCTTTCTTCGGCCTTCCTCTCTTCTTTGGAACCGGTTGTGAACCAACGTTGGGAATAACTTGTGAATTCTCATATTTTTCTTCTAGTGGTGTTGATGTAGTAACTTCATTCTTGGGTTGTGAAATATCGTTAAGAATAACTTGTGAATTCTCATCTTATTCTTCTTGTGGTTTTGATGTATAAACTTCCTTCTTCGGCCTTCCTCTCTTCTTTGGAACTGGAGCTTCATCATATCTCGCTTCGGAAACCTCAAAAGCGCATGGATCTCTTTTCTTCATCTCCTCACGTTCCACTTCGCGTTCACTTGCTTTTTTCAAGATCTTTCTTTCTTTTGTCCTTGACAAGTTGGTTAGAGGTCTACCGGTAGGATTTTCTTTTATTGATTCACCCAAGTCACGTGTCCATGGGCGAGTAATTATCCTTACTTGGCTTAACAAAAAGTTTCAGATAGCCGGGTATCCACGTGAGTAAGTGTTGAAGAATTCTACGGCTTCATTAGTCTCCCATGGTGATTCTCCGGCAACTTCCGTAGGAGGAGGGGTAAAAGAGAGTTGTTTCCAAAACGGTATCCTCGATAGGTATCGCCTCCTTATACTTCACAATCATATGACAACACAGACGTCCCAAAGATGACATCGAAGGAAAAATACACACGTCACCCGGATGACCCTTTTCTATCTCATAATCTAGTTCTTTCATCATATGTCTTATTTCCCAATGTGACACATTATATTCTATTCCCCGAAGCAACTTTTCATGTTTCAAATATGCCGTCATCCTCTCAATTGAGCTTTTTTGGAAGGCTTTGTTAATTCTATCGCTATCATTCTTGAAATATTGCTCCATTACCTCTGTCACCGTAACAATATTTTCTTGATTGGAATCAAGGAGTTTCTTCAAGCGGCCGTGAGGAGACTCCGCAATACTAGTGGTTTCATTGCCATAGTATCTATATCGATTCGTCCATGCCCATGTAAATTTTTCTTTGTATGGATCCAACCAATTGTTCCTACAATAAGAGACTACGGTTTGGTACCTATTATTCCACCGAGCAATAAACTTCTTCAAAAAGATTTCATATCTAGTCTCGGTGATGGACAATAACAAGGAATCCCAATCTCCTGAAAAACTCAATCAACGTTCATGATTTTTTTTTGTGTTCTTCGTCAACTTCCTATTGAATTTTTTTTCTAGCTTCTTCTTGTTATTCCAGTGATAATTGGCTTATGCGGACTTCTTCCTCAAGAGTTTCTTTCTTTGACTTCTTCATATCCGTCTTTGAAGGTTCAATAACCGCATGACAATTTTTTTTCACGTTGTTCACTATGTGGAATATACAAAGAAAATTTTATGCGTCCGGGAAAACATCGGAAATGGAGGTCATTAGTGCATCATCATTATCAGTTATTATTACTATTGGAAGATCATTTCCCCATAAAAGTAACTTCAATTGTTGTAATGCCCAAATATTGTAATCCTTTTCGTTTCTCATAAAACACCAAGCCAACGTGAATATTACCTTGTCCGATGTGTGACCCACGATGTTGAACAACGGCATATGGTATTTTTTTGTCTTGTATGTGCAATCCATTATAAGAACCGGAAAGAATGATTGAGCCAATTGCGCTATCAACGGATGAGCAATGAATATTTGTAGAACATTACTTTCCGACCCAATTTTTCCTTGTGTGTGTAGTTATGATCGGAAGCTAACTTTAGAAATTCTTGTATAACTGATCTACCTCGCCAACGTTCCCTTCTTATAGTTGCTTGCGCACTATAAATTGTACTTAAGGAAGACATGATAGACACATTTTTGTGTCCTATTTCTCCTCAATTATCTATATTGTTAGCTCGATTGGTACTTATTGTGTGATTTTATGTGTTTGTAGGTATTTTTGGAAAATAAATATTTGTAGAAAAAATCGGCTCAAAAGGTGATAAAAGCACCCGAGAAAAAATTACTAAAGGCACCTGGAAAAATTGATAAAGGTACCCAGGAGTTCTGATAATGGGACCCCACTGTTGGTTAGGGGGCATCCCCTTTTGATTTTAAAAACCAAAAATGGCGGGAGATATTTCCTTTCCGCGTGAAGAGTACCTTGATCTGTCTGAAGTTCGATTTTCATGGGATTTCTTTACTTGGATTAGAAGATTATCGAGTTATCAAGTTGGAGCAATAATTGAACACATCAAAATCAGAGTTTTCTTGCCGAAAAAAATGGTTCAAAGTCGTGTTTGAACCAGAAAAGAAAATCTTCTTTGTTTCGGATTCATACGAGATTTAAGAGTTGTTTTAAGTCCTTATCTACTTCGTAAGAGTTGTTAGGGTTGGTGGAGCTTATATAAAGAAAAGATATCGAGTAAAAAAGGGGAGAACTTGAATTGAAAAAAAAAACAGGAAGAAAAAAAGTGTTGTTGCTGTTGTAGTGAAGAACAAGGAATAAACGACGATTTCTTCAACTGAACAACAACAAATATCTTCGTTTTTGCAACATTTATCTTCAGTTGCGACGGTTTCTTCAACCCTTCTGCAACGGATATCTTCATAACAACAACGTTTATCTTCAGCGTAAAACACTTTCTCTTCTGTAACAGTGAAAATAGTTGTCTGCAACGCCATTACACCGTTGCAAACTCCCTGTTTTACACAACTTTCACTCTTTTCCTCTTTGTAAACAATTTTTGAGCCACAAATACACATTTTGAGAGTGTTTACAACATGAGGAGCTAGACCCCATTGCTGAGGCGAAGGAGAAAGCCATTTTTCTAATAATAAATTGGTATATTTTTATCTAATTAATTTTTGTAATTCTTTTATGATTATTTGCTTCAAATTAAATTTGAAATAATTATTTTTATCAATTAGTTGTATTTTCTTTTGATGGGTCATACTTAGTTTAGGGCTATTGATTTCTCATACTTTTGATTTACAACTATTATTTTGAAAATCTAACTTTGGCAATATTTAGTATCAATTGAATGTATGAGTTGCAAGATAATTATTAATACTAAATCACTTGAAAAATTGGCTAATGGTGGAATCCTTAGTCTCATTTCTTTCCATAATCTTAAATCAGTTTCAATTTAATCTTCTTTATTTTTAGTATTAAAAATTATATTTAAAAATCAAATCTTCACAAGTCTGAGTATCGAATCTTTTACCACTATTTCTAAAACGGATCAAGACACGTTAGTTTTATCTTTCGCCTTGATGCCAGCAAGCATTTGACTTGGTACGGTGCGTGTTAGAGTCAATATATTTACTTCCTCAAATTCATGAGGTTTTAGCTTCGCAAGAGTGCCCAACAAAAGACTCCGGATCCGGAGGGTTATGGCGGCCGCTCCACACTTTCATTTTCCATACATTTCCCTTAAAATTGAACACAAGCTTGAAGGGGCATCCATCATTTCTTGTAATAGTCTTGTATACCCTATCAGTATTCTTTTCATATACATAATCCTTTCACTTGTGGTTGTTCCTAGCGTATGACCCAGCTCTCTCGTAAGTCATTTCAAACCGAATATCTTTGCCTTGATGGTTTCTCACTAACACACACTTATTCTTAAGAGTCGTTTCTTTAGCCTAATTAATTTCCTCATCTTTCTCGCGAATTCCAAATCAGTCACATACTTATCCGAAGTATCTGGGCCCAACTCTCCCACAGGCCAAGGGTGAAGTACGATCTAACAAAAAAAAAAGTTCAATACAGCATGTAGTCGGCATTGTCGAAAAATCGAAGCAATGCCGACTACACAACAGTCGGCATTGGTAGATAATCAAGGCTATACCGACTGTACAGTCGGCATGCTTGAAGAAACAATTAAATGCCGACTGTTGAGTAGTCGGCATTGTGACTTTCTGCCAAAAATTAAGAGACAGTCGACATTGTTTTATAACTTTGACAATGCTGATTGTACCTGTATATTGTGAGAATAAAAGCCGGTATTGTTCTATGATAAGGCAATACCGACTTCTTTGAGTCAGTACTGCCTTCATCCTAAAACAATGCCGACTCTTATTCCCCACTTGTATCATATAAATCCCATAAATCACCTCTAACACACCAATACCTGATTATTTGGAGCACTTGTATCATTATTTTCTTCATTTCCCTTGTATGGCTCTACACTTGTTCCTTCACTTGAAGTTTGACTTAGGGTTTCATTTGGGGTTTGGTTTAGGGTTTCATTTGGGGGTTTTCATGGATTAAAGTTTGATTCTCTACAGAATATTGCAATTGGGAGTTATTAAAATCAATGTAAGCACCTTCTATTTGGTGAGATAAGAATTCCTCAATATCAAATTCCCCAATAGAATCTCTCATATCACTCAAATCTCCTAAAATCCTTCTTCTTCTTCTAAAACTAACACTTAAAAAGATAAAGAAGTTAAAATCAAATTATAAGTTTAATCTTAAAAACACTTGGGGATACTGAAGACTAATTTAGTAATTGTCAAAAAAAATTGGATAATTCTTTTTTTAAATTAATTCATAATATTTTTTTATTTTTTTTAATATCTTTCAATTTATAAGAGTATTCCTAAATAAGGATTCAAGAAAAACTAATACAACAAAAAGTACTATAATCTAGTAGAAAAAAAATGGGGAATTAGTCGAATGTGTCCCAATTTAATGGGCCGATTCATGCGACCCGTTACATTCAAAATTTTCAAAAATGTCACCATCTACAGATAATGGTCTGACATTGTTAAGTTGTGGGTCCAAGCTGAGGTGTAAGGAAAAATTTCAGCTAGTTGAACAGGTGTTAAGATCATAAAAATTGAAAAAACGCATATACCCTTCCTTAGTTGTTTCAACTCCATCGAATAGAATAGGTTAAGGTTAGGGCTTCAGATTAGGGTGAATAAAGGTCGATTCGGCTTGGTTATTAGTAGAACCATATATTTGTATCTATCTATGGTCGATTTTCTACCCGTGTACCTGTATTATGTACCTTATATTCTCGGTTCGATTCTGGAACTGTACCTATCCTCTCGATTCGGTTCCGGTCAATTCCGATCCTGTATTTTTTTTATTTTTTTTTTGAAAGCTTTAAATTTAAAAACAGAGATAAAAATAGTAGTTACTGTGGTCGAGCAAAGAAAACTAATGGTCATTTGTGAAAGGAAATGACAAAGCACAGGGGACATCATCAAATGCACACAACTGTTGAATCAGTGTCAGGTGGTGTGGCTCTTTAATATAAAATCACATACTGCTAATAAGAGTTTTGCTTCTCATTCAGTAGAAACAGAGACTGTTATTTGTATGGAGATGGTACCGTATCATAGCCAATAACTTATCACATAAACTCTTCAGTTCAGTTGTGATGTCTAACAGGGACTAGGCTTATTTCAATCCTCTATTATCTGTTTCTGTTTTTGTTTTTGTTTTCTTTGTTGTATCTTTTGATTAGGGTGGTTCATATTTCTTTTTACCAATAAAATTATTTTATAAGATATATTCGGTTTGGTTCCGGTCGGTTCCTAGGTAGAATCAAGTATCTTTTTATTTGTACATGTATCATATATCCTATATTTTCGGTTCGGTCCAGTTTTAGTTCGACTTCATCGATTCCGGTTCGATCCTTCGGTTCCATTGCTGGGCAACCCTGCTTTAAATAATAGATTCGTTGTTGGAAAAGATGGCGGGAGAGGACAGAATATTGTAGACGTGAATTTATGATATATCACAAACCTCTTCACATATATCCTTATCGAGATATTTCCCACTAGAAATTGGTTAGGGTTTTATCAGAAATTTGTTACTTTTATCAGTTGAAGGATTTTAGCTTTTTTTTTTATATCCTTGAACCAGTTGTATGGCTTCTGAAGAAAACCTAAGTAATTTCTGACAGAATTTTTGGAGTTATGGGGAAGAAGAAGATGCAAGAGATAATGGGAGATGAATAATTAATGAAAACTTCTAAAAGGTATATTTTGAAAAGTTTACTCTGTTTCTCTTCTTTGTTGTTATGAATTTTTGGTTTTCGATTTAGGGTTTTTTTACTAGTTGAAATTTGGGATTTCGATTTAGGGCTTTTGAAATCGATTTTAAAATTGGGGTTTTCGATTTAGGGATTTTCAGAATCAGGTCTTTATAGTTGTTCATGAGTTGTTAAATTGAATTTTATGTGATAAATGTTAGCTTTCTTTTGCTATGTGTAATACTTGTTTCTGAAGTTTCAATCAGAAACATTACAAATCAATTATGAACATAGCCAACATAGCCTCTGAAGTTAACTCGTTTTTTATCCAATACAAGCATGCCTATATTGCACATGGTAGAATTTTTTTAAAAAAATTCGCTTTTTCTTTAGCTTTACAAAAATGATTTTGACAGCTTTAAGGAATCCATTTCATTAGCTATGTCTTTTGTGGTTTTAGTAGTTTGATCGAAAATAGTTTTAAAAAAAAATCCGTCTTTCATTTTCGGAAAGGTTCAAAGAAAAAAAAATTGATTGAGAAGTTATATTCTCAGACTCTGGTTATAGTGGATGGAATTGTCTCTGGATTAATGGTTCCTGAAATTGAATCTTCTTTTCGTTATCATATTGTCTTCCTGATTTATGGTGTCTCTGGGATTATGTTTTATTATTCAGAGTATTATACTCAGTTTCTGATATGTTGAAATGTTTGATAGTGGTTATAATGACTAGAATTTTGTGATTTGTTATGTGTAGATGATATTTTAGGTGTGATTACTTGTAGTGGATGAGCTGAGGTTTAATTTTTCTGAAATAATGTGTATACAGGTTTAGGCTTTAAAATCCAGAATAATCTTTGTTAAATGAGGGTTCATATCATCTATATTGACAGATAAACTAGGGCAGTAAACTGATTGAACTTAGTCTATAATGCTTAGGACTATGACTCATGGTGGTAGGGTAAATGTGCTTTGAAATAGTCTGGTCTGGTATGGATAATATGCGCTAAAATAGTGTGATATGTTGGTGATATAGGCCATCTTTTAATAATAAAGTATGTTAGTGAAGATGCTATGTAGAAACAGACTACTACTACTACTACTAAGATTTAGAAACAGACTAATTGTTCTTTATTATTGTTGCTGGTATTTGACGTTTACTAAGTGTTTTTTGTTAATATACTTGGTGAAGCTTTATGGGGAATGAAGATCATCTCTGTCTTAAAGTTTTTTGGGTTGTTTTCGGTAAGTTCGGTGGTATATTGCACTGAAGTTGGTTAATATTTCTACATTTGGGGTGATTTTGCATGCACTTTCTCAGTTCTGGGGTTCAATATATATTAATGATATTACTCTTTTGTTATGTAACAGGGATTCAACACCTCAGAAAAAGGCATGTAAAGGGCCAATGCCAACTTACGGAAAGCCAATCTGAAAGTGTGATTGAGGTAAGCATTCCCAGGTTCATTTTGAGTTGTATGCATTGGTTGTGTTATTGAGATTAATACCATTGAGATTAATACCATTGAAGATACTCCAACTAACTTCTCTTAGTTAGTGTTCTTTTCAGTCAGGTTTTAATGAAGAACTAGAAACATGGTTCTCTCTTTCCTAGTTGGGGTATCTCTCTTTGGATGAACAATCAAACAAGCAATCAATGTTATAAAGGTAAGATCTCACCTTTGTAATTAATGTTATGTGCTGGAAATGAGTTCTTTGTTCTTTGTGTTTCTATGATGATCAATCACGCCCTTTTCATTTTCTTATACTGAAAGCTTATTATATTAAATTAGTTTGTACTTTCATCTAGTTAGTTTGTGTTTATGTGATGGTCAATTTAATGTTCTAAATTTGAGAATAGTGTGTTCTCAAATTTGAGATATTTTTTCACTTTGTCTTGTTAAATTAGATGAAAGTACAACACACCATCAACATTTGTCTTTAGTCTTGTACAACCATGAGTCAATGACGTAATAGTAACGCCATACTCATCTTTCGCCTTCAATCTGTGTCATTGTACATAAACATACTTCCCTCTGGAATGCTTTGAGCTCGGCAAAATTCCTCTTATTTCATCCAAGTTTAGTGTTTGAAGATTGCATTCCAAAAGTGTCGTACGAGTATTGAACGAGCTGTTGGACATCTCGTCTCTAAAATATCACTTCCTTGTCTTGGAATTCAAAATCAAGATTTTGTGGTTCATGTCCACCAAACAAAAGTCAGCTATTGGTGAATGTTACAAAGTTAGACTTCACTGAATATGCTAATCTAGTTAAACACGTACCAAGAAGGAATTTTTAAGAGTTAAAGATCTTTCCCTCTTTCGTAAAATAAGCATGTATTCTCTTTCTTAATGCTGTTTTTATGTAACAGGTGGTGGATGTTTGGTCAGCTGGTGTTCTGTTTTACTAAATGTTATTCGAAGAACGCCCATATGGGTGAGACTAAGCTACTACGAGAGATGAAGTATCTGTATACCACTTGATTTCTGATTTATGTATTCTGTTTTGGTTTAGATTCAATGGATGATGTTTTCCATGTGGGTTTTTTATGAATTGAATGGATGTGAAAGGATTTAGATTGAAATCTATGGATTTTTTACCTTACTCTGTTTTTAGGGTTCTTCAGTGTTTTTATGTTACAGACTTACAGGTGAAGAGACATAGTTGAGAAAATAGCCGTTGGGGAGTGCGATCTGTTTCATTGTATAAAATTACAAGATCTTGGCCGTTTGTTTTATGATTACATCTGTGCCGTCGATTTTGTCTGTACCAGATGGGCCACATGTAGGACATGACCACAATGGTAGCTGAACTGACTAGAGCTAATAATTTGACTGAAGGGCATATGGATCATCTCAAGTGACCCCAAAATCGCCACCTGTCAAATAACGCCAGTTAACTTGTAATGGGATCGATTTGTAATTTTGCTAAAAAACGGGTTTAATTTATTAACATCTATAAAAAATAGGACATATTAGAAAAAAGCCTAAAAAAATCTACTCGTCGATTAGTCAATAGAGCTATGTACATGAGTTAGTGTTATGAAAGTAGAAGACAACAAATTAGAGAGAAGCCTAAAAAAATCTACTCGTCGATTAGTCAATAGAGCTATGTACATGAGTTAGTGTTATGAAAGTAGAAGACAACAAATTAGAGAGAAGAAAGAGAAAAGTATTATTTATATGTGTGTAAAAATGTAAAGATTTATATTTCTATTTACAGGGAAAGAGACTATGTACCCAAATATATAAAAACTCTAATTTAAATTACTTATTTTAAAAAAATATCTAAAACATTAAGTTATTTTATTAGAAAATTTAAGTAAGAACACAAGAATTATCCTTCTTCAGACTTTCTAATAAGAAATTAGGAGGGTTATCAAACCACTCGTATTTACTACTAGTTTTTACATATTTTGCTAACGTATATGCTGGATCATTTGCCTCTCTTTTCACATGAGAGCATGTCCAATTTTCAAAACCTTTAAGCAAGAATAAACACTCCTGCACAACACTATATGTTGTCCAATTGATAATACCCAGAGAGTCATTTATGGCCTTGATAACGTTCTTATTGTCTCCTTCCAGATGCATAAAAGTAATGCCTTTTCCACTAGCCTACATGATTGTTTCCAGGGAAGCTAAGGCTTCACCTTGATCCTCATCTACTGCATAAGCACAGTCGCTTTTTCCACCTTTGAAATCGCCTGCACTATTATGTAAGATTAAACCAATATCTATTGGGATAATTTCCTTGATAAAGGAAACATCAGAGTTAGTTTTCATCTTATGATGAACTGGAGAACATCAATCCTGAACCTATAAGTTAGCTTGAGGGGTGAGATTAAAAGTTGAAGGTTTATCTAAACCAGATATGATTTATTTCAATGAATAAATGAGTTTAGATGGTCTAAAGTGGGCTTTATCGAATATTATTGAGCATCTCAATTTCCAGATAAATCATAGAATACAACTAACAAACCTTATCCTCTCTTGCATCACAGAATCACCAAATTGGTTATAAAGAAACATAGATTTCAACCGATCAAGGAAATCTACATTCCCAAAGGATAGTGCTAGAGAGTTGTCCATAACAGAACGGATTCTTTGTGAGACAGAACATTACAAGAATAAATGTTGAGTGTTTTCGTCATGGTCATCACAAAGAGGACAAGCAGTAGAAATGTCTTTCACAAATTTAGAGATTCTATCTCTAGTTTGGAGACATAGCTGAAAAAAACTTCCAGAGATAATATAGCACATTTGGAAAAAGCTTTATTTTCCAGAGCCTTTTCCACGAGAAATTACTTCTATTTTGTATGTTAACCTACTGAGTAGGGCTGTCAACGGGTCCGATTCCTTCGAGGTACCTCTGGACCCGGAACCGGACCCTATTAAAAAAGACGGATCCGGATCTTAACGGTTCCGGGTCTGGGTCCTAATTTAGTGGACCCAGAACCAGATCGTATCAAAAACCTAAATACCCGTCGGGTCCAGGTATTTAGTGGGTCATCTAAAATAAACTATATTTTTTGCTAATTGTTTTTTAGATTCATTATGTTTGCTTGAATCTAATAATTTTTTATATAAAGTTATTGTTATATCTACGTAAATGTTCTAATTGATGTTTAAATCTATGAAAAAAAATGAAAAAAAAAATCCTAGCAAAACTAGACGAAATCTGTGAATTTTGGATAATTTTGATAAACAATTGACAAATATTCGGGTACCTAGCGGGTAATACCTGTTAGGACCCGAAATCTTATCGGTTTCTAACTGTTCTATCTGTCGGGTACCGTTATTGGTAATGGGTCCAATCTTGGGATCCGGACCATATTCACTCGGTTCCGATCCGACTATGGGTAATTGGCTACCCATTGACAGCCCTACTGCTAAGATTCATTAAGTAAAATATTGTAAGCAGATTTAACAGAAAATACCCCATTTTTCTTACTTGTCCTAAGTTGATCCTTGATGTTTTCCCACCATTGGAATTCTTACTTTGCAAATCTGTTCAATTACATTAAAAGGAAATAAAGCATCCAACGTATTTATATTCCTGCTTTTAGTATCCATGTCCCTGTCAACATATCATTTTGATTAATTATTATTAGTATGAAAAATGTGTATAATTTACCTCTTTTTTTTTTGGGCGACTAAAAAAAATTTTGGGGCGACTTATTTATACCCATCCAACAGATGTGGCTATGGGATAGCCTAATGATAGGTAAAAATACCTATATACCCTTTCACTAATAAAAGTAGAAAATCTAAACTAATTTCATTTCATTTCTAACTACCGATTGTGAGAAAAAGTTTCTATTCTTCTTCTCTTTCTCTTGATTACCGATTGTGTGAAAAAATTTCCTCGTGAAATTTTCAAAACCAATTCATCGTATCGTCGTTAATCGTCATACCAAATCATCGTCGATATTTCAATCTAAAGATGGCTCGACAGAAACAAATAAATCGTCAATCTAATAATAGTAATTAGCCAAATTTTGTGGAGAGAATAAGAAATAGAGAGATTGTTGAAGAACATAGTGAAGAAGATGAAGAACACGAAGATGATGATCTAGATACGGAGACTGATTATGACAATCAGCCTCTCCAGGACTATCTAATGGCTCCAATAAAGTAAGGGTTTACCATTATTTGTGTTTATTTTGCTTCAATTGATGAAATCGTCAGTAGAATTTCTAGGGTTTTCGTTGAATTGTCATAATCATAGGTTTAGTGATGTGTTTTATCTACCGATTATGGTCGTGTTCTTCATTCCTCAAGCACATCGACTATAATCGGTAGTTAGATTTAGTCATTAACTACAGATTGTCTTTCTGTACCAAAATTTAGTTTTAACCGGTAGTTAATTTTTTTTATCTAACTACCGATTATATTAGATGGTTTCATGTAGAGGAATATAGTTTTGAATCAATCGGTAGTTTCGTATAGGCTTAAAATCCCGATTATGAAAGTTCGGGATTCCTCAAGCACATCGACTATAATCGGTAGTTGGAATTAGTCATTATCTACCGATTGTCTTTCTGTACCAAATTTTAGGCTTAATCGGTAGTTAATTTTTTTTAATCTAACTACCGCTTATATTAGATGGTTTCATGTAGAGGAATATAGTTTTGAATTAATCGGAAGTTTCGTATAGGTTTAAACTCCCGATTATGAAAGTTCGGGATTCCTCAAGCACATCGACTATAATTGGTAGTTAGAATTAGTCCATTATCTACCGATTAACTTTTTGTACCAAAAATTAGGTTTAATCGGTAGTTAATTTTTTTACCTAACTACCGATTATATTAGATGGTGTCAATCGGTAGATATGTAGTAGTTGTTAACTTCCAATTATATTAGATAGTTTCAATCGGTAAATAAGTTTTGTATTTGACTTCCAATTGTTTTTTAATCGTTTGTTATTGTGTTTATTTGACTAACGATTATATGTGTGTCCATAGCTTAGAGTTTTATGTTCCAATTTTTATGTATAATCGGTAGATAATCTAGGTCTCGAGCTACCGATTATGAACAATCGGTTGTAAGTTTGTTTATTTGACTATATACTATATTTGTGTCCATAACTTAGAGTTTTATGACCCAGAATTTTTGCATAATCGGGAGATAATTTAAGACCCGATCTACCGATTGTGAACAATTGATTGATTTTTATGTACTTTTTCTACCGATTATGTAGTGATTAAACGGTGTCTTACGAGCTAATTGTTCTTTATTTTGTTTTTTTAGGAAAATGCGAGCTAAGCAAGCCCAGGATACAATTATTTCGGGGCCTCGTCGTGAAGGGGGTAAGAAAGTAACAGCTAATGCAAGAAGAGAAAAGAGCGTAGCAGAATCTCTATCACCGAAGGAACTCAACCAAGTTTACAACCATGTGTTCCAAGAGTTAGAAACCAAGAAGAAGGAGAACCAAGTGCTCCACAAGTTAGAAACCAAGAAGAAGGAGAACCAAGTTCTACGTAAGGAGAAGGACAAGGTACAAAGAAGGTAATTAAGAAGAAAGGATGACACCAATTCCCCGCCTCTTTGAAGATGAAGGGTATTGAAGCAGGCCAAATCCCTGGGTTACCAAGAGATGGAGGAGATCTATTATTTGGATACAACGATTCTTGGGCCAAAGAAATTTATTCAACTGAGGTAATAATTATAAAACACCATTTTTAAGCTATTGTCTTTTTATTCGTAGAAGTGTTAACGGCTATTCTAATTATTTTATATTTCGTTTTGTATATTAGGACCATTATCATGCGGTTCGCCTACTCAAACCTACAACTGCACCAAGAAAAATGAAAGATTGGCAGTTAGATGGTGAGTGTGAAAGGTTCAAGCAAATTATTTATCACTCGGGGTTATCTACTGCTGCCGAGAATTCAATGTTAAAGTATGACCGGATGTCGATATCAGCCTTTCTGGAGAGAATGTATCTTGAGACCGATACCTTCCACATGCCGTTTGGAGAGATAACAATCACCCCAGATGATATGGTGAAGATTCTTAGTCTCGCTGACCATAGTACAACCGTGAAGTTTGATTACGTAAAGCAGTTTATTAAGCTGGGAACTACTTTATTTTTACACTCAAAAGTGCCTTGGTTGGGATCGAGCAACATCCGACATTTAGTTCAACCGGTGCTTTTGTTACAAAACTAGACAAATCAACATGGTCCACTTGATGAATATATTCAAAGGCACCAAGGATAAAGAAGAAATGAATCCAGAGTTTAGCGACGACGAAGTGAATGCTGCAGCCACTGAATATCTCCTTTGTGTTTTGGGATGTGTCATTTTCCCCAATTGTAGTGGCAACCGGGTCGACGCTAACCTTCTACAACTACTGTGTCCTCTCAATAAAGTTCGTGATTACTCGTGGGGCACCACATGTCAGGCGTTCTTGATGGAAGAGTTAAGAAAGGTATCGAGGGAATCAACTAGCCAAATTGTCGGGAATATGAGCTACTACAGATATTTTGGTAACTCTATTCATGCTTTGATTGTTATTTATTTTTTTCTCTTTTAAGAATCAATTTTCTCATACTTGGTTTGATATGTACACTAGACATGGATCTATGACCACTTCCCGTTCCTCGATTTGGCAAACTCGATATGGGAGAAAGGAACACCTAGATAAACAAAATACATCTTCGACAACAACCGTTCAAGGTTTAAGGAGCAACAATTGATTTATTTGAGGAGGAAATTAGACTTGATGACGTCTAAAGATGTATGCTTTGATCCATACAAGGAAGACCGACCTAGTGGACATATAGCGGGAAGGTATGAGTTGTCTTTTTATTATGGACCCTTATGGCATCCCACAGGATATGTTATGTACAATGCCTATAGGGTGATGCGTCAACTCGGTTATGTACAAGAAGAACCTTGGAGTCACATGCGTGGCAAGTTCAAATTGGACGTGGAGAATTGTGTATGTGGTAAGGACTCTATCACAGTAGTTTACTCTGGTAACCCATCCGTTGAAGATTGGAATAACATGATGTAATATTTGAGCAACGATGGGAGACCTGTCAACCGAGGTGATGAAGTAGATCCAGGTTATATGGAATGGTATCGGGAGCATTCTCATCTTCATGTGATCCGTGAAGATAAAGGAAAGACCACCTAGGTTTCCGATTATACTTGTATCATCAAAGACAAACCTTTTGTTTATGAAAGACTGGTACATAATGTTTTTTCCTTTTGATTTTAATATTACGTCTCAATATCTTAGATAATAATCGTTTGATTGTTATTGCATAAAAACAGAAAAATAGGATTGTGTTTTTCCCCAAGAAGCTTGTTGGATGTATAAAGGCGGGAGTGCCTTTATCAATTGAGAAGCTGAAAGAGCATAAAGACCTAATGGATAACATTGATAATGAAGCTTATGCAAGTAAAGTTTGGGGAGAAAGCTTCGAATACTTCTAAGAGGCCAGCAGCAAATTCCAGTAAAAGATTTCATGGTTCATCGAGTGCTGATGGTGAAGCCAATGTCCTTGATGCTGAAAGATATGTCCCTGGTGCTCGTCGTCCTCGTACTAAAACCAAAAAATATAGAAATTAGTTGTGATTTTCTTGTTAGATAACATCATTTTCAATTGATTTGCAAGAAACTTGTTTAATGTTCTAATATTATATTTACTTTATGGATGATGAATGGATTACTTTATGGATGATGAATGGATTTTAGGTTCTTTTTGTGAATTATCGATTGATTTGTAAGAGACTCATTTTTAATAAGTAACTTTGTTGAAAATTTACATTACAATCGGTAGATAAGTGGTTTGCATCACCTACCGA
Organism: Papaver californicum; assembly: GCA_023531435.1. Taxonomy (NCBI): domain Eukaryota; kingdom Viridiplantae; phylum Streptophyta; class Magnoliopsida; order Ranunculales; family Papaveraceae; genus Papaver; species Papaver californicum. Next base: position 3,104,099 of record JAJJMC010023397.1, read on the forward strand.
TTAAGCTTGTTGATACACAATCGGACAATAATTATCTACCGATTACACCTGTTGATCTAAAATCGGTTGATAGTTATCTACCGATTACACCTGTTGATGGAACTGCTTGGTTTCTGAACACATTTTACATTATAATCGGTAGTAAATAAAGTTTCATATACTACCGATTATGGAGTATGTAAATGTTGGACATTTGATAATTTTTCCAATTTTGAATTTGGGGCAACATATACAAACGGTAGTAAATTCTTAGACTACCGATTGTGGAGTATGAATATTTTAAAAATTTGATAATTTTTTCAATTTTGAATTTGGGCAACATATACAATCGGTAGTAAAAGTTTTTCTTAGACTACCGATTATGGAGTATAAATATTTTCAAAATTTGATAATTTTTTTAATTTTGAATTTGGGGCAACATATACAATCAGTAGTAAAAAAAATTTCTTAGACTACCGATTATACTTGTTGAGTACAATCGGGTGTTAATTATGTACCAATTAAGATGATGGAACTAATTGGTTTCTGGACCCATTTTACATTACAATCGGTAGTAAATGCATTTTCTTAGACTTCCGATTATGGATTATGAAAAAAAATCAATTTTGAATTTGGGGCAACATCTATAATCGGTAGTAAATAAAGTTTCATAGACTACCGATTGTATAAATCAGAAGGTAATGGTGATCCCGATACTTCCGATTGTTTATATTCGTATGAACTTAGTATATATATTTTCTGTACACTCTTGTTACACCAGGCCTCAACAATGGGACTCTAATCTATATAAGGAGGGTGACCTCTTCTCATTTATGCACCTCCAATACATTTTAACTCTCCAATATCGAAGTAATCATCTTCAAGATTAATGGCTCAACCGCTCACGGTAGAAGAAGATTTATCGCTATGTAGGCTCTATGTGCAATTCTATTCGAGGCGAGGAGAAGAAAATAGGCAAAATGGTGTAATGAGTATGAGTTATTTGGAGAGATTCACCAACATTTTTGCGTTGGCACCGGTAACCCTAATAACCGTAATAGAGCTGATTTTTTTTGTCGATTTAATTGCACAAGAAGAGAAGTTGATCCATTTATGAATTTAACTTATCTTGTCAATCGATATCGTTTGAGGGGTGAAACTAATGATGAAGTTACAGAGAGATCTCTCGAGGAATGACGACGATGTAAACGATCAAATTACCGTTACGAAGCTCATTTCAATACCCTTAAGGTGATGGACAGATTCAACCCGTTTAAGGTTCGTTCACGACGCTTAATGTGAAGGGAATTCTCCAAGACAGAATATGAATCACGGAATAATTACCATGGATACGTAATCGGTAGTTAGAATATATTATTATCTACCGATTATAGTCTTTGTAGTAACTTTTTAAAAATATTATGATGATATAACTCTCTATGTATGGAAAATGGGTTTTCGTGTTTAATTCTTTAGTATAATCGGAAGTTATTGTTGTCATATATGTACCGGTTGTCTCACTTGATTTCCTGTTAACAATATTCAACATAATCGCAAATATAATGTAATTATATACTTCTGATTGTTCAATTAGGAAGATAATGGTGATCCTATACTTCCGATTGTACAATATAATGTTGTCAAAAAACTTTCTCCATGTTACACAATGACGATAACACAAAAAACATAGCAATGTTCAAAATACATGTTCAACTAAACTACTCACATCACACGGTCAAATCAATTGGGTCTTTGACAAAGTTTGTTAAACGATCTCAACGCTCCATGTTGGACTCGTATTTCTTCAACCACTCATTGCAATGGTTATTTGGAAAGTAATTCGACCACCTACTCAATGGAGGTAATGGACAATCTTCCGTTAACCTTAAACCGATAAAATGATTGCTATTAACCCATGCCATAATGATTCGTCTATCCTTGAACGACTCATCACAAACCGTCCTTGTGGGTGTAAATGTAACACTCACTCTTAAGGAAAGAGGACAAAAATAATGTACCACGCAGTTCAATACATCCGCTAAAAGATACCTACATTTCGGCATTACCATCCAATACTTGGACCCGATTGTCTTCAATCCCTTTCGGCATTTTATACGAGTATATAACTCTTTGAACTCTTGTTCTCTAACACGTCTATCTCCTTCTCTCATCATTTCAATATAGAATTCCTTATCCTCCAATAGTTGGGCGACCATTTTATTTCTTAAATATTGTCATTGGGTGATATTCTCGGTAACCGCCTCACTAAGGTCTCTTATTTGTTTCGAAGCAACGTGAAAACCACAATTGTCATCCCCATCGACATCGTCGGTGGACAAAACATATGGTATAATGAGTAGAGGGAGTTTTTCCAAATACCGCATCGTATATTGTATACGTACCTTGATTTGGTCTTCCGTGTATAGATTGAATTTGACTTACTAGAGAAGGAATCGTAGAGACCTTAGGTTTGTCTTGTCGTGAGCTTGGTCCACCTTGATCCTTCCTTGGACGACCCCTTTTCCTTAGAGCCAGCACATCTTGATACTCAGCTTCAGTATGTTCATGCCTAGAAAGCTCACATTGACTAGATAACCATTTCTTCAACTATTTTCTTTGAATTTACCTTGGCTTTTAGGTATTCGACCTACATATCGTATTTCATTTCATTGGTTCTTCAACAACCTTTATACATGGGTGAAGGGATTCCTCTAAATGGTGAATTAATATTTTCTTTTGTGTCCCATTTGACGTAGGGTAACGCTCGAGTATTCGTGCAAACATTTTCGTCTCCACGAACGACGCACCATCAACCGCCGGGATGCTTGGAGTGAAAGTTAATTGCTTACAAAAGGGATGAATATCATTAATGTCAATCACTTCAATATACCTTCCAAGCATGTGACGATACGGGAGTCCAATACCTATCATCGTCTTGCAGTTGTAAACCGTAGTCTCATCATCGTGATCTCTGTACAACTCCAATTGTTTTATCATGAAATTTATTGCCCACCAAGAAACTTTGTAAACTATATCCCTCAGAAGATCTTTATATTTTAAATGTGCCAAAGGGAATCTATGCCGACTTTTTTCCATTGAACCATAAATCTTAGTGAGGTCACGATCGGTGAACTCATGGATTGCTTTTTGGACCGACACGACCCCATTTTAGCTACCGACTAGTATTTTCTTTAATCGGCCATGGGACCCCTCTGCAATACTTGTTGCCTCGTTCTTGAAGTTTCGATATTCATATGTCCGTGCAAACACAAACTTATCCTTATGCGGTCCCAACCATTGTGATTTACAATACTTAACTGGTTTGGGATAGTTCTTGCCCCATTCATCCTCAAAGTTCTTCAAGTTGTATTCATAAACTTCCCCCGTCATCGACCAAACTATCTTATCCCATGCTTTTAGAAATAAAGACCACTTAATTCCATCCTCGACCCACTTTTCATCAACGAACCTTTTCTCTTCTTCTTGTTCTCCCAAAGTTAATTTACTAATACGTTCATCCTCTTCCTTCGACCTCTTGGTACCTTTGTTTCATTTTTTAGCTTGGATATGATGTATGCAACTGGATTTGATGTTGCATTGAATGTGCCACGTACAAAGCAATTCTGGGCTTCCGGAAACACTACCTTTATTGCATTCATCAAGGCTTGATCGTTATCCGTTATAATAACCCTTGGAAAATGATTGTCATTATAAATCGACCTTAATGTTTGCAACATCCAAATGAAACTCACATCGTTCTCAATATCCATTAAACCTCACGCCACCGTAAATGTGCATTTGTCCGAAGTGTGGCAAGCAATGTTCAACAACGACATGTTGTACCTGTTTGTCTTGTAAGTAGCATCTATCAACAAAATTTGATAAAAGCATTGACTCAATTGGATCATCTTCGGATGTGCCAAGAAAATACGAATCACTTTATCATCCCTTTCTTCTTTTCTCAACGTGTAATTGTTTTTCTCGGCTAACCACTCTGATTGTTGCATAATCATTCGACCATCACATTCCGTCCTTTTGATCGTTGCTAGTGCCAAATAAATTATAGACAACGAAGACAAGTTGTTGGGGTCGTCCGCCTTTATCTTAGATAGAATTGCACTCGTTTTCATTACGTTCCTCATGTACTTCACCGTCTCCATTTCCTTTGGTTTTAACTTGGCAACCATTACCTGTCCAACAAGACTTTCCGAATCTTCGTGGTTGTGACGACCATTAGCAACTCTAAACATTTTTCATACTTTACCTTCCTTACCGTCGGGCTTACTGAAGATAATCTTAAATGGGCATCCAATCTTCTTTGAATTACCTCGGCATTTCATTTCCGTCTTTCCCACGTGACTCTTTCGCTCGTCACCTCTCTCACAAATCATTTCAAATCGATCAACTCTCATGCAATTTTTCTGAACTACAACGCACATCTTCTCTTTTGCCTTGTTGATAAGTCATTCCTTTGCCTTCGCCTTACTTCCATATGTCTTAATGCGCATATAACAAAACGAAATATCATAAGGCTAACCTTGTAACATACATTCTTAGAACAAGACAAGAGTGGGTAGGTATCATACCAAATCATTTGCATAGTGTAAGGAAGTATCATGACCCTCATATGAAACATGATTAACCGATTCAACAATTTACATAAAATAGCAGTGAGTTAGACAGCAACAATCGGTAGATAATTACGTTCCCGCACTACCGATTAACGACAATCGGTAGGTAATTATTTTCCCGTACTACCGATTAACAACAATCAGTAGTTAATTATGTTCCCGTACAACCGATGTGATGGACCGAATTTTTTTTTTTGTTTCCATCAGGTCGGGTTTCGGCCCATTGGCAGATTTCAACTTCCCGATACACCACTCGAAAAACCGGGCTTTCAAATTCTTGGGACCAATTCAATTTTTCCAAACAAATATTCATCGATTTGTTCCAAAATGCTTTGTAAGCATGCTACCATAACTTTTGTATTTTGCGGGTCATCGAATCCGTCAATCTGCTTTACAGTTTTGATATCATTCTGATATTTATCGATATCAACTGATGATATGAATTACCACATTTCGTAAGGGTCATTGAATCCTACATATGATTCCCATCGTTTCGTTATGAAGATATAATATCTCCTGCCAGAGTAGTCGAATACCAACCACCGTTACAGCTAATGGTCTTCCGGGTTGCCACTCGTAAGTGGGAGCTAGCAGGTCTGCCAACACACACCGTTCCAGCGACGGGTGGGGATGATCAGTCTCGTTGTTTACCACCGTTCCAGCGACAGTCTTCCGGATAGCCACCTGTAGGTAAGAGCCCCAGTGGGCCTGGCAATTCACAGTACTAGGCCAAGCTCAACAGACCATCTTTTACAAATGATATGAACTACTCAAGAGAGTTAGTAATCATTTCCAGATCAATGGTATAAACTGTCATCATAAACAACAACCATTCTTCTCACATGATATGGATTGCCTCTAAATGGCAACAACCATCTCCCAGTCTCATTTGGTGATATGAATTGGCATCCTACGATCACCCTTCATTTCTCATTAGATGATATGAACAACCTCGAAGAAGTTGCAATCATCTCTCAAGGTAGTATGAACAGCCAGTACTGCAACTACCTCTTACTGCCAAGGTTATAATCATCTATTAATGGATGATATGAACTGCCAAGCAGCAACCAACCCTTTTTAGACGATATGAACAACCTCACGCAGTTGTGCTGAACCGCATAACGACTGCCTACGTACCCTCTTTGTAGCTCGAAGGGATCAAACACGACCGTAGTTCGTCTAGTTTGGTTTAGATAGTATGAACTACCCTTACTAGTAGTAACTATCTCTAATCAGAAGATCTAAACCATCCCATTTAGATAGTAATCATCTCTTACTTAGATAGTATGAACTGATTGTCATCGCAGTATTATCTCTAGCCGTAACAGTAATTATATCTAGCTTTAGATAGCATGGATAATATGAGTTGCATAGCAACAACTGTCCCTCACACAACACGTCACCATCAATCCCTTTAACAACTACCCATGATGACAATATCTCATAATATATATGTACATGTACCTGCAACATTATAGTTCTAAACTGTAGAATAGAGATTTAGTGCTAAAGTGTCCTTATAAATTTAAAGATATAACATAGTACTTCTACCTACCATACTTTATGCCGTTAAATAACCAAACCTCCACAGTATTATAAATACCACCAAACCAATAAAACAAAGCTATCGAAGTCTGTCCAATTTAGATATCGGATTGATATTGGATATATATGCATATCATTCAAACCATAATAGAAATGTCTGTATTCTCGCACGCTAATCTTTATATAAAGGGGGTCTGAGTCTAAACATCCAATATTACTAAACTAGTGCATTTCTCACTGGTGTCGTTTTACCAGTAACATATGCTGGCTATGCAGTTAACCAAGTCCAGAAAACATGTAAGCTAGTATTACTCTTAATAATTTCTTAGTACATACCAAATGCAATCACCATCTCAAACTAAAAATCTACTCTAATAACACTACTCTAATAACACTAAGAACAGATTAAAAGTGGTTGCATCTCATTTTGCACCAACTATATTCTATCAATTTCTCTCCATGAAATTGTTTTAAAGACTGAACTGGTAAGGCCCCACCCATAAATAACATTCTCAAACCATTTGTTTCGTGTATTCACAAGGGAGAGATAGAACAGTTTTACAACACCAATGAACTTAAGCACAATAACAGAACGAAGTGCATCATCCACTCAGAATGGAGTGGGATTTGTCCAGCAATTCATGCATTGGATATAATTTGTTCCTGTAAGTTGAAGAAAATGAGACTGTTTTCATAGATGGATATGCTCATTTCTAACCCAAATCTTACTATCTTTGTTAAGAGCAACTACATGTACTTAACAAGACTAACCTTAAGAAGGCTTTTACTATGATATTAATTTATGAAACAACAACATCATATAGATTACTTAAACTTTAACACCATGTTCCCTAATCTAAGTGACAAATAGTTGGGGAGTGTTTACCTCGCCAATGCAAACTAAACACGTTTATAAGTAGATATTAATTTATGTCACCTAAACCTTCCAACAAAGACAATCATAACTGGTTACTACTCTAATGACACTAAGAACAGATTAAAACTTGTGAAATCAAAGAATTCAAGTGGGCACATGGAGCTGGAACCAAGTTATTTAGACATCAAAGATATATGTCAGTACCTAGCCCATATTTCTGCTTATTTATCCAAGTCATGGCTATCATTCACCCATAGAGAGGGACCTGGTACAGATTGAGACACAAGAGAAGGAACTTAGTCATATAGTACCATTATGAGATCTGTCATTCAGAATACCATAATTCCTCGATACAAATCCAAAGTAAATTCGAACCTTAAGGGGGTCATAAACTGCCGTCCCGACAGACTAACAGAAATTAAGACTAACAAACACTTGATAGGTACTCAAAAGGTCACTAAAATAATTCATCATTTTAATCTACCTTTATTACTGAAATCTTAGAATTACCAAATTAAAGAACAAATTAACAGTTGCAAGTAGAACTACTAACTGTATACATGAATACATCTAGTTCTAATCACAAATGAGTAAATTACCATTTCAACAAGGAATTATTAGATACCCAAAATGCACCAAAATGAACTAAAAAATGATGCTTAATTAACACATATACACAAGCTTGATTAGCTTGGCATTCAATCCTCAACAATACCTCAAGTGCTAAACTGATGACCATTTAAAGCATTTATTAATGAAGTTGAAATCCATAGAAATGAAACCTGACCTTCCATTACAGTACATAAATAATGTTCAAGTTAACCATGATACAAAAACTAACAGCATAGGTTCATTCATTCATCATGACAAAATATGTAACCACATGCATAGATCATCAACAAAGCTAAAAAGGGAAGATTAGAGATCACCATTTCATTGTAGTAGTAGTTGCAGCCACCGAATTAACCTCATCATTCTTAGTTCCACCACCATCAGTGTTACTGGTAGTAACCCATTTCACTATCTTATAACCTAAATTCTGAATCCATGGACTATAAACATTTTCAAGATCCAACCTCAAATATTTCTTCAAGTGTAATGACACAAACCCACCAATTAATAAGAACTACCTTGGCCAATTAAGTGAAAATCTATTTTCTCCAAATAATTCTCAATTTGAATAATGGAAAGAAAAGAAATTCCCCTAACCAGTTTATGAAACTAATCCTCATGAACGACATCAATAATTCTACGTAACCATTGCTAAAAATCTCACTGATTTTTAATTTAAAATCATGTTCTTGATATTCAAGGAAAGGGCGGAGATCCAGAGAAGAAAAATACGAAAAGGGAGTGACGAGAAAGAGAGACAGAAGAGAAACGGGAAAGAAGACGGTGCCAAGAAGAGAATTTTTCTCTTCTCCTTTTTTCCAGGTTCCCTTTTCTTGTTTTTATCCCTAGTGAATAAAAAGACTAACATGCCCAACGTGTCAAGCATGCCGAGTGTATTCTGTGATTCCATACTTCTACTAATCAAGCATATTAATTCTGCTAAGGGATAACCTAAGAGTGTTAAAGGCCTTTGAATATTGGAACAGGAATTTTAAGGGTTTGACTAAGGAAGACTCTCTATTTAGGTACCAAGACTTATAAAGGAGGCAGCCTAAAAATACTTGAATATTATGCACTCTAGGTGCAGAATTCAGATAATTGGTCTAATTAAACCCGAGAAAATGTTTGGGGTCTCACAACCGATTATAGCAAGACAATTTCTATACACAAAAACAAGTATAAGCGAAGGATTAATTTGTTAAAAAACAACCGATTACAATGGAATCAGTAGATAAATTGATCCTTAAACTACCGATTACAAAATGTAAAAATTTTAAGTTTAATTCAATTCTGGCTACAATCACAATCGGTAGATATGTGATTTTACAAATTAACGATTCTAAATCGATAGATAAAAAATTTCACCCACTACCAATTATGAAAGATGAAGAGTTAGAAATTTTATAAGTTTTGAGAAATTCATTTTTGGGGCGACACTACAATCGGTAGATAATAAGTATTCCTAAACTACCGATTATGCAAACAGAAATTCGAACAAAATTCAATTTGGGGATTTTGTTTAATCAGTAGTAATTATTCTCCACGAGACTACCGATTATACCCTAATTTTGGCTCAGTCCAGTGTAATCGGTAGATATGGCACTCCATTATCTACCGATTCTGAGACATCCATGGCATTAAATGCATGCAAAAATGATTTTTTTTTCTTAATGATCACATACAAACGCATACAAAATGGGTTTTTGAGTTTTTTAACACAATACCTGATTGTTTGATGCATTATTAGCTTCATTTTGATGTGATTCATCGTTTTCTCTCACTAAATCGTCGTCTAGGTTTTCTTCCACAAATTTTTTTGGATCATCCAACAAATATCCCAAATCATCATCTCTAAAAGTCATTGAACCTTCAATATTATGTTCTTCATGATGTTTCTTACCTTGTTCCTCATACTCATCCATGTTTGTTATTGATTTTAAGTAAAACCTAGTTTTCTCAAACTTCTTCTTCTTCTTCTTCTTCTTCTTCTCTAACACACTCTCTATTTCTTTTCTAAAACTATAACTCATATAATTTTCTAACGCTAGCTATAACTAAAATTAATTAACTAATTAATCAATATTAATACTAATTAAACAAGGACATATTAGTCATTAAAAAAATATATGGATAAGGGGTGTGCTGATATTACTTCTTAGTGTCCTTATTTTGTTTTATTAGTCGTCCCAAATTCTTTTTGGGTCGCCCTCAAAAACGCGAGGATAATCTAATAGTCATATTTATATTCGTTAGGTAGGTGTTTTAAAATGCTTTCGAACGATATAAAGTTTATAAATATTTGTGACATATTTTGAGGGAAAACTAAACTTTTTAGTTTAATATAACATGTGACATGGCACAGACTACATCTAATCTTAACCTTACCACTTAATCCAACTTTAATCCTAACTGTCGAGACCATAGGTCTTGACTAACCCTAAAACTAGAAACCTATAGCCGGGGGTAATACTTTGTTTGTTTTTTAAGTACAGGCTTAGAGCAAGGGGTATGGGTAGAAAGTTTTCATTCAAAGTGAATGAGTTTCACCAAAATTTAGCAAATTAGACCTCACTATGGGTAGGGGAAGGAGCATCCTTCACCCAAAGTCTTTCGTATACTCTTTCAATCGAAAGAGTGATCGCTAATCTTACTAGACGGGTAAACTTCAGCCGTCTATGCCAAACGGAGGATCTTTCTCCATCTGGGTATTTATTTCAATATTAAACTCTTAAAATGCGGATCTTACCTTGGTTATTATTATTAAAAAACAAGATAAACTCTCAAACAGGAGATCTTTTCCCGTCCAAGTGGATTTTTTTATACTAGACGGGGAAACTTCATCCGTTTAGTCTCTCTGTTTCACCAACTCATAGTATAAATATTACTGCTTCGTCTAGTCATTCATTCATTTTAAAAGGGATAGAAAGCTCAAACACTCTATCCCATAACTCTTGCTTTTAAAGACCATGCATCTATTGTTCAGATGTATATACGTCGTGCATCTATTTTTATCGGTTTTCAGTATTTAATTATTTTTAACATTATGGGTATTTGGCCCGGCTAAGCTAAAGCATCTAAACAGTACACTGAAAATTAATATTTTGGGCTTAAGCCTAATTTTAAGGTTTCATAATACATTGTTGAAGATTTGAAGCCTTAAATTGGAAATGTTCAGGGATTACGCCAAATTGTGCAAGTAAAACTCGAGCTTAAATCTCTTCCGACCAAGGCAGGAGTAAAATTCTGAACGACACGCTTAGCTCAATTTGCCGGTGCACCTCTAGCTCCATGGCTATATTGTCTCGAAGGCAGGAATAAGAATCTCGCCGAAGTTGCAAAGATTCTGGAACTCATAAAGCAATGAGACCGCTCCACTCAGAGTTTGTGAGACAATTTTAACAAGGGAAGTCAAACTCCAGCCAGTTAGTTGGAGAATTTAGCTAGCTAGGCATGTCCCATTATCCAGTGCCCAAGCCTTGAAAATTATCCTAATTGGACCGATTTTCACACTAATAATTGCACGAGTTTGATATTTTCAGCTTCATTTAACTGGACTGTGGAGCAACTGCGAGAATGAATACACTTGTAGCCTCCCGAAGTCACTGGGACGCAAGGCAGAAGTATAATTTTCTTAGAATTCTAGTATTAATAAACATGACAATCCGATTGGTCGGTCGGCATTTCACGGCGCCAAGTTTTGACACTACCAAAAACCAACCGGACTTGAAAGAAAAAGAAAGATGCATACAAATAAAATAATAGCACCAAGAAAGCTAAATGATAAAAGCACAGAGGGCTTAAAAAAAGTTTGATTTCTTTCTTCTTTTTGTTCTTTTTTTCATTACTCATTGGATGAAAAGGGCATCATCAGAAACACCTCTCTACATCACTCTCATTTGAGTCTCTTCTTTCTTCCTACTTCTTGTCTGCAAAGGATGAGAATCAGGATGGGTTAACCTCCACTACCAGCTGCATGGTCCCCCATATTACATAAATACATACATAACTTGTACCTACTAACTCCACTACTACAACTACTATACATACATATTATATATGATCATGGAATTGAATTCATCATTTCCTATGATCAAAATTATTCATCATCATCACTAGAAAATGTGCATTCTTTTCTTTCTTATGGGAAAAACACTTGGAAGAAAGCTTGTACCCACTTTTCACTTTTCTTATTTCTATTTTATTCTAGGGAGAAAGAGTTTAGAGAAAAATAGGAACATATTATATGTTTTTGTGAGATGATGATGACCAAACATGGACTCTCCAAAAAGGACGTGGTAGCTTACGCTTGGTATGTGTGTGTGATTGATGACCAGAAATATTCATTAATTCTGATTCTGATCTTCTTAACATTTCCCACATCACTTGTACATCTTGATACTCGCAAGTTTGTACATCATTGTGTAATTTCAATAGTCCTCCACCTGTTTAAACCCCAACAACCAACAACGACATCAGTACAAAATGATAAATCAGGGGGTGCAAATTTTATAGCTAATCATCATGAGCTAGACCCACAATGACTTTGAAGGAGCCATATTAGCCATCTATTATCGAATAACAACAATTTGCCATAAGATGAGTATTTAACATCCAAGGCTGTTGCAAGATGTTTTCGTATTCGAGGTTATTAAATTCATTTAAAACAAAACAATTTTAATTATTATAATTATAAGATTGATAACCCTGTAAAATTTGGTAACCTTTGTAGTAATTTTGTTTAAAGTCTATGATCTAATACAGTTATCCTATATCAATAGGAAATCAAATGCTTATACACTACATACTACAGTGACTACACTAACTGATATTTAGACATTTTCATTATGTTAAGTACATCTATGTTTTGTGAAACTGATTACTCCAAAGTCCAAACAACAAAAGGGTGACGAAATTGAATAGTTACTCGATCTGCTTGATTTTTTAATATACTCCACTAACATTAAGAAAACTACAGTGTATTTCACTTTTGGGATTTAACTCCAAATCTTCGGATGAAGAGGGGATAAAAGAAGAGAAGATTTATAGTGTAGGGTACTACACAGAAGATAAATGAGTAGTATCAGTCTCCTACTAAAAGTGAAAAAAACAAAAGAAATTTATCATAGGAGCAACAGATTGGGACCCAATTTTAACACCAAATTAAGGATCACCGTTTGATTTTTAATGGTTTGGCTTTTTGTAAATGATTTAGTGATCATATCTATTCATATGATGCACATGGATTCGTAGGACCAACAAAATCAAATCAAGTTCCATGTTTTATCATCACAACCAAGCTCTTCTTTTAGTTATAAATCATAATTTTTAACCTTTTTTTTTTTAAAGAATCCCTCAAAAAGAAAAAAGAAAAAATGTCCCATACTCCCATTTACCTACTTTTCCGATTTTAAACCCACAAAAGAAATTTTAATTATTAATTCAGGAAAAAAAGTGTCTTATATCTGTGCACAAATTACTAAGATGATTTGAAGAACATGGAAAACAGAGAGAATAAAAAAACGAATTATTCTTCTAAGATTTTAACATGCAACAAAAACAGAAGATTTTGTATTCAGATATTTAGTCTATGAGTATGGGCCTATGGGGTAATTCGGGTCGTTGAAACTCAGTTTGCATCCAACTAAATTTTACCAAACACTAGTCGCAGCAGTTCACATGTCGGCTGAATCAAATGGAAACTATTTGAAGTGAATGAAAACAGTTGAAATTTAAACAACGAATTTCAATGACTAGATGTGGTTATTTAGATTTGAGTAAGTTCAGCCTTAAAAACTCTAAGACTTGTGGATCGAAAAATTAAATATAGCTTGATATGGCCTCACAATTTTTTTTTATATTTACTAAAAACAACCCTACGGTCAGAATTTCCACTACACAGAAAAAAAAAACAGAGTAAAAGGAAACAGAATCAATCAAATCGAACAAAAATTAAATAAATATTTCTAAGAACTAAACATCACAAAACAAATTAAACAACTAATCATAAGAAATTCAACAAACAAGAATTGAATAGATTTGATTGAAAAAAATAAAAGAAAAGAAGAACATACCATTTTTACGAGTTTTAACACGAGCAGAAAAAGCAATCCAAACTCTACGAACAGGAAAAATCATTTTATCCCACAAATCCATTAATCTATCTCTTACTCTTCTTATTCTAACTCTTATTTTTCTTCTTCTAGTTAATCCTAATTTTATCCCTAATAATCTTAACCCTGCCAGTCTTAACAATACTTCCACTTCTTCTTCTTATAGTATCAAACATCAAGAATTCAATCTTGAATCAGAATTTAATAAACACGAAATCAAAAATTTGTTGAAATATTACTCGACGAATATTAATAGATTCAGTCAGACTTCTAAGAAACTGAAACTTCTCTCTTCTTCTTTCTCTCGCTCTTTATGAAACACGTTGCTTTCGTTATAGTGCCAGACGGCTTCAGTAATGTAACATCTGATCTCAGTTTCCACCACCAATAATTTACTGGTTGACCGGTTTGATAGGTGGTTTAGTCTTCCTAAAACGGGTTACGTTAACTGACAATTGTCGGTTCTATCTCTTTTCTGAAGCAGCAAATCACGAATAATATGAGAGCTCGAAGCTAGAGAGTCTATCTATATAGACTACTCCTTCGGTATTCGAGGACGACGTCCATTAGCTTTATAGAGATGACACATGGTTTATTTTGTGTGGAACTTCTTTATGACGGTTTGACTTTCTATTTACACGTGTTTAATTCATTTTAGAAAATACTCCGTAGAAAAGAAAATTCTGAATAATATTATACTGTTGTTAATCGTAAGTAATATGTGGGTAGGGATGGGAAGCATGGTTTGACGTACGGTGGATACGCATCCGTCAATGGCACTAATTTGGATTGTAATTTGTATATCAACAAATTGATATATACAATAGTTCTCCGTAGAGGGATTAACAACCACCATTATTTATTATTTCTGTAGTTACCGTGAATAATCGATAATCATATTAGTGTACCATAATCCTACATAATTCTCAAATGTATGCATATATTGAAAAATTCAATCGATTACTGGTATCAGCGCCCGTGGATATTGTAATCTTTCCATCTTCCAGTGAAGAGACAAACTATAAGAATGTGGATCTTGTTTTGATAGACTCTATTGAAGGACTATTTGTAGCTTATTCTAAAACGCTACTTGTTGCTATATGTGATTGGATTTGCCTTTTAAGAGGCAAATGCTTATATAAAAGAAAAATAAGACATTTCACGCCTGTTCAATGGCAGCCTTTTAGATTTGATCATGAAGAGTGAGAAATTGGTATAACTTTTAAGCTAATTAACATTAACTTTTGGTAATGTATAGTCTCCCCCTGATTATGACGTAAATATTTTTATCTCAAATACGAGAACTTCAAGTTTCGTAAAGTATTATCCGATTAATTCGAGGACATACACTCATGGTTATTACTAGGTTTTAATGTCACCAGGTTGGACCGTAGATACTGACTTCAAGAGCCATAAAAATTATCTTAAAAATAAAATGAAATTGTAGTCTACTTGACATACAAATTTAACATCAACCATGTATTTTATTGTTTACTACCAAAAGCTTATAAAATATGCAAATAAATTTCCAATAATTTTGTGACCTATAGGACCAACGAGATAATGATTTAGAATAAATTATGGACATATTCTTTATCAAAAGAAATTTATATCAAGATCAATATAGTCACTACAAGGACTAATAATATTGGCTAACAAGCGGGGTGCGCACCCTATGATCTTTAGGGCCTTGACATGTTCCAACTACAAGTGGAACGATTTAAAATTTTGGAGATTTATCATAAGGAAAAATTAAAATTGCTAAGTATCCCTAAAAAATGCAGCAATTTCTCGTTTTATTGATATTTGTAATTGTTAATACTATAAAGATATTTCATCTTTTTAGGATTGATATAGAAAAAATGCTTCTTTAAAAAAAATGAAGCTATTATCGTTATTCTCTTTTTAGGGAAAAAATCCAATTTGTGGTTGATGAATGGTTTCTTGTAAGGAATAGAAACCAATGGTTTATTATTAGATAAAACCATATTTGATGGTAAAGGTTTCTTATAAACCTATGATCCGTTTCATTCTTTTAGAATCGAAAAAATATAATCACACTTTATTGATAAATAGAAGAAAAAAAATGTCAATCTATTTTATCTCTCATCTTAACGATGGAGAAATCACCAATTGGTTTTATACGATTTATCACAATCGAATCGACAAAAGAAAAAATTGTCGCTTTGGTCTTAGCATGGAGAAAATCCACTTTGTGGTTGACAGATGGTTTCTTGCAAAAAAAAAAAATAGAAACCATACGGGTAAATCACATGATCCTTGTTTAAGAGACGAGAATACCAAATTAATTGGCCATAGATTTTTCAACCATGCACGTGATCATTAGTTACCGTAAAGGTAATTAAATTGCGATAACACCAATTTTTTGGTGATTACAGTTTCATTAGAAGAATATAAATTGTAAACCATCTTTCGATGGATTTTTTTTATTATTTGTTTTCTCCATAAAAAATATTAGAGAAGAAAGAGAAATCAACTTATCAACAAAGTTGATAACTCGTACATAATTATACAACTTAATATTACAATAATTATAAAAAGAAACTATTGGAAAAAGATATCCAACTTGTGGTTATGAAGGATTTCTTGCATGAAGTAGAAATCAATGGTTCACTATATATTAGTGAAAACCCATATTAACAAAAGTATAAAAATATTCCAATTTATTTTCTCCAATCTTGTAAGAATGATGGAAAAAAGCCAATGTTAATTGGTTTTTTATGATTTAGAAAAATCATATCGACATACAAATATTGTCGTTATATAGTTATAATTAACTAATAAACAAAAAACAAAAATAATAAAATTGGATTTTCACAGTTAATTAAAAATATCAGTACGAACAACAGAACATCAGTAATAAAATTAATTTATACATATTGTATTTATATTTTTCGATGTAATACACCAACCCTTATCTTTACGGGTGCTAAAGAAAATGGTTTAATAAATAATATATTTAATTTTCTCCATACCTAACGATTTTTAATGGGTGAAAGTATATGTATGTCAGTTCTATTGTATTGAAACTCTCATATATTACTAGAATAAAATAATCAAGAATAAAAAAGAATAAATCAAGTTATAAACTACTGTTGATCACGTCAAATATAATCATTTGTAAACCATTCATGATCCCTGTGTTTCGTTGAAACTAAAAATCAAACCAAAACGGTATACCTCTAGTACAATATTGTTTTGTCTATTAATAGAGACAAACAACAAAAGGGTGCGGATTTATTAAAAAAAATGATTATAATAATTAAAAGAAAACTAAAAAAAACAGGGTTCAGAAAAAGAAAAAAAATCTTTATCGTTTATTGATTAGAGCTACGTACGTGATAACGTATTGTACACTAAAGAAAACATAGAAATAAATAAGAAGAAAAAGGATAATTCTTATTGGGATATCACATTACAAAAGAAAATGATCTTTATTTATAGGGAGAAGAAGATGGGCATTTATCATAGAGTTAAAAGGCATGCACCCATTACTATTAGTAGTGGTGGTTACAAAGTAGTGGGGGAAATAAAAAAATGAAGAGGAGTTGAAAAGATGATGGTGTAAGTGTGGTGTAAATCTACGAAATGTATTTCATAATAAAAGATTTTTTTTTATGTTTAATTCCCATATCATCTTTCTAACAATTTTATTGATTATTGTTTAATATAAAATATAAAAAACAACCTAAAAAGAAAAAAGGAAAAAATTATTTTTTATCCCTATTATGATATATTAGGTTTAAAATCTACGCAGTTAGAGACGACGTATGGGTTAAACAGTCTTATTTTTCTGACATGCGTATATCCCAATTGACAAAGTTCTAAATAAAATTTCTATATAGGATTAGCATCCACTATTGGAGATGCTCTTAGTGTAACTTACCATCAAAATTCATAAGATAAACAACACCAAATCAACATTAGATATACAAATTGCAATATCTGATACAGTCACATTTATAGTCAATATTTATTAGTATCGATCAGTATCAATGAAACATACCCATCAAATAAGTATTCAGTACTTCATTGGTACCTCGTACAATGAACCATGATGAGAAGTTCTTCTTACAAAAAAATATCACAAACGACGTATTTAAATGGTGGGAAGAGAATCTTAATCTCAGAAAATATGGATAATATAATAAAAACTCATAGGTGAAAACATTTTATCATGCTATTAAATCATCATTTTTTTAATAGATAAACATGGCAAGCCCCGAAAGTTACATGACAAAACAAGAAGAGTAACGTACAAGACTCAATAGCAAGTGACTTTCATACAAAACTAAAATCATAGAGGACCAGAATCTCATAACTAGAATCTAATAACAGGGACCGGGCGATCGAACGGTAACGGTAACAGTAGCAATAACATCCCGCATACCTACGAGTGAGTTTGGATCGATGGAACCTGATCCAAAACTCGATACTAATTTTTTTCTAAAGATCTGATGAAACCCTCCTCCAAAAGGAGAGTTGCCAAAAGCCAAAGATGATCCACCTTTTCCACACCGGTAGACCTGGTCGGAAAACAGTTTATCAAAGTTGGGGTAATACATCTTCCGGAGAAAATCATCACCAAACTTTAGGCATACATCAAACAAATCACAAGTAACAACCCATGATATCAAAGTTAATGGAAAAATCACAGGATTCATTGAACCATTAACCTTAGTTGGTATACTAAAATCTCTTTTTTCAAAAAGATCAGGTACCTGTCGGAGAGAACAATCACTGATTACCAAACAACCACTCTCCCTAGTTGATAACACAAGTTCTTGAATTTTTTCAAAGAGCTGTACCCGCCGTAGAAAGAGGCTGAGAAGAAATTGACCGCTGTAAATCATCATTATTAAATCACCACTATCACTACAGACATACCCTAAAAAACCAGAGAAACCCTTATCAAAACAACCAAACAAGCTACTTCGAATCAGAGAATCCAAATTTAGTTTATAGGAAACAAAACAAGTAAAAAAACTAATGAAACACACGTGAAATACATTAAGAAACAAACTATAAACATATATAACTAAAGCATAAAAGGATCTGCCCAGATTTACTCTAGAAGGAGCTGATCTGAGCAGAGAAGAAATGGTCGGAATCAAAACTCTCTTTTTTTACAGAAAGGAAGGAGAAAAAAAAGAGTGAAAGGATAAAATCTAAAACGAGATTGCCGGAATCATCATTTAAATCGTTGGTTTACAGCTGGGTCTACGGGATCCACGTACATTATCCATATATTATGATTATTCAATGTAAATTATAAAACCTTATGATATATTTAGTTCTTACCATTCATGGTTATAGATGTTTTTAGGCTAATTTTTATGGTCATCCGATTTTAAGTTGAAAAATCGTGCCCAAACCTAATATTCAAGATGTGGATCAAAGAAAATACTTGAAGCGAAGGTTGAATCAAGTTCTCTACGTCCGTATAAAAATCTAAACCATCAAATGGAGAAATCTGTTGGTGATTCAATGATTCCACTATTTTTGCCAAATGGTTGGGCCCAAATTCGCCAAATGGTTGAACAAAATTTATTTGAATTAAGTAAAATCATAAAAATAACCTCCAAATCAAACCGACAAGGATGAAAAGTTAAACCTTAAAGCTGACGTGGATGAAAAGTTAAAACTTGAATTCAAGAATTAGCGGAAGTTATTTCTATACCAAGTATTGCTATACACATACCTAGTAAGTCTAGGAAGCCAATGTGTGGGTGCTCAACAGATTGTCGGATTCTCACAAAGATGCGTCCCCATCACGTGTTACGTTTGCTGAAAAGCACATCTCAACTTGCAAACTGCCGGGTTGCCGTAGTCATACCATTCTTGCGCTTACAAAATACGCATTAGAGGTGTCGGTGTACCGATTAATCTTTTTCTCCTTTGTAAACTACTTCTGATTTGTCTACTGTTGATATTTAAATCGTGGCAAATGTTTGACCAGTCATCCTAATCTCATGGTGGGACATGATTTAGGAATATGGAATATTGGTACTTGTGGTCAACGCTTAACACTGATCACTGTACGAGGTATGGTCCCTTGTATGGGGCTGAAGCTAATCCCGTTCACACCAAGAGTCGTATGGATCTGCTTAGGGCATTCACATTGGCTAGAGTATAATCAAAGAGTAAAGAGTAAAAATTTTAATTCTTTGATCCGGTCTAAAAACAACGGCCCAGAGATTAAAAATAATCGGGCGGTCTTTCAGTACAACGTCTGTTATTAGGCGGTTTTCTAGCGTAACGCTTGTTAGGACGGGCTGTAACGTTTGATATGGGGCGGGCATCTAGCTGAACGCTTGATGTGAGGCGGTAACACAAGATAACGTCTGATGATAGACGGATTCCTAGGACCATGCCCAAGAGACGGGTGGTGTGGCAGCACTACGCATGATTGAGCGGTGCGCCAGCGCTATGCCTGATCGAGTCATCCGTGTGCGAGAGAAGCGTGTGAGCTGAAAAGGACGGAAGATGTCCTAACGCCCCGCCTACAATTCCAAGCGAGGTTTTAACGTCCCGCCCCATCTTCTCTGCCTTCTTCTTCAGCCGCAACTTCTCTTTTTTCTCCTGAACCCTAATCTTCTCGTGCAACCCTCTTCCGCCTCCTCCTGTTGTGAACCCTATTCTTCACTAACGATCCCCCAAAGACCCGCCTACGTTTTTGAGGTTCCGTTCAATCTTTTTTCAAACATCCAAGCGGTATTAGCAATCAAGGTAATTTCTTTTAATTTTTGTAAATTATATTTGTTTTGTAAATTAAATTTAGAGTATGTTTTATTATTATGTTTTGTTAATTAAATTGGTTTATATATGTTGAATGATTAAACATGTGATTATGAAATAGTGATATTGAGGTTTTAGAAATTGTATTTATGGAATTGGGATAATTTTTAGGGTTTATGGATGTTGTAAATTGGGTATAAAAAATTGATGATAATTTGTTGAATTGAAGATAGAATTGACTAAGTTGTTGTTTAATTTAAGTTGGGTTGTGGTTAATTTTATGTTGAATTGACTAGATTGTCTTGAAAATTTGTGAATTAGGAATGTTTATGTTTTAAAACCTATGTGCATGGAATTATATAATTGGGGAATTTTGATGATTTTTGGTGCAATTGAGGCTTTGATATTGGATTATTTTGTGAATCATGAATTTTGTTCAAAATGCTTGATTTTTGTATGTTGGTACAGATGATTATCTAATTAGATAATTACTTTTGTAATTATGAAATTATTATGTTTTTCCTTGATTTATTGATTAATGTAGATTTTTATATTTGTGCATTGTGAGGATTACTCATGATTTTCAATCTTGTATGAACTGTTTGCCCAGATGTCGGGCAGTGTGACGTCCAGATTCATTGGTAGAAAGAAGAGGGACAAGAAGGCTAAAATTTTCCAGGATTCATATGAAGAACGTATTACTGATGAAAGGTAAACGTTCCCGGGTTGGATAACTATACTGTTGTGGAAGATACTGAGGGTCACGCCTCCACCAATATTACGTATTCAAACGACGCCAAATTCAAGTTTTCACATCGTGGTTCTCTCAAATTGATCCTTCAGACCCATGTAGGTATTGTTAAACACATCCCTAGGGTCAAATATATTATTGAAAAGGGAGGATGAGACCGATTACTTACCATGGATGTAGTAGATTCATCGCATGCACTTATTGACTACATTGTTGAGCGTTTTTGGGATACCACAAACACTTTTCACTTCTCGTTCGGTGAGCTTGGGTTCACACCCCTTGATTGGGTAATGTTGACAGGACTTAGTATTGGTATTGGTAGTGTTATTCCGTATGACTCGGGGAAGTATCAATTTGAATATGTCTGGGCCCATATTTTTCCTGAAATTAAAGATAGCGAGGTTTGTAGAAGAGAACATATTCCCAACCAGTGGGTTTCAGATGCAATTACGATTGCATTTTTGAGCACATATTTTGATCCACAAACGTTGGTTACGGCTAACGCTGATAGTATACTTGCTGATAGAGTGGCCAGAGCCTTGTATATGTATGTTTTAGGTCAATTCTTCTTTTTAAATACAAAAACCTATATTGATGCTGGATGGTTAGCTGCTTTTGAGGATCTAAATACAATTAACGATTATGACTGGGGTAGTGCTGCATTTTCAAAATTATATTCCGGTCTCGCCGTATCTGGCAGAGGACAAAAGTTATTGGCCGGACCCTTCTAAATATTGGAGGTAAATTTCTTAGTATTATTTATAATTCTTTTAATTATTTTTTTGTTGCTCAATTATTTATTCCATTGGTTGTCATGACATTCTAGTTTTGGGGGTACGAATATCTCGGCATTTGTCGGCCGAATAACCCAACGCTCGAAAGTGAATCAATGTGGCCTAGATGTTCTCGGTGGACGGGAACACGGAGGAAGAGTATTGATATTGTTCGTTCAAGGACTTCTCTGAATCAGTTGTCTATAGACGATGTGACCTGGCAACCGTGGGAATCTGCGATCATGGTCCTGGATTCTGAAATTGGACGGAAAGCAATAGAGCTCGCAGAGAAAAGGGTGATATTCTCTTGGCTAGGCACTGTGAGTTTATAATTTATTTCCATTGGAATGTTATTTATTTTCTTTGAATTTCGGTTAATTAATTGGTTTATTGTTTATTGTAATATTCTTTTAAAAGAATAACATGTATCTCGGAGATCGGTGTTGAAGGCAGTACCGTCAAACATGGGGCGTTCCTAGCAACCCGCCTAGTCGTATTTCCAACTTGAACAACGACGATGCTGAGGAGATGAGCGAAAACTGTCTGCTCCCTGCAATTGAATTAGTACGTGTCATTAACTATGATCTGTATATGGAGTATTGGCGACATGTAACTAACCTGCAAAAATATGCCACCAAAGTCGATTGGGAGGTTGAAACGTACGGTTATGCTGGTGACCGTATTAAACACAACATCCAACGTCCTCGTGAACATGTACCCATTCCGCCTCAACGACAATTTTCATACGTAAGTATACAACAAACCACTGTAAATTTGATTTTAGTATATAGTAATGGTTGAGAATTTGATTTTAATTTTTTCATAACAGGTCGAGGCTTATGTTTTAGTTCAAGATTATGGTGATTTTACGCAAGAGTTTCGTAACTTTACGTTAAATGAAACTAAGGAGAGGATGGACTTTTTCATGACCAAAGATGCAGAAATTCGGGGTCTACAATTCTTATTTCTTCTTTCATTCACCTTAGCGGTTAAAGAATAAAATTCTAGTACTGCCCTCGTTATTTCCATATATCGACAAAAAAGGCATGCTCTGTTCCGGTTATTGGGGTTACCGGTTTCATTACAAAAGTTAGCATGGATATGTTCTAACCATTCCATGCTCATTGAACCATTCATCCCACGTTCATGACCCCTTGCTGGATAATGTAATACTATGTTTCAACATATGGATAAATCTTCCTCTACGATAAAATTCTCTGCATTAAGCCTAAAATTTTCGTAAGCCATAATTATGAAAATGAGAGATTATAAATCTCATATGAAATGTCAAAGATGTGGATTTGAAATGGGAATGAGAGGTATAAATTCATTTATTTATAAGTGTATCAGAATACAAATTATAGTTGTTGATCAACGGTAACAAATCAGAACGGTACCAAATCAGGTCAAATTATAGTTGTTGATCAACGGTAACAAATCAGGTCAAATTAGCCAGGCGGACGCCTAGGGGCGCGCCTAGAACTAGGCGGAGCATCAGACGCACGCTCCACTGTGGACGGTATTCTAGCGTTACGCTTAAGCTCAGGCGGTATTCTAGTGTTACGCTTAGACATGGGCGGTATTCTAGCGTTACGCTTCAATGGGGCGGGAATTTGGTTACCGCCTGTTAGTGGGCATGATCCTAGACGCACGCTCCATCAGGCGTAATCTTAGGTGAGCGCTTGATCAGGCGTTGCGCTAGATTAACGCCCGTGTTTTTATGCGTTGCGCTGGAATAACGCCTGGCATCAAGCGCTTCACTACACACCCGCCTGATTCTAAGCGGACGCCTACACCACCGCTCGACTAAACGCAGTTTAGTCGAGAAAATTTTCCAGATTTACTCCGCTACAGTTAAAATTCCGGACCATCGACTGAATGTAGTCGTCCCGTGTGGTTGAAAAAACTGGACCATCGACTATTTCTAATCTTTGGTCCGTGATATACTCCACCCATTATGGACGCTCTTAGAAGCTTAAATGTTTCGTACTCAACTAAGTGTGTTGCTCGTGCAACAGAGGTATTTAAAGTTGCATATGCAAATTAATGAGGAAAATTGCTCGGTTGGCCAAAAGGAAAACTCTCATACTTCACGTTATTAGTATTAAAGCTAATGTTACGATAACTAAAGAATTCCGTTTTCTTGGCTTAATGGGACCTTTGATGTTGAAATTTTTAGCTAGTTGAAAAACATGTAGGGTACAAAAAAAAAAAAAAAAATCCTGGAAATGCATGGCTCTTTAATTTTCAAAATTTTGGTGATCTCATTACCAATAAAAATTAATGTCTTGATGCTGAATTACGGTTTCACCGCCACCACAAATTTTGATTTTGGAACAGTATAATCAACTTTAATTTGGTTTTATATTAATAGTGGCCACCGACAGTAACTCCATCATCATACTAGTCGGTGCTCACCTCAAGTGGATATAAATAGGTCATGAAAGTCATGACTCATGAATTAAAAGTTTAGTCACTAGTGGGGTTCTTTACATCAGCTTTCTGGTTGTGTTTTCTGGTTGACATATTGGGTTGAAGTTTTAAAAAATGGCCAGAAAGTTGGACTTTTAACCCCAAATTCCAATGGGTGATTAATAAGAGGCAGTGTTCTTAAAGATGTTTAGAGTCAAGTAATTTCGAAATTGTCGTTATGAATTTTTCCACGGGGAAAAAGAAATCGTCAAATTTCTTGCTAGTGCCTAAATATATAGAGGATGTTATTAATCCTTGGACCCTAAGCACGGGGTTGGTGGTGGAGATGGAAGATCTTTTCTTTTAATTTTCTCGGCCAATAAATTTACATTTGAAAGGAAGAAATAAGTTGTCAGGGTGAACGAAAAGATATCAATGATCAAATTAGGGTCATGTTATTTGTGGTGGTAAAATATCCAGGAACACGTGTAGACATTCCAGAAAAAGAAACTATGGTATAAAGATAAGAGCGAAGCACTAAAAAAGGTTATCTGATCTAACATGGTTGACGAGATATCTACCACATCAACTCGGAATCACGACATGCGGAAAGTAAAAGAGAAGATCAACGATCATGTTTGAAAGAGAGGACAAAGTATTAATTGCAGTTACAGAGCATGCGTGATGTGATCAGAAGCATTAAATGCTCCTGATAAGGATCGGAGACAACCACCTCCTGCCCAGAGAAGAACAAAGAACATAAGGAGACATGTCGGGGAATGTAGCGAGCAAAGTCGGGAGGTATGGATAGATATATCGGGAGCTACAACGAAGAGAGTCGGACCGAGATATAAACATCAGTAGATTCAGACCACACTTCTGGAGCGATTACAACAACTTAGATGTGCGTGTTTGACACCGTAGTTTGATTGTATAAGCTTCTCATCTATAAATACTAGGTCGAGACATGAGAAGAGGGCATGTTATGTTATTTTAGAGAGAGCGATAAAGCTTGAGGATATTACTGTGAGCGTTCTTGAGAGTGAGAGTGAGAGTGAGAGTGAGTGAGTTAACATCCTTGTAAGGAATATCATTCCTAATAAGATTTTTAGTACCTGAAAATTGCTCATAGGCAAAACAATATATTGTAGAAGTACTTTCTTTAGATTCGGAGATCAAAATTGTACAAGACAAGCCTAAAGCACGAAAGTAGTCGTTCCGTTCTGCTTCCGTCACAAGGAGAGAAGATGGGTTGATCTTAGGGGAGGAAAGCAGAGAAAGTTGAGGAACTCAGTGGTGATAAATTGTGTGTAAAGGTGTTGAACTATGGAGAGTAACAGAGCTTGTGAGAATGATCCGCTTGTTCTAATTTTATAGATAGACAAAGTAGTCTATTTATAGTAGTTTGGAATATACTTTTTCCTCGTAAGTAGTGGAGGTAGTGAGGAGGTGGAGAGATGGAGGTTGTGGAGATAATGATGTAGTTACGCCCATTATGTTTGGGAAGTTTCTGGAAACCATTACTCCATCATCTCTTAACTGCCATAACCGTCACCACTACTTTATAAAGTTCTCATCATGGAGTGTTGCCACGCTGCATGTTGCTATAACCACCAGACCAAAACCCCATGAAGAATTCCTTCATGTAACATGTTTTGATTTCTCGTAAGAGTTAGTGGAGTCATAGACTCAAAGCATGTGAGTAATTTGAGAGTTTGTCGTAAAATAATGCTATCAATAAGCTTATGCTAACATACCATGGCAATGGCGTATTTGTAGCATGTTTGCAACATGCAAGCTGTGCTAGCGACAATGGTACATGCGAGCGCTACAGGCGCAATTGAGGTGTTGCTAGCACATGTAGTGTCGTAATTGGGTTTCGGTATCTCAGGTTGATGACGCATTTTAAGGATGATTGGATTATTGGCTTTAATATTCTCAACAGAGATGACCCCTATCCATTAGACAAACTTTTGAAAAGGATCATATTCTCATTCACATCGTCAAGGCACGGTGAGGTTGATACTCGGGTCAAGTCCCCAAGCCTTGATAAGACGTGGAACAATTGGTTGTAAAAATAGTTGTTGAACAGGACTTACTTGTAAGCGAAATCCACGGGCGTACGACATCATCTCTCCTCTATGCAATTGTTTAGCGTCCAAATACGTTGTTTGGTGATGTTCTGGAGGTGAGCAATATTTAGGGTTTTATGGCTTATTGGCGCCTACAAGTGGTTCCATTGGTGACGATTTCTCCAGAGATGCGTCGAGCCTTGCCTTGTTTCTGTGGATTTACGGACGTCCCAGAACCATGTCGTAGTCTGGATTTACATGGTTGTTGATGATGAAGTGGTAGCAGACGCTCCTAGCCACAAAATGTTAGTGGAAATGGTCTCTCTAAACCCTTATGAATGACGAAGTTTGGATCTCGTCATCGCATCAAACATCGATTTTAGATGTGTTGACGTTGGTAGTATTAGGAATGTTGGTTGGCTCCATATGGTGACTGCTTGAGAAAGGTGAGGACCCCTATCTCCTTATGCGACAAACAAGGAGGAGAGAGATGTACCTTAATGTAGGTTTCTCTGGATCTCAATTAGACAGAGAAGCTGGTGCTGGTGGAATAGAGATAAGCCTTTTTTTTCGACTTTTGCAGGGGCCTTTCAGAACTCCACCGGCGTTGAAATTTTATTGTTGACAATTTTTTGGTACCAGATAACGGGCTAGACGAACTTCTTTATCTTTTTGTATAACAATAAAGTTGGAGGTGTTTCTGGCTTGCTCCAAATGATACTTGTGTTGCTTTAGAGGTGGTTGGTCCGTCTGAGTCTTGAGAGGAGCGAGTATTATGTAGCCATGTTTGCTTATGTTTCACCAAGGGTTTCTTGTCTCTTCATCAGATTTGAGAGACTTGGTGGTGCTTGACTATTCATGGCGTCTCCAGTAGCACTGCTTGAAAGATGAGCGTCGGTGTTGCTAGTGGTGGTGTTTTGAGGACTGGTTTTTAACATACCACCACTGGAGTTACCGAAATTACGATTCGTTGTTGGACCTGAATTGATGTTAGTCTATGAATCATACCTAAGACCCATCTTGTTTTCAAACGATTGAAGAATTGATTTTCAGATGGTTGAAGAATTGGATTCGTGACCTAGAGATTGATCTCCCACTGTGGTCGCCAATTTTTAGTACCTAAAAATTTCTTATATTCAAAACAATATACTGTAGAAGTACTTTCTTTAGATTCAGAGATCAAAATTGTACATGACAAGCCTAAACCATAAAAGTAGTTGTTCCGTCCTGCTTCGATCACAAGGAGAGAAGATGAGTTGATATTAGGGGAGGGAAGCATAGAAAGTTGAATTGTGTGTAAAGGTGTTGAACTATGGAGAATAACAGAGCTTGTGAGAATGATCCACTTGTTTTGTTGTTCTGGATAGACAAAGTAGCCAATCAGTGTACTTTCTACTTAAATAATTCAAATTTGTACATATATTTAAATTCTTCAGGTAGTCGTCATGGTCGATATTTTATGGCCACGATGACTGTTATAGAACTTTTATTTACTGAGTTAGCTTAAATTAATTCGACATGGTTTGAAGTGTTCAACAATGACGACTCTTGTAGATATGTCATGCTAGTTTATGTTACATTATACCGATATTTGAAGTGAAATAAAATGCAAGTTGATAATGAAGTAAACCTAAAAAAAATTAACATGATATTGTCTAAACTAAAAGAAATTGTTTGCTCACTTACTACATAAATTGTCTAAAATAACTTAAGACACCCAACAAAAACGAAAGAAAACACATCATTCATATTAAAAGTAACCTTATTGATTTCATTATCTTTTCCACTCATTCTTCCACTCCTTCTTCGGTTTCAACATCACCAACTCCTCATATCTTATTCTCAGTATCATCAACTCTTCCCTTCTTTTTCTAACTTCTCCTCTGGTGGACATATATAGCCGTTATTTTCATTGTAATAGGGGTTTACTCCACTAAAGCCCGTTTCCCTTAAAAAAACAGTTTTGGATCATAATCTTTTTCTTTTTCTTCCGATTCATTATAGTTTTGGGGATTCTAATCACTGTTCAAAGGATTGTCATCACTGTTCAACCAACTTAGAAAATCTGGATCATTGGCCATCCTAGTTAGAATATCTTCTGCAGTTACTTTTCCAGTTATTTTGCAAGGAGTTTTTGAAGGAGGAGTAGCTTTTCCCTTTCCTTTCTTATTTAGTTGGAGCCTAATTAATAAAACTATAAACAACAAGTTGTAAACACATAAGAGGGAGTTGTTACATTTGACACAATCGTCATGGTGTAATTGTACTGACAATGATGACTACTAATATTGTTCCATATTCGTCATGGTTCAATTCCTAAACATTGCCAACTGTTGCATTTCATGTTCAAAAGTCGTCAAGTTTAAATTTTCAAACCATGACGAATGTGACCAAATTTGACACAAAAATATTTTGTTTCACACACTTTTTCGTCATTGTCTAGTTATTCCAAACATGACGACTACAACAACTTTCAAAAGTTTTCATGGTTCAAGGATTACGATCATAATGACTCTGGGTAATGATCTTTCAGTTACTATTAGCATCATCAAAAGTCACATGGTTCTCATCCAACGACCATGACAAATTCTAATAAATATCAAAAGTTGTCATGCTAAGTGAAAATAAACCATGACGACCAGAACCCCGAAAGTAACCATTTTCAATATTCTAACCTAATATACCAATCATAGTACAAAATAAAGTAATAGGATTGAGTTTAGAGCATCACTTACTTTCTTATTCTTTCCATTGATGGGTTTTCTTCAACATGTTTAGTAATTTTTTCAACAGGTTAAATTGATTTCAACTTTTCGTTTACCTTTTTCAGTTGATCTGGCGATTTTAGGATCAGTAGTAGCTTCGGGTTTGTAACTTGATTGTTTCTGATCACTCATATTTGAGAAGATTAAACGATGATGATTTTGAGAGAAATGATGGAAGATGGAGAAGTGAAGAAGAAAAAAGGTTTTTAGTCTTTAGATTTAGGTTAAAATGATTTTTAGGAAATAGGGGCTTATCTAGTTAGAATTATGTCAAGAACAATACGTTAACTTTACATCGTTTACACACCCATTAGCATACTACCTTAGATAGGTTTAATTTTAGTAGCCCCCAATTAACCTAGGTATATCCCAATTTGGCCAGTTATTGATATATAAAATAGTTTTATGAATTTTTAAGATAATTACAGTAAATTTTGGGAACATATCCAATTGTGGGTATAATATTATCCATCGTATAAGGGGTATTTCAAACTACAGGCGCATTTCAAAATTTACATGATAATAAATACACATTATCTATTTATTCTCAAATAAACATAACAATGACATTTTTACACCATACATTATTTTATTTTGGAAAAGTTTAATTCTTATTATTATTTTTATATTTTTGATAGTTGGAAAGACACAAGAACAAACCTAATAATGAAACAGGAAAGGAACAAAAGCACGGATAAAAACTAAGTCCTTGTAATACGAGACACACAAGAAGGTAGATTTGGAGGAGAACACACAGTGTAGAAGAGGTTGAGAATAACACGTTGGCGAGATCATGATCCAATGCATTTGCATCTCGTTCAACGAAAGTTTAGCTGATTGAACCGTATGCCTGGGATAATCATTGAATTATGTGAGAAGTTTTCTAATTTTCCATGGGATCGCAGTAGATTCGAAGTTTAAGATATAAATTAAATGTTGGCAATCACCGTCAACAATGATCATGTTGAAACCCCTTTATTTAGCAAGCTGGAGAGCCAAGTATACACCTTGAGTTTCTACACTAGAGGATTATTTAAAGGACATAAACTTGAATCGGCTGCAAAGATGGTGGTAGAGTGGACTCATGCAATGGTAGCACTACTAGACTGGTAGTTTTGAATAGCACCATCAAAGTTGAGCTTGACTGTGCCCAGGTGGTTTCCACATAGGTCTTTCCTTCTGAACAAGGTCGATCAAAGTTGCACTAGTGTATTCATGAGGATAGTGGTCGCTAAAAAGTTTGTATGCATGTAAAACAAGAGATCTCTGAACACTTATTTTCAGAAACTTTGCAATTCTCAGACTTCTAGATAGCCCAAAAAATGTTAGCTCCATAGCAAAAAGTTTTGTATCTATCATTTTTAATTCAAAAAAATGATTAGGAAGTTCTATACATATTGTGTATAGAAGTTAGTCAACATAACACCAATAAAACCATAAGTATTTGGCTGCTAGCATAAAGGTAATTCGATAAAAATATACTCCCTCCGTTTCTGGAAAAGTGTTACTATCACTTTTTCATTTTAGCCTGAAAATAGACCAATTTGAAAAAGTGATAGTAACTCTTTTCCTGAAACGGAGGTAGTATATTATAAGTATTTTGCAGTGTTTTCTTAACATTAGTGATGTGATTTTTAACATGTTGTTTGTACCCATACGTGTGCTGCGCGTCGTTTATATAAAAAATTAAATTATTTATTTTTCACTAATATTAACAAGTAGTATAGTAGTAATAAGGATCGTTCCCACAGGAAGTAGTGAAATAGAGATTCGGATTAACAAAATAGTCAGAAAAATAAAAAATCTAAGGGGATTGGTTTGTTTATCATTAAGACAATAAGAAGAAAAAATGATTAGGGAATCCTTCGTTGTTACTGGATATTAAATCAATAAGCATACATATTTATCTTTCGTTAGAATCATATCATCACCAATCGTGTAATAACAATAAGATTTGTTATCCTCAAAATTCCTGCCGTCACTAGATACAAAAGTGCTCAACTACCAGATTTTATTCATTTGAGACACCAATTGTAGGATAAAAATAGAATTTTTATGGATTATTTAGTGTCCAACCGTAGATCTATCTATGCAGTATGCTCTGCTTATGAAGTTTTAGATTCACTATATTTATAAATCTATGGTCGCTTATATACCCTAGTCGTTGAACAATTACTAGTAGCCAAACTTTAATTCTCTAATTAAGTCAATATTTTTTTCTTATGTATATGTTTTAGGGTGAACACAAATGTACTGCAAAAGAGTACTTTATGTAGGTTCGAGAGATCAAAATCGAACAGGACGAACCTAAACCAAGATATGACCTTTCACGTCATGCTTCGGTCACAAAGGTGGAGATAATGGGTTGATCTTAAGGGAGAGACGAAAAGAAGGGTGAAAAATCACTATGTGATGAGAAAGTGATGGTGTGTAATTGAAGACTGAATGTAGGATTATAGAGTGGATCATTTCTGCGATAGATCTTGTGTTATGCTCTTAATTCCTTAATTCCTTCTTTTTGAAAATAAAGTCATCTATTTTATAGTTTTGTCGTGAACATTTTGATTTCTCGTAAGTGGTGGAAGTTACGAAAAGATGGAGAAGTGATGATCTTGGAGATTGTAGTAGAGTCATGTCCGATAAATCAGGAGGACTGTATGACCACTGCTCCTCATCCTTTCAACTTCTCATAACTGTCCCACTACTTATTACCTTCTTGTCGTGGATGTGTTGCCACATCGCACGTTGTCGTAGACTGCCAGACCAATACCTTAATTAGAATTCCTTCATGTGTTATATTTTTGATACTTCATAGAAAAATAGTGGAGTCATGGACTACCACTATTTGAGTTAAGACAAGTCAATAACTTGCTCAGTTCACTAAGTTGTTTAAATAAACTAACCAATGTTGAGTCTAGAAAAAATAGTAAGTTCAGTAGTCATGTACTATCTTAGAAGTAACATAGCATAAATTTGGAAGTGTTTGTAATCAAGATTTATCACTAAAAGAATATTATTTTGCATGAGTAACCCATGCGTAATGTTACGTCCCTGAGGGACGACACTGCAATGAGGCCGCGTCCCCAGGGATGCTTGACAAGATGTTAGCGTCGTAAGAAGGATGGCGCTGGCTTTAGGCCAGCACCAAAGACGCGTCCTTGGGGACGCTTCGTTCATGGAGAAGATGTAATGACGCGTCCTTGGGGACGCCTCATAGAGGATGGCACTAGCTTTGAGCTAGCGCCGTGGAGAAGTTGGCACGTCCTTGGGGACGCTCCATAAACATGCCACGGTTCCTCGAGGACTGGCTTTTAGGCCAGGACACGTCCTCGGGGATCGTTTGCTGGTCTTGGATGCGTCCTCAAGGCTTGGTCATTGGAACTAACCTGTACTTTTGAGGACGGACCATCAAATTGATGCGTGTCTCTGAGAATAGGGCATCAACCTAGGATGCATCTTCGAGGATCAGGCATCAGCTATTCCCAGAGTAAATAGGTGTTGTTTCAACATTGATGCGCATTCGAGACAAGTTCAAGGAATTCAACCATGGAAGTTATGCGACTTAAGACTGGTTCGATACCGCACAAATATTGTTCATATTCAGAAAGGCTACGAGATCAGTATACAACGCATGTAGCTATTTGTAAATATTGTTATAGATGGTGGGTTTTTAACAAGGATAAAATAGTAAATCACCTCTCAAGACTCTAGTCTGAGAAATAATAAACTTTTAAAATTCTATAAAAGAATTCTCGGGTAGCGCTTATCCCTACTCTGTCTCTCTCTCTCAGGCGCATATCCCTGTCCCTTCTCTATATGTCTGGCCAACATATACGATCAAATTGATGAATTTAATCAATATTCATCACTACACAAAATCATTAGGACAACACTAGCGCACACGACAAGTTTTCCAGATGTTCTACGATTTCATAGCTTCTACTAGCCGAATCCTACCTCAATCGCATTAATCTTTTGCTCAAAGAGACAACTAATGCAAAACAAGTAAAAATAATTCAATTTAGGGTTTTGAAATTCTTGATTTGCAACATTTATAAACGTATCAAAATTCCCACCCTGATTAGGGTTTGAAAATAGATTCGTAATACTTACAAACGTTGCAAAATGTATGACAAAAGTATCTTTTTAAAATTCAATTAGGGTTTGTAAACAGTTTTGCAACACTTATAACTGTTGCAAAAGCATGTCAAAAATCTCAAACCCTAATTTTGGAATTTGAAGGCTAACTCTAATTTTTCTTGCTTCCTCTCCTGCGTCCTGCTTCTTGGTATAAGACTTGCACGGCTTCACTCGTAGCATGGACTCATATGAATCTCCAAATATTTGATAATTTTACTCTTTTACCCTCAACATGTGAGGTTGAACACAAAAGTAAAAATATGAGCTTCTAGCCTTCTGGCAAGCTCTTTTAAAACCCTAATTTTGAAGAGGGAGACGTCTCTACCTCTCTTGCTTCATAGCAAGACTTCAATACCTCTCTTGCTTCATAAAAAGACGTCTCTACCTCTCTTGCTTCTTGTCAAAAATGACAATTTTACTCTTTTTACCCTCAACATGTGAGGATGAGTACAAAGAGTAAAATATGAGCGTCTTGTTTCTTGAAAATGGTAAAGTATTGCTGCTTACCAAAATTTGGCGTTCTACTCTTTTACCCTTAACATGTGAAGACGAGTGCAAAGAGTGAAACATGAGACTCCTGTTTCAAGACTAGAGTTTGACGCTCCTCTTCTTCTTGTCACATAGAGACCAAAATTTGGTCTCCTCCTCTACTTTATGTGATTATCAACTTTGAGTGTTCCTCCCTCTTATTCTCACGTGAATAAATCAGGGTTTGACAAATCCTCCTCTTCTTTTCCACATGAATAAATTAAGGTTTTGACAAATCCTAAACTATACTAGGCCTCTATCACATATATCTTTCATATGAGCCTTCACATACAATTTTTCATGCTCAACAACATACACTTATTTTTACAAAAATGAACATGTCAATACAAAAATTGACTAAGATGGACACACTGCTCCTCATACACAAATAAATACATATTTATTTTATTCTATCCTGTTAGCTCATCAGTTAGTCAAGAAGGACACATTTATTTTATTTTAGTCAGCTAGACTCATCATCTTGTCAAGCAAGACATATTTATTTTAGTTAGTTATACTCATTAGCTAGTCAAGCAAGACAAGTCTCTAGTCAAGAGACTCGTTGAGCAAGTCTCAATCGAATCTGATCAATAATACTTAATACTATAATAATATACGAGACATCAAATTTCATATGGGGGGATACTAGTTAGGGTTTGGTCTGGCGTTCTACGGCACATGGTGCAACAGTGCACCCACTAAAAGAGAAACTCTGGAAAGATCGATAACAATTGAGTAGAGGAGTGGTGAGTTGAATAACCAACTATTCATCCGCAATCGAAGTGGAGAGCAGTTCTCAACACCTTCTCCACTTTCACCACTTCACCACTACTCAACCATCGACAGTTACTTCTAGAAAAAGGTTTGAGTGGTTACAATAGCTATGATATAAATAGATGTTTAATATATTGAACAAAATAGAGAAAAATTAAGCAAGTCTTACCATGACAACAATTTTGAGTTTCATAATCAAACACAAAAGAACTCAATCACTCAATTGTTCATATCTATTTACACTAATCACATCCCACAGAGTCTGATACCCTAAGACCAACCCTTCTCCTTCTCATTTTGTGACTGAAGCAAGACTGGAACGGCCATTGCTTGGTTTAGGCCAGGATTATACAGATTGATCCCTCGAATCTAAACAAAGTGCTTCAACAACACAAATGTTTTAAGGATTGACAAATTGTCACCTGCTAACCCCCACTTTTTCCTAAATAGCCTTCAATTCGTTTTTCCCCATAAATATTTTGGCGACCACAGTGGGAGATTAATCTCTCAGTTGCAATCCTTCATTTATTTTTTCAATTTCTTAAGTTTTATTAGTTTCAAAGATGGTTGGTCTCAGGTCTGGATCCGAAACTATTCCTAACGTAATCTCTGCTAGTACTAGTAATGGAAATCCAGGTAACACTCCTCAAGTTACCAACGTCGAAAATATCAGTCCTCCTCCTCCTGAGCAACACAATGAAAAAACAAAGGATGCGCAAACTCCTCCTATCATTGTTGAATTAATGCAGACATAGGAAACTCTCGCAGGGACTCAAATAGAGATGGTTGCAACACAGAAGGAGATCTTCACCTTTCTCACGACTTTTACAGAGAAATTAACACCAGCAGAGCAGACTCGAAATACTTCTGAAGCAACTGTTGATGCCAACACATCAAGGGGTCACGTGCAAGATGAAGATGAAATTTGTATTCTCCTTAATCCATCATTAGAGGGAAGACAATATCCTAACTTTGTTACTTGTGAAGATTTGGAGCGGCTTCTTCAAAGTTGCAGTAAAGAGATTTCATCTGTAATTCATCAACACCAGCCTCCATATCCATCTGACATACAGAGGATCCCTCTTCTTAGGGGATATTCATCTCCTCCATTCTCACTTTATGATGGAACACGAAATGCTCGTGAACATATTTTACGATTTCTGGAAGCATTAGGAGAACATGATTTCAACCATGTGTTACGCCTGAGAGAATTTTCTAAATATTTCACTAGAAGAGCTTAAACATAGTATAACAGCCTTTCTCCTTAAAGTATTTCTAACGGGTGTGAAACAGTTAATACATTTTACAAGAAATACTTTTTTGTGTCTGAACAAGTCAAATTGTCGGATTGGGGAAGAATATTTCAGTCAAGTAATGAGCATACCAATGACTATGTCAAACGATTCATAGTTCAGGCCCTTGACTGCCATGATACAAATGTGACTGAATTTCAACTGGTAAAACTGTGTATCAATGGGATAATACCAGTCTACCATGCTTTGCTAGAGAACTTGCGTTTTCAAACATTCTCTGAGTTGCATGAAGCTCCCAAGATATATGCTACTAGATCACTTGCTCTGCTAAAGAGGACAAGGCCTACTGTCAAGAATGAAGAAGCATGTGAGACTCGCAGTTGTCGGCGCCTGGCTCAAAGAAAATTCAACACACAACCATCTTTAGGTGATGTGACTGAAGGAAGTAAAATAAAATCTCCAGCATCATAGCCACAACCCAAGCATGCAACATCAACACCAGCTCCAAATCAAGCGCCACAGGCAGTCCGGCCACCTTGAAGACCTAATTAAACAGCTGCAGCTCTACCGCCGGCTCAACATCAACAACAACAACCAATAGAAACCCCAGCAATCACGGAGCTCCCTCTTACAATTAAGGAAGTAATTGAACTCTTATAATCTTGGATTCAAGATGGTGTCGTCAACTTACCCCATATTCGATGACACCAACAAAGGAAGAAGTGGCAAATCTCAAGTACTGTTATTTCCACATATTTGTCAATCACCCAACAAGTGATAGTTATGCCTTGAAGAGGATATTCAAAGAGAAGGTCGAGTCCGGAGAGCTTGACTTAGGGACTGAAGGAATACATAAAAACCCTCTCCCTATCAAACATTTTACCATGTCTAAGGACCCCACTAACCAAGTGGTTCAATCTTTGATGAAACGTATTTGTGAACTCCTCTATTTCTCAAAGGTGCAACGAAAAGACTTGTTCACTGCTCTCAATTACATCGTGTCTGGCAGAAGACTACCTCCACTCAATGATAGGAAAGAATACATTGAACTTGCACAGAGGGTAAAATACGGAGAAAAGTGTGATTGGGAATCCTCACCGCTGCCAACCTCAAAAACACTAAACTTATGAGAACTCTAATCGATGCAGGAACTACAACCAACATTATCCCTATCAAGACGCTCAAAGCTGTAGGGATCACATGTACCGAGATTTTTGATGCGCCTACCTCCATTCAAGATCCTGATGGAAATCTTGTGAATGCCTATGGTCACATTGATCTTACCATTCAAATGGGTTTTGCATGTGCTACCACTAAATTTCATATAACAAAAGAAAACCTAGGCTATGACATGATTTTGAGACGTCCATGGCTCCACAACAACAAGACGGCAGCTACCAAGACACCATCACTGCCGAATTTTCCTCCAGTAGACAACTCTGTACCTCACCAGAAGATCAAGACAGATGATCCTCTTATGTATTTGGAAGAATATCAAAAACGGGAAGCTATGAAGCAAGAGCCAGGAGAAAGTGCAACATCATATGTGGAGAGGTATCGTACTCAAGTACTTACTAATCTCATCTATTTACCCCTCAATGTACCTCATACCTCTTATAACTGGGGACTTGAGTTTGCTGGAAAACTCAACTCTGCTCTAATCGGACGTTATGAATGGATAGCCTCACCTCTTCCGTATTTTTCTAAGTGGATGAAGCAGACTCCTCTTCAAGTTCAACATCGTATTGAGTCATTCATCATTCATGTCCAGTCGTGGCAAGGGACATCATGAAGCTTTTCCTGTGACACACTACGAGAGTGTCCACACGTTCCACACCACTCTAAGAAAGTTTCTACATCTCCATACGCATGGAATGCAAAAGCTTGTGCAGATATGAAAGAAAGACCTCACCAACAACCCATATTCAGAGCTAATCCAGTGAGAGTTAATGTTTTTCAAGTAGGAGACTGGGTCATGAAGGCAGCAATAGCAAGCGCCACTCGAAGACAAACTCTGACTGGGAAGGGCCTTTCATGATTGCTAAAGCTACTATTGGTAGATACTACAAGTTAATTAATGAAGATGGAAAATTGGTAGAGGCAGCAATACAGGAGAAGTGGCTCAAAGCATTTGGCGCTTGAAGCATCCTTAGATATTTGTTTAATTCATTGTAATTTCAATTCCTCTAAAACGTATGCAAGACATTTGCATTTATTATCAAATTCCATTTCAGTAATCGAATTTCAATTCCATTATTTCAAAAATCCTTGTCGATCCAAACAGAAAACCTTGCAAGTATACCTACCAAACACCCAATCATTCAAAACCAAATAAACAAAATCAACTAAGTCTACCATCCCTCTAAAGTATAAATACAAGTGCAGAATGAAGCCTAAGGGAGGCCGACCAACAACGGATCATCCCTCTTAGAGAGGGCCTCCTTCATATTTTTTTAGAGTATCCTTCTTCAACTCCAATTCTTGAAACAACCTTTCAACCTCTGCCTCCTCTTGTTCAATAAAGTTAGAAGAAGGGATTACGCCTACTGCAGCCTGTGACTCATAAACAACATCAATTTCACGTCTAAACCAAGTTGTATTAAATTCAAGTCGGTCACATACCTCCAGGTGATACTCCCCATTTGGGAACTCCACTCAATAACAGTAGCACTGGTCACAGTACACATTTCATGCATAGAAGGAAGTACTTCACTCACACGAAAAGCAAGCACAATAGGATCTCCATATTTCTTGGTAGTTGCAATGTGACCATACTTCTTCCATATATGGGTATAAAATTCAGCATACTCTGCTAGAACACCGAAGCCACCAATTAGCACGTGTTTTGGAAGTGGCTTACTAAGTGGAGGATGAAAAGAAAGACTTGCACCAGGATACTCAGACACCACCATGGTTTCTTCAGTCTATCTAGCATATTTAATTTGGTATTCTACATCAACAATCATGCTGGAAAGGATTTCTTCTTATTTATAGGAAGAATAAGTAAGCGTTTTAGCAGCTTGATCCACAATCATCACTTCTTCAATGCTACTACACCCCTCTCTACTTTCGCCCTGTAAAATCGCCAATTGATGAAAAATATGAAATCAAAGCTCCAACAAGGATTTTCAGGATACAAGTGGATTAATTATGTAAATATACTTCATGTCGCATTCAAAATTCAAGCAAATTATCCCGGAGGCTTAATAACACGTTTCCGTAATAAGCTCATCAGAAGCAATTTCAGATTAATTTGTACTAAGTTGCAAACTTGGAGTAATGGGTAATCAATCTAGGGGTGATTTACATATCATTCTCTTTGTATGGATGTCCTATATAACATATCAAAAAATCACATCAATCGGATAAACGAGTTAGGAGATATGATCAAAACTCTCAACTATCTCCCATCTGAAAAATTTCTTAATTCTTTCTAACTTTTTTACTGTTTCATCTTTTTGAGATCCTAAATAGCTTC
Organism: Papaver californicum; assembly: GCA_023531435.1. Lineage (NCBI taxonomy): Eukaryota > Viridiplantae > Streptophyta > Magnoliopsida > Ranunculales > Papaveraceae > Papaver > Papaver californicum. The sequence goes on from JAJJMC010023397.1 coordinate 3,143,558, forward strand.
GAAAACCAAAATCTCCCTTGATCGGAGATATCTGGTCGTCTAGGCATGAAAAATTTGGGGTAGAACACTGAAAACGGACTCCGTATGAGAATTCTACAACGTTTTCAGCAAAGATATTATTTCTGAATTTTTCTAACAACGAAATTTCGCGAAATTACTCATGTTTTCATTTAAGTTCTCATTCATTACTTCATTCAGAAGATATTTCTAAGTGATTATAAAGTCAATCTAAGTTAAAATCTTTACAGACGACTACTTATTCAAATCTACACAATAGTAAAACCTAACAGGTCTATCAAAACAAAATAGTTATTGATAAGCCTAATTTAAGGATTGAGAGTCCGAATCGGAGTCATATTCCTCATCAAATTTTTGTACTTCTTCAGAGCTTTCTTCCAGGTCTTTTACTTCGGAATTCTCTTCCGGACCTTCATCAGAATCTTCTTCTGAGTTCTCTTCGGAAGCTTCATCATTTATAGGGTCGATTGAACCCATCTTCTTATCATAATAAGCATCTTCATCTCATTCAACTTCGAAATTTTCCTGAGACAATTGTTCAGACTTTACATCTGGAGAGAAAAGTTCAGGCTCGTGTCTTATAGGCTCCAAAACAAAGATATAGTCCTCTGCATCATAATCGGGGGCCACACCATCAACTTAACACCTTTTTCTTGTTGCTCGAGCTGTTCAATCCTTGCACTCATCCGAGCATGTTGATCCCGCAGGTAATCTCGGAGTTCTTTGTCTTCAGTCTCTTTATTTTTCATTTCCTCTCGACGCTTGGATTCTTCTTCAGCATTAATCACAAATATGAGGTCAACAACCCGATTACGTGCCATTCTCAAGTCATCAAGAGACTTACCATGCACAAGCTTTATAACTTCAACCAGAAAACTGTCGGATTCATGTTGAATCTTATTGGAAACAACTTTTTTCATTCTTTTGCTTCTATATTTTTTCCCCTTGTTTGAGGAGTCAAAATCATGATTCTGATTAGAAGTCGTCATTAACTATTCATGACACGAACAAGAAGATAATGATTATAATATTAACAAGAAAAGAGTACAAGTTACTATGAATTAAACTTACTTAATTCAGATTACTGGTAAAAACTGCTGCTATAGCTGAAGATTATTCTACTTCTGAAGAATAATAATGAAGCTAGGGTTTGTAAAAGAAGAAGTGATAACATTCTCAACTATCAAGATGCGTGTATATATAAGTATATGTATTTGAGAAAAAACATGAAACCCTAGTTTTATTCAAATCAAACAGCAATCGCCTTACAAAATAAATGTGGGTCTACTATGACAAGAAAATAGAGGGCAACATCTGAACTAGAAGCAAGTGGCTTTGTCAACGTTGAGGTGGAGAAAACGTGAGACTTAACTCACGGCAAAAAAAAAGTCATGTGAAACTTATATTCACGTAAAAAAAAAGAGGGTTTCAACCAAACTCTAGCTTACAAAAAAAATTGGTCATGGTATTAGTTTTCTTATACGAATATAGGAAGATTAACAAGTTCACACAAGAAAATTAAGGTTTGGAGGTACTTTTGATTCAAACAAACATAGCATATGAGCAGTTCTTTTAAGAAAATACATGCATAAACCTAATAAAGAATTGTAAATTCATATGAAAGAGACAAGTTAAATCTTACCTTGCTATTGATGACCGGTTGGTACTATGATAAGTCGAGTGGAAGGCAGACGATATTAAACGGAAGAAAGAAATAAAGAAACGAAGAACAAAGCTTCCCTTTATAACTATTATTTGGAGCTTGGGAAGGGAATAGACTTCCCTTTGGTCCGTACAAAAAAAAATGACTCCACTCTTGCTCGTCCTCCTATCACGTCCACTCTCTAGTTAAGACTTGTTCACCCTAACTTCGATTGAGCTTTCTAGTCTGGTCCCAACTAAAACGCACGTGTCTACCAACTCCGTAGAACTCAACCTTACCATCCTTGATGCTTGCGTGATCAACCTCATCTGAAGCCTGCTCTTCCGGTCTTGCTTATTATTTTGTCCTCTACTTTTTTTGAAGTCTTTAATAGTCAAGACGTGTTTCGTATCAACTCGAATATGTTTGTTCACTTCAAAGTAGCGCTCGACTTGCCAAGATGTGTTTGTATACCTAAACTTCGAGTCATAATCAAACAAGCTTGTCCGCTTCCCTTTCGAAAGTTAAACGACTCCAACATAATTCACTGGTTCATAAAATCGAACCCTAAAATTTCGTATGTCTTGTTGGCTCAAACCAAGGATTTAATATATCCTTTATTCTAGATGCCACGAACCAAGACATGCACGATCAGTTTTATCATTCACGTGTCTGACGTCGTTTGAAGCCATAAGCCCAACTTCATTCAAATTGCATGACAGGCTTCAATCAAAGTATGTTCGTTCAATTTAAGTCTAGAAACATGTCTTACCTCAATTATCGAGATAGTACTCACGCGTCTAGTAATTAACCATGCATGTCCAGCATCAAGAGCTTTGTTTTGCTATCAGAGCACAACTAATACAATCCAAGACGCTTGCTTCGTCCAGATAGGTTTTCAAATTCGTCTATGATTCATCTACCCTAGTATTAATCAATCATACTTCGCCTATCTTCAATCAAGAGCTATTGTCCAGCTACAGTCAAAGCATGCACGTTAGACGTGTTTCATTTACCTCAACTTCGAGATAGCTCTCACGTGTCTATTATCAAACTATGCGTGTTCAAATGATTTCAAGAGCCTTGCTTTGCTATCGAATCACTACTAGCGCACCAAAGGCATTCTTCTAGTTTGGTTTTCCGGAAGTTCAAGGCAACTACAACTATTCTAGTAACACCTAACCATTGAAATATCAAGTTATTTTTATTTGTTTAATTTTTATCTGTCAGGCCACCATCTTATGCTTACCACGCAACATTACTCGTTCCATGATAAGCAGGAGACTTAATGTAGATGGTGGGTTTTTGACAAGGATAAAATAGTAAATCACCTCTCAAACTCTGCTTTGATAAATAATAACCTTTTAAAATTTTATAAAAGAATTCTCGGGTAGGCGCATATCCCTACTCTCTCTCAGGCGCATATCACTGTCCTCTCTCTATATGTCTGGCCAACGTATACGATCAAATTGATGAATTTAATCAATATTCATCACTACACAAAATCATTAGAACAACATTGGCACACACGACAAGTTTCTCAGATGTTCTATGATTTTTTTTACATAAAATCTCTCAGGCTCCTAGATGGATTGCCCACTAGTATAGATCAATTTGAGTATTATTATTTTGGAGTTATGTTCCGTAGTTGAACCTCCAAAATTATCTATGTTAATATTCATGTTCGAGTTGAACGATATTAACCTATTAAAATATATATATTTAAATAATTAATTAAAGTGCCACAGCTGTGTTTAAATTAAGATGTAAAAAATGTAACAAACACAATTTCATAGCTTCTACTAGTTGAATCCCACCTCAATTGCATTAAAGTTTTTGCTCAAAGAGACAACTAATGCAAAACAAGTAAAAATAATTCAATTTAGGGTTTTGAAATGCTTGATTTACAACACTTATAAACGTATCAAAAAAACGTATCAAAAAAACTTATCAAAATTCCCAAACCCGGGTTAGGGTTTGAAAATATAGTCGTAACACATACAAAAGTTGCAAAAAGTGTGACAAAAAGTATATTTTAAAAGTTCAATTAGGGTTTGAAAACAGTTTTGCAACACTTATAATTGTTGCAAAAGCGTGTCAAAAATCTCAAACCCTACTTTCGGAATTGGAAGGCTAACTCTAATTTTTCTTGTTTCCTCTCATACGTCATGCTTCTTGGTAGAAGACTTGCACGACTTCACTCGTAGCATGGACTCATGTGAATCTCCAAATATTTGACTATTTTACTATTTTACCCTCAACACGTGAGGCTGAACATAAAAGTAAAAATATGAGCTTCTAGCCTTCTGGCAAGCTCTTTTCAAACCCTAACATTGAAGATGGAGACGTCTCTACCTCTCTTGCTTCATAGAAAGACGTATACACCTCTCTTGCTTCATAGAAAGACGTATATACCTCTCTTGCTTCATAGCAGACGTATATACCTCTCTTGCTTCATAGTAAGACGTCTCTACCTCTCTTGTTTCAAGATTCACACGACTTGCTTCTTGTCAAAACTGACAAATTTACTCTTTTTACCCTCAACATGTGAGGCTGAGTACAAAAAGTAAAATATGAGCGTCTTGCTTCCTTAAAATTTTGAAGTCTTGGTTCTTACCAAATTTTGGTGTTTTACTATTTTACCCTCAACGTGTGAGGACGAGTGCAAAGAGTAAAAAATGAGACTCCTGCTTCAAGACTAGAGTTTTACGCTCCTCTTCTCCCTGTCACCTAAAGACCAAAATTTGGTCTTCTCCTCTACTTCACGTGAATATCAAATTTGAGTGCTCCTCCTTCTTATTCTCACGTGAATAAATCAGGGTTTGACAAATCCTCTTCTTCTTTTCCACGTGAATAAATTAAGGTTTTGACAAATCCTAAACTATACTAGGCCTCTATCACATATATCTTTCATATGAGGGTTCACATACAATTTTTCATGATCAGAAACATACACTTATTTTTACAAAATAAACATGTCAATACAAAAATTGACTAAAATGGACACACTGCTCCTCATACACAAATAAATACATATTTATTTTATTCTAGACTGCTAGACTCATCAGCTAGTCAAGAAGGACACATTAATTTTATTTTAGTCAGCTAGACTCATCAGCTAGTCAAGCAAGACATATTTATTTTAGTTTGCTAGACTCATTAGCTAGTCAAGCAAGACAAGTCTTTAGTCAAGAGACTCGTTGAGCAAGTCTCAATCGAATCTAATCAGTAGTGCTTAATACGACAATAATACATGAGACATCAAATGTCACAAATGGAGGTATACTAGTTAGGGCTTTAGTATGGCGGTCTACGACACGTGGTGCAGTATTAGATAAAATTTTATTTATTTTTAACTTCATATTTATTTATTTAGTTAGGGTTTTGGTTTGGCGGTCTAGCCCTTGTCAAAAATCCACCATCTACAATATATATAGATATTATTTATTTATTTTTCACTTCATACTTATATACTCATAATTTTAAACAAAAACAAGTATTAAGTAAAATTTTAATCCCGGTCATGGATTTTAGTTATTATAGCTTATCTCACAACTTCAACTCGTTTGTAAACTAAGTTTTCTTCCTAATTATCACTAGTTATCTAAATATTATTTTCCATGTAAAATCTAATGGTGAGATCTGTTACCAATGTGATGCCCTAGTCTAGCTTGGATATTAAAATAGCAACTTGCACTTGTAGTATGAAAATCTAGATCGTCTACTGAAGATATCTAAAAACAAACATATCCCAAAGAAAAACCCAAACCTCTCAAATGGACAATATTTTAATGTACTTTTTTACAATAAATATAAAATCCACATTTGGGGGATATCTCCACAAATTGGGGGATACTAACGGTTATATGGGGTACAATATAGGATAAGGGGTACTTTATCCTATATAAAAAAAACACTAAAAACCTAATTCAAGTATCCCCCTTCTTCCCAACTCCTGACTCCTCTTCTCTTCTTTTTTTTTTCTTCTCTTCTTCCATAACAGTCGGCATTGCTCGATTGTTGAATGCAATACCGTCTGCAGAAGTCGGTATTGCTCGAAGTATGAATGCAATGTCGACTTCTGCAGTCGATATTTCTTTGGTTATGAACACAATAGCGACAGTGTTGGCCAAGAAAGAAATATCCTCGCATCTCACATGTTAATGGCTTTGAGTCGCAAATTTGCAAAAATTTATAGTGGCTATAGTTTCTAAATTGGTTGATGCAAAGAATAAAATCTTTATAGGGGCATTTTTTTTCTTTTGCACATAAAATTATTATTCATGGATCAAAAAATGAATAAATTTTATGTTAGCACAATGAAAGGTTTTTCAACAGATCAGATCCCATTTCATCGTCTTAGGTAAAAGCAATTCAAGATACTGTAAAGGGGGTATTCATCATTATCTGAAATCAGCCAATTCCTATAAATACTAACGCTTTCCCTTCTCTTTGATTGGAGATTTGAGTGAGTGGTCTTCACACTATATCAAATCTAGACAAATATTAAGGATCTTGATAAGTATCCTTCTTAGATAAATGTTGGAGCTGAACATCTTGATTAAAGTAACAATCGGCATTGCTCGATTGTTCAAATCATCTTTTTTTTTTCTTCTCTTCTTTCATAACAGTCGGCATTGCTTCATTAACACTAGAAAATGTTGGCTATGCCGACTGTTTTGGAAGAGTATTCCCTAAAATTATTTCGATAAGGGGTTCTTCATATTACTTCATAATATTTATTTTTTTGAGTATCCCCCAATTTGTGAGAGTATTCCCCAATTGATGGTTCTAAATATACACAAAATATACATAAATAAAATGACACATAAAATTTTTTAATTCGCTAAAGCTTTAAACTACAAAATCGATTAGCCTCATGTGCACATCTCTCTTGATAACCGAAATTAACTGAAGTGAAAACGAATGAGCACATCATCCCAAAGGGGTGCTTAGTGGAAAAATATAACTTCATGTTATCATTAACATGCTTCATAATTCTAAAGATTCAATAATTTGAACACAATCAAACATAATATGCATACGAGTAATTCCCCCAGATATCTCGATTTTAAATATTGTACATATTGTGCTATTTATAATATTGCACATCTCGTACTACTTAAACATAAAATTCAATATAAAATAAAGAGTAATAATATTACGTGCTATTTATAATATTCCACTTTCCATGCTATTACACTTAGCAAATAGTTGTGGAATATCATAGACACTCCTTGCGTGAAACCACACAAACAAACATTATTCTCCCAGCAAAAACAAACAAATAATATATAGACAATAACATGGTATTAATAAGCAAAATGGTACCCGATATCACCCTACTCAATGGAGAAGGCAACACTTGAATAACTCCAACCATAATAATAGCACCATCTACATGAAATGTCCATACAGACCATGATTCTGAAAACTATCATCAAGATCATACATTTGAAAAATCTAGCATAGTATGTATACGAATGAATTCCCACAAAAAATACTAAAAATAATATTGGGAGTCCAACCCCCTATTTATAATATGGGAGTCCAATCTCCACTTGTCATAAAATATATATAAAGTTTTGAGAATCCGAACAATGCATACCATATAACATACCTATCCAATTACACACAAACATATTCAAGGATAAAAATAAACAATTAACTACTTGATAATTATAAAAGGTTATAAAATTCACACCTCACTTGATGCTAAAACTATGCATACCTCGTATTCTTTGAATTATTACCACGAAGTTCAAAACTCAAATCATATGATTGTTGTCAAAACCGATTCTTAGTACATAATAAACACACTCAAATATAATAACAACTCAAAACATAATTTTAATATAAAAACTAGCCCAACTAATTAACCACCACTTGATACTAAAATGAACACCAATGGGTATAACCAGTTGATTCGCCTAATTCCTATTGATGACTCGACTAACCGAGAGTCACCTTTTTTATCACACCTGAAATGACCCACTGTAGAAATACTAATTATCAAGATTCATTAATTACCCATATTATCCTCGGACCCGCATCCTTAATATACATTTGATTAATTAAATAATTATACATCTAAAACCATTTGTATACACCATCGATTCGTATATACTAATAACACTTTTATATCTTCTTTATATCTACCATTATCAGAAACTAAAGGTGATATGTTGAAAGTAATATCTCATTAGCTAAATTGCGTATAAGTGAAACACATATATATCTTTTATTCTAAATTTTACTTATTTGTATGTATCCCAACTTGTTAGAGTATTACTCGGTTGAATCTATCAGGCGTTGGTATATCAAGTTTAGTTATAAAACTCGAGTCGTTTGAATAAATTACTAAAGTCAATTTCGTTTGGTTAGACTACAAACATGCATATAAATATTGGGACTTGCTCTAGTTACTCATGAAAACTTGAAGACGTACCGAAGACTAACGAAGACATCATCCTTCACTTCCAGGTTAGTAACTACAGACTTCACTTGTTCGATTTTTATCTATTTTTCGTACAAGTCTTTATTCATTGAAACCATAACAAACAAAGTTAAGTTTGTTACAATGACTTTAATATTGATAACTTGGTCATTATACTATGATCAAAGTACTTGAAGGAAAGATATACAATTGTTTTTTTGACAACTTAATTATATAGAGTTACAAAGTCTAGTTATCTATGGACTTCGTATTTACGACATTGCACTAATTGATAACTTGTTATTAATTAGTATGTTGAACTTCCGGGTGAATCCGTACCTTAATAAATATGTTTAAAAGCAATTTCAGAAACATAGTTTAAGGAAGTAGACTTGTGAGACTTGTTTTGTAGTTGAAAAGAGATTCAAGACCGATCCTTAGAATAGGACCAATCCCATGAATGATCTCAGAGCCGATCATGACTATATCTAATTTGACTTTTATATTTTCGATTGTTCTGTTATCTTCACGGATTTTTGCAGACATCGAGTTGTATACGAGTTAGATTGAAATGTTCATAAAAGTCGATATAATGTTTAAACATATGCTAAACTCTAATTTTGTAATGTTCAAGTATACTCCTTTGATACACAAGGCAATATCCTATAATATCGATTTTTTCAGTATCATATATGGTGTCAAATTATATGATTTCTACTCCAAGAGGTTTGCATATCTCTAGTAGTAATATTAGTAAAGTACATAATTGTGTGCTAGCTAATATTAGTTGTCATACTATGAGAAAAATCAATTATAAGTTGGAATTTACTAAACATTTGCTAATTTCTGAAATATACTTTTAATTCACATCTTTAAAATTTTAGAAAATTGTAAATGGAATTTCTAATCAATTCCTTGGTCATAAAGCTATAAATAGAGAGTCTTGTATTCTCACAAAGAACACACGTTTTCCCGTTTATAGTAAAGCCAACTTGAAAGAGATATAAGTAATCTAATTAGGTGAAGCATCTTGTGTTGTCTTTCATTTAAAGTCTTCTTTGGGATCAATAAGCCTCAAGTTTTACCGTTTATGGAAGGTTATATTGTTATTTAGTTTTCATTTATTAATTTTTATGAACTAACAATGTAGTTATCTTTAATAGGTCAAACTTGTTTATTCTATGGTCTTTCTCTTCTGATATAAGGCTACTCAAGTTTGTTTGATGATCTAAGTGATTCTGTATATGCGGGATAGAACTGTTGATCAATTAATGTTAATAGACTCTTTTTTGTGAAGTTAATCAATAGTGGAATCAAGTTGTTTTGCAACGATTACTTTTGAAGACTAAAATTGAAGATTGATGATTTGAAGACTTTTCTTTGTGGTTCAGATCTTTGTGTGACTTCTTGCAAGCTTGATTCTCAAGGATTACACAAGCTTTTATTTCTACAAATATCAAACTTATAGAAGATCGAATAAACTTCCAAGCACCGTTATTTGCTTGGATAGATCTTGTTCATCAAGGTTGATTATTTTAAAAATCTTTGTATCGGTTTGATCTTTTGACTAATCAAGTTTATTGACATGAATAAAACATCCTTTAACTCTACTTTATCATTGATCTATATTTTACTTTGGGTGATCGTAAGTGAGTTGGTTACTATAACATATTAATCATTTACTTTTTCGGGTCACGATCCAAAGGAGTTGAGTGCAAAAGTCTTCACAACAGTGAAGCAACTTAAGATAGTGGACTCTGTCTTGGGATTCACGAGTGTTAGCCTGATTGGTTGTAGGCATAGGGACACTTAAGGAACTGGGTAACTTAGGGTAGATTACTTGGTCTCAACTGTATGAAGTTGCGGTAGTCAATTTTTATAGCGGCTTAATTATGAGAGTATTCAAAACTTGGCTAGGTCACGGGGTTTTTAGCTAAGCAGTTTTCCTTATTAACAAAATCTTGTGTGTTGTATGTGATAAGTACATAATCTACATGGTTTTAGTATCAATTCCATACTTTTTTTAGTTATATTTCTTACATTCTACCTTGTCTCTTGTTTTCTATTTTGTTTCTCATGTTAGGACGATTCAACCAAAAGAAGTGGAAACGTCTTTAAAAGTGCTGAGGAAGTGAAGTGCAACAAGTGAAAAAAATTAAAGAAAAATTGAAACTCTTTCAAATACAGGAATTTTTCTCACTATCTTGTAGATAATTGAAATAGGAATCCAACGGAAAAATAATAAGGTCATTCCGAGTTCGTATGAAGAAGTTATGAGCAAAACCGTGAAACCAATTTGGATTTGATTTCTGTTGGGCCTTATTTGGGCCTGCGCGGGAAGAGAAAGAAGGGAAGCGTTTAGGCTTGCCTTTGACGTGAAACTTAGGGTTTTCGTTGGTTTTTGAGGATATTAAGTCTCATAATTGGATAAGGATCAAAATAAGGTGAAAGAGTTTAATGAGATTAGGTTTCCTAGTTGGATAGACATCAAGAGGAGGTTACCAAAGCTTATATAAAGGGGATCCTAGATACAATTTTCTACACAACTTTTCTACAGAAAAAAGAGCAAATTTTGGTTTACCCCTTTAAAGGAGGGAACTATGATATTTTCTCTTCTTCTTCTCTTTTATTTTTTGTTATATATTTTTCATGGGTTTTAGTAAACCATGAGTAGCTGATTCTTCTATTGGTTGAAAATGTAATTGGAAGTTCTAAACAAGGGAACAATCTGGATGGTTAGCTTTAATATTAATTATCTTTTTTATCGCTTATGTTCTACTGTTTATATCGTCAAATATGATTGAAAACTTGCTCGTTTAAGTTGCAAATTGAATGATCATGTGTTCATATCAAAATCTAGATTAGGTTTTGAGATCCAGAATTATCGAAGAACTCTATTCACAAGTAGCATAACATAGTTGTTAACGACGGGATTTTCCGATGCGATTATGTGTAGAAGCTTAACATAGGTTAAATTCGTATGATCCTTGTGCCGGATTACTTAGAATAACCTCAACTTACGAAGACCATTGCTTTCATTGGGTTAAACTTGAGCGACTTATGCGCCAATTTATTCATTGGGAAGGATTGAAAGAGTGTCTGTTGCGCCTTTGATGATAGATGGAGTTTTGTCGGAGTAATCCTACGATAGGATGCTCTAGGGTTATTGGTATGAGAATGATTGAATGTTATTTCTAATCGATTGAAGAACTTTTTCGGTGACGGAAGATGAAACCTCTAACCAGTTGTAGATGGTGGGTTTTGGACAAGTATAAATAGTAAAATTACGTCTCGAGACTCGAGTCTGAGAAAATATTAAATCTTAAAATTCTGCAAATGAATTTTTTGGCAGGCGCTTAGCCCTACCCTCTCTTAGGTGCTTATCCATGTATTTTCCCTATATGTACACCCTACTACATATACAATTAAAATTAATGAGTGTAATCAACATTCATCACTATAAAAAATAATTAGAGTAGCACTGGCGCTTACTACGATATTCCCAGATGTTCTATGCTTTTTTACATAAAATCTCAATCTCCTAAATGGATTGCGCACTAGTATAGAGCGATTTGAGTATTATTTGGTGCTATACTCCACAACTAGATTCCCCAAAACTACCTTATGTCAGTATCCATGCTCAACTGAACAATATTGACTCACTAAAATACCTATATAGGTTTATATAGAAGATTACATATGAATATATTTGATTAAAGTACCACAACTGTGCTTAGATTCAAAGTCAAAATTGTGCCAAACGCAATTTCATAGCTTCTACTAGATGAACCCAGCCTCAGTCATATTAATCCTTATTTAAAGAGACAACTAATGTGAATGGGTGTAAAGAATTCAATTTTGGGTTTTTGAAACGCTTAAAAATAAGTTTGCAACACTTATAAACGTCTCAAACGATAAAAGAATACTTTCAAACCCTAATTTAAAAAGGCGGCGCTAGATGTAAAATGTTACAAAAATCTATACACAATACTTGTGTTCCTTAGTATAGCTATAACACATGTGCGTCATTGTCTAAGGACCTACCATGTGCGTCTTTACCTAAACACAAGACTAATGCGTCTTAGCCTTGCTGCAGACCATATACGTCTTTGTCCAAAGAACCAAGCTAAGGCATCTCACCTCTTCTATCTAAATTAGGCGTTTTACTCTTTTTCCCTCAACTCATGTGCCTTAGTTCGAAAGAACAAATCTTATACGCCTTAGTTCAATAGGCAATCTTGTGCATCTTTGTCTTTGAGACCAAACTAAGACGTTTTACCTTTTTGACCTGAACTAATGAGCCTTAGTTCAAATAGCTAAACTCGTGTGTCTTAGTCCAAGAGCAAAATTGGTGCGTCTTTCTTCAAAGACCAAATTCATGCACATTCTTCTCAAAGAACTAAGCTAAAGTGTTTTACTCTTTTACCCTCAACTTGTGCGCCTTAGTTACCAAAGGCTCAACTCGAGCGTCTTAGTTCAAATGATGAACTCATGCGTCCCACCTCCCTTTTCCAAACAAGGCGTTTTTACCATTTTCCCCTGAACCTGTGCTTCTTAGTTCAACAGGCTAAACTTGTGCGTCTTAGGCAAGTAGGAAAAACTCGTGCGTCTTTGCTCCTAGGGAAAAACTCATGCATCTTAGTAAATAGACAAATACTAAAGCACCTCACTCTCAAATCCTTTCAACTAAGGAGGCTTAGTACAATCTTTTCAACTAAGGAGGCTTAGTACAACTCCTTTCAATTAAAGAGGCTTAGCCCAAATACTAAAGTGGCTTAGTACAAAATCTTAAACTAATGCGGCTTAGTACAACCCAAACCCTAATCCGACTTACACATTAGCCTAATATTCATCCACTTTAGTATTAGCTCTTAATGCTTGCCTATTTGGGTCTGCTTCACATATACAAGCTTTTAAACCCTAATTTACCTATCAAAGGCCATACTAGGTTTCACTCATATATGTGGCCTCTCATACATATATTTTCATATGTGGCCTCTCACACATATTCCCATGCTCAGCAGCATATACTTAGTTCAACAGGCTAAACTTGTGCGTTTTAGCCAAGTAGGAAAAACTTGTACGTCTTTGCTTCTAGGGAAAAACTCATGCGTCTTAGTACAATAGACAAATATTAAAGAACCTCACTCTTAACTCCTTTTAACTAAGGATGCTTATTACAATCCTTTCAATTAAGGAGGCTTAGTATTACTCCAAATACTAAAGTAGCTTAGTACAAAATCCTAAACTAATACGGCTTAGTACATCCCAAACCCTAATCTGACTTAGGCATTAGCCTAATATTCATCCACTTTAGTATTAGCTCTTAATGCTTTCCTATTTGGGTCTGCTTCATATATACAAGCTTTGAAACCCTAATTTGCCTATCAAAGGCCATACTAGGCTTCACTCATATATGTGGCCTCTCACACATATATTTTCATATGTGGCCTCACATACATACTCCCATGCTCAACAACATACACTTATTTCTACAAAATAAGCATGTCAACGAAAATTGACCTAGTTGAAAATATTGTTCCTCATAAATAAAATAACTACATATTTTATTTTATTTTTAGTTTGTCAAGACTCATCGGCCTAGTCAAGCAAGACATGTCTTCAGTCAAGAGACCCACTAAGTAGGTCTCATTCGACTTAATACTAGTATTACTTAATACTACAAATTAACACGAGATATCAAATGTCACAAATTGGGGGATATTCACTAGGGTATTGGTCTGGCGGTCTACGGCACATGGTAGCAACAATGCACCCACTACATAGAAAACTCTGGAAAGTTCGATCAGCAATTAACTAGAGGAGTAGTAGGTTGGGAAACCGTCCATTCAACCTTAATCGAAGTGGGGAGAAGTTTTCAACACTTTATCCACGTTCTCCATTTTACCACTACTCAACCATCGATATTCTTCTTCCAGAAAAGAGGTCAGGTGAACGGTTATAATAACTATGACTATAAAATATATTTCTCAATCAATTGAACACACGATATAACAAGTCTGAAACAAGTCTAAATCGAACAACTCGATCATTCAAAATTCTCACACAAAGAATTGTTCATAGCTATTTACACCAACCACATCCCACAGAGTCTGAAACTCTGACCTCAAACATTCTCTCGCTTCCCTCTCTAAGACCAACCTTTTCCTTCTCCTTTGTGACTGAAGCAAGACTGGAAAGGTCATTGCTTGGTCTAGGCCAGGATTATACATATTGATCTCTCAAATCTAAACAAAGTACTTTAACAATACAAATGTTTAAGGATTGACGAATTATCACTTGTTCACCTCACTTTTCCTAAGTTAACATTTAATTCGTTTTCCCCACAAACACCATTATTTTCTCACCTTAATCTCAATCTTTATTTATTTTTGATTTTTTTATTTTCTTTCGTCAATTTACCTTAGTTTAATAATGATAGGCCGAAAAACCTATAGCCGCAATCGCACGGCGTCTAACTAGTAGACAATGGAAAATACGGGTCGAACCCACAGAGAGCGGTGGAAAATAATGTAACCAATATTCCTAATCGACTAACCAAGGATGATAATATTTTGATTTTTTAGAATTTAGAATGAAATAATAAAATGAACTAAACTAAAATTATATAGTGACGCAGTCAGTAACTAGGGAATTTGGTGTCCGCCAATTTAATCATGCAAAATTCATATCTCCAAACGTATTTGCTATAATACTCGAGACAAATATTATAATTAACCTTATATCTCGGAAAATATTTCAATAAAATTCTAAAAATGTTTAGTTTCACCGATGCAAATTCTTTTGCTTATAATATAGCAATTCTAAAGCGTTATTTATCAATCCTAAAACATACACCATCAAGGAATTTAACTCAAGCACTGCATATCAATTGAAAAGCATAAACAATCAAGAAAATCACATAAACCAATTATGAACCAAGCAATTTGTATGAAGAAAATAAATAATCATTAAATCATATGAAAAAGTTATAGCGGAGTTTACATGAATACACAAATACAATTGGTTTCTACCTTAAACCCTATCCACAAAATCTATCAAAACAAGGAGATGGATTTCTTAATACCCATAAAAAGATATAGCAAAGTAGAGGGTAAAAGATAAAACAATTCAACTTCTCTGCCTTGTTTTTTGTGCGCCACCAGCCAACACCAGACGCCAACAGCCACCACCCTCTGACAGCCTCAACCCTAGGCGTCCACCAACAAAATATCCCAAGTCTTATCCCTTCACTCTTTAGTATTTTTCTCCGCCGTCATAACTCTACAGTCTGTTGTCCACTACCCAGCCAAAAAGAACCCACAAAGATAAGTCTGATCGTCTCTTCCTTTTATACTCTCTATTCACCTCTCTCCCATGTGATTTTGGTTTGACTTTTCTTCTCTTTCACCTCCTATCCCTCTTTCTTTTCTTTCTTCTGAACTTCTATTTTCAATCATATGGACCTCTCTTATATCCACCGGACCCCACGTTCTCTCCTTTTACATTCTTTTGCTTTCAGTCCGCCCAAACTTCTCTTGCCACGTCCGTTACCTTACTTCTCTATCTGACCAAACTCCTTCCACCTTTCCCCACCAAACTTCTCCAACATACCGAACTCCATAAGTTAGTGTTGCCAATAAGCAGGTTAAATTTCATTAGCAATTTAGCCTATTTAGCCGTATTTATTCGTAACTTCGGGTTTTACACATACCATTTATTAAAGCAATAAAATAACAAAATTAATATAAATTCAAGTACTATCAAATATAAATTAAACGGAAAATATATATAAATTATGCCCGTTACAAATACCCCCAAACCTATATTTTGCTAGTCCTCGAGCAAAACTAACCTAAAATAATTCTAAGAAAAATAATGAAATCCTAACTCACTTTTGCAGGAATCGCGACTATACTTAGCATGAGTAACAAGCCTTTAAACCCTTAAGTGGCCTTAGCGGACGAATTTTGTTCCGTGAGGGTTTACAAGAGGTATACTCACAAAACCTATACTCCAACTCTTAGCTACTTTTGAACGATTCAGGGTAGACACTAAACATGCTATTTAGTTGGCATACTAAATTCTTTATATATGGGAATCATTACCCTATATGAATCCAATTGTTGTGCACGAGTTTTCACTCAGCGTACTAAAATTCATACAAGAATGTAAAACTATACTCAAATAATCATCAAACGTTTCGAAACTGGATGAAAATTATCAACATTCACATTGCTCGAAATCAATCAAATTCAAACACATGGATAAATTAGAAGATGGAAATGGAAGTGATGAATGGTGCATATGTTGACTAGGGTGAACGATGTTTCCCAGAATATTTGTATGAATGTCATTGCCAGGATGAACCCTAATAGATTGAGATACGCACCCGATGGTCTGAATCCTAATTCTAGTATCAACTCATCTGGTATATACAAGGGCCCCAGCGGTCGATTTATTATTATTTTTATATTATTGAATGTATCAACAACATGATTGGATCATTTGAATCCAAGAACATGCTCTTTTTCAGCAGCTTACATGATAGTTCCCATGGATCATGCATTCCATGCTTGCTTAGGTTACGGAGAGAAGGAGAACACACACATATTGTTATCAAAGTGTCACTACTCGATTTTTTTTTGATTTTTTTTATCCTTGGTATGAATAATGGTATAAATAAAATACAATAATGGGGCTTCATCTCAATCACTCTACTTCATCCCATCGACGACAACAAGGCAATACTAGAGCCCCACCAAATCACTTAGAGAAACACAAAATTGTAAAAATAAAAACAGAATGTGATGGTTATGATGATTCCGAGATATGCTTGTTCAATGATTATCATGTTATTTCTAACACTAAGTTACGCATTCGAATATGAATAGACCATTTAGGTGGGAACACTTATTCCTATATACAAGATCTATGTTTCCATCTACCTAGAATGGTTAGTGTCATCCAGAATCGTTCACAAGTTTCAAAATTTTGGAGTTTCATTATTGACATCAATTTTCTGAAACTCTACCCCCAAACCTAAATTTAACATTGTCCTCAATGTTTCAAACTGTGCAACCTAGAATGGTATGCAATAAATATAAATATGAGAAACAAATATAAATCAAAGAGAAGGGATTGAAACGTTTCACCTGATTGACACAAGAAAAACAGTATTCTATGTAACACACATCAAACGATGATAATAACAAAGAACACTGGAAAAAAAATATAAAAATAAAATAAAAACAAGAAAATAAAAATCTACCTACTGGATATGTACAGAAAGGATCTCCATAAATTAACAACCTGAAAATTTGGGGATCAATCCAACATACAATATTTACAACCAATGTCAGCTTCACACTTATGTTATGGCAACACGCAGACACTGAAACTGTAGCCGCAATTGCACAGTATTTAACTAGTAGACAGTGTCAAATACGGGTCGAATTCACAGGGAGTGGTAGAAAATATTGTAACCAATATTCCTAATCGAATAACCAAGGATGATAATATTTTGATTTTTTAGAATTTAGAATGAAATAATAAAATGAACTAAACTAAAATTATATAGTGACCAGTCAGTAACTAGGGAAGTTGTTGTCCACTAATTTAATCATGCAAAATTCATATAATCTCCAAACATATTTTTTATAATACTCGAGAAAAATATTGGAATTAACCTCATATCTCGGAAAATATTTCAATAAAATTCTAAATGTTTAGTTTCACCGATGCAACTTCTTTCGCTTGTGTAGCAATTCTAAAGCGTTATTTATCAATCCTAAAGCATACATCGTCAAAGAATTTAACCCAATCAAGAAAATCCCATAAATCAATTATGAACCAAGCAATTTGCATGAAGAAAATTACTAATCATTAAATCATACGAAAACGTTATAGCGGAGTTCACATGAATATACAATTAAAATTGGTTTCTACCTAAAACCCTAGTCACAAAATCTAGAAAAACATGGAGATGGGTCTCTTAAAACCCATAAAAAGATATAGGAAAGTAGAGAGTAGAAGATAAAACCCTTCAACTTCTCTGCCTTGTTTTCGATGTGTAACCAGCCAACACCAGACGCCAACAGTCACCACCCTCTGACAGCCTCAACCTCATACATCCACCAACAGAACAACACAAGTCTCCTCCCTTCACTCTTTAATCTTTTTCTTCGCCGTCAGAACTCTACATTCTGCCATCCACTACCCAACCAAAAAGAACCCCCAAAGAGAAGTCTGACCGTCTCTTCCTTTTTTGTATCTCTATTCAACTCTCTCCCACGTGATTTCTGTTTGACTTTTCTTCTCTCTCACCTGTCAGACGCTCTTACCTCCCGGCAGTGCTACACTTCCCCCACTTATTTCCCCCATAAATTTCCCCATAAGGTATCAAATTTTAGCCCATTGATTTCCTCTCTTGAGATTAACAAGGGGCCTTTTGTGTGTCATTAGACCACTATCTCAATGACACCTCATCGTGGAAAATTTAGGGGGACATGGGTGGGAGATAACTAGTATTTTCGCTTACTTTCTATCCCTCTTTCTTTTCTTTCTTATGGATTTTTTCTTCAATCACGTGGACCTGTCTTATATCACCGGACCCTACCTTCTCTCCTTCTACATTCTTTTATTTTTAGTCTGCCCATACTTCTCTTTCCACGTCCGTTACCTTAATTCTCTATCTAACCATACTCCTTCAACCGTTCCCCAACAAAACAACATCCAACTCCAACAGACCGAACTCTATAAGTTAGTGTTTCCAATAAGCAGGTGAAATTCCATTAGCAATTTAACCTGTTTAGCCGTATTTATTCGTAACTTCGGGTTTTACACATACCATCAATTAAAGCAATAAAATAACAAAATTAATACAAATTCAAGTACTAACAAATATAAATTAAACGGTAAATATATATAAATTATGCTCGTATCAAATAACTCTACAAACCCCCTTTTTGGTTACATAAGAATTCAAAGACAAGTGACAATTCACATCTCCTCGTGGGAACGATCCTTACTACCGCTATGCTACTTGTTAGTATTAGTGGAAAATATTTAAAGTAATTTGTTGCACTTACGACACGCATTAGTATGATTGCTTTAATTTCCATATTATAATTTTTATGGTTATAATTAAGTAATCATACTTGTATATTAATCATATCTTGGTAAAGATCTCATAGTTAATTCAAACTGAAATTTGACCATTACCAAGAATCACCTTATTGAAATAATCTTTTGGTCGTTATTATTGCGATAAGATTATTTAAGGTGAGTCTGCATAGGTTGATATCGAAAATATTGTTGTGTACTTGGTATCGTCGTCATTTCTATTGGTATCAGAGAAGGCAAATACGAAAAAGAATCTAACAGTCTGTGTTTGGTGGGATCCAACCTATAAAGACAATGAATTCAGAATCTCATGAATCAAGTTCAGTTAACGTACCGCCAAGATATGAGGGTCCCAATTATTTACGATAGAAGAATGATATGAGATATTTCCTTGAATCCCGAGACTAAAATACTTGGGTATTAATGGTCAATGGATATGTATATCCGAAAGTGGAAATTTCGGGGACTGAGTATAAAAGCTTAGATACATATGATGATAAGCAAATAAGTTTTTTCAAACAGAACTTAGATGGTTTGAAATCTTTAATAAATGCAATAATCCAAGATCTTCAGCATCATGTATCTACTTTACAAACATCCAAAAAGGATTGGGATATATTTGAGACTTTATTTGAAGGTAACATATCAGAAAATGAAGCTGGACTTCAAACCCTCACTTCTGATTGGGAAAACCTTTGTATATATGATAACGACATGTACAAATAATTTCATCTTAAATTCTCTGAGATAGTTAATGCAATTTTCTCTCTTGGGAAGACTATGTAAAATTCTCAGACGTTACCATCTAGATATGAATCTAAAAAGCATGTTATCATGAAAACAAATGATCTTTCAAAACTAGAAGCTCTCTAGTTGGTAAATTAAAGATATTTTACCATGATTCATAATCAAACCAAGAAAAAAAAAGGGAATTGATTGCAAATTCGAATGGAACTCAAGGGTTCTAAATAAAGGAGACAATTATTCGATTGTCGAAATAAACTAGCGAAACGTTTTTAAAATTCTTCCTCCTAATCGACCTCATGATCGAGTTCCTGCTAAGAACAAAAAGGATCAAGAGGAAGATGATGAATATCAGATATAATGTTTCTAGTGTAAGGGTTTCAATCACATGGCCAAGGATTGTCCTAGTTTGAGTAAATACTTTGGAACCAAGGCTCTTGTTGTAACTCTCAATAAGACCTCAGACCAAAGTTGTTAAATGGGTCGGGTTAGGGTCAACCCGGCTCTAGCTTACCAACCTGTGTTCGGGTTAGGGTCAATCCTAGCCCTAATACTATTTAAGAACAAACATAAAACTCCAAACCTAACATTAGGCAGGTTGGCTCTGGGGGGTTGACGGGTTGGCCCTAATTTTAACTAATTTTTATTAAATCACAAAAATTAAAAAGAAGAAGGTTCAATCCTAGAATCTAAAGGTTATTTAAGTGGTTATATAACCAATGTTCTACCTCAATTGTTTTGTTAAACTTAGTTTTTTCGTAGAAGTTATCACTAAATTTAAACTTTTAGTCATCATGTGTGATTACTTGGTTATAGTCACACTATATAATAAATAAACGAAAAACAAAACCCTATTACCTTTTTTCCTTTTCTTTCTCTTTTTCTACTACCTTCCCAGTTCTCCCTGTTTGTGTCCATGGGGGCTGCACAACAACTTTAACCCTCATAATATTCTTTCTCCTCGATCGAGTTGTATCAGCATATCATTTCCGCTACAACACAATATCCATCTGGAGCCTCCATATTATACCATATCAAGTTGTTACTGTAAGAATTTGATAATTGATTTTTTTTCTCAAACTCTTTTTTGTATTGTGTTATTGTATAATTTGTATTTCCAAGATCTTCAATTAGAGTTAGATCCAAAAGTTCAAAAATCAACTTTGTTGATAGCAGAATCCCTGTTTTTTGGTCCATCATCAAAGTAATCCTTTATAAATTTTAATTTCTTTATTATTATAATAATTTGTATTCATTGATCAAGGAAAAACAATTAAGAGATTTAACTATAGTAAAAAAAGTATTTTATTCTGGTATGTAAGATACATCAATAAATTTATTGAGCATAGGATCTATCAAAAACTTGAACCCCCAAAAAGACCTTGTGGTTCTAGTTAGTATATTTGGAAGACTTTACTAATTATTCTCGAGTAGCTTCTATTCCACCAAAACAACGGATACTTTTAGAAAACTCTACGATATCCAACAAGTAGTTTCATTAGAGCAAGCTCATCAATGTTAGGGTCTTTATTTGCTTGCTTACCTTGTTGTTAGGTGGGAAAGGACACAGTTTCATAGTCTAATTCCCAACCCAGTGAGTTGATAGAGACAACCCTGCCAACCAGTAGTCCGCAGCCAGTTCCAAAGCATAGGAATAGGTAGAGTAGATTACTCACTTTTATTTAAACATAACAAGCAAGCCATGCAAAGAAAAGAAAGTTTTTTTGAGAGAGCGACACTTTTACCTATAGATATAGCAACCTATCCATTTGTATATTTCCTATCCCAGCTCTACTTGGGGCAACACAGTGTTATATCATAATTTCGATTTTAGACTAAAAATAAAATAAAATAGAAGCACGATAATTCCTTATAGACATATATGGCTAAGATACAATTTTACATATTTCTGTGGGCCTTTCAAAGAACATCGGCAAACTTCCGTTGAGTGGATCTGGATACATATGTGTGCGAGAGGCTCAAAGAGACTCGACTGCAAAGGAGAGTCTCAAAGAGATTTGAGTGTATGCCATAGGGATGAGTTTGAAAGTTTCGTAAGGGGACTGGAGCAGTCTACCATGAGACAAAAGATCTGTTATTTTCGATTTTTTTCATTAATTTGCTTATAGTTAAGAGTAATTGATAGGGTGGGGGTGCTCTCACTTGCTAATTTGTATACTATAGTTTGATCTAGGGATGTTAGTTAAGAAGGTTACATAAAATCATGGTAATTGATGGTATTTATTCATAAAAATCTAAAATTTGTGTGAATAATTGGTAAGTAAAATTAAATAAGATGAAATTTTAATTGTATTATTAATGGTTTTAATAAAACCCCTACTGCAAACAGAGATAAAAAAAATAATAAATTTTGGCGGGTTGCCCCTAGCCTGGCTTGTTTACTCTTAGGTATATATATGCCAACCCTAACCCGGCCCGTTTAGCCAACAAGCGCCGAGCCGGGTTTAAACAAGTCGGGTTAGGGTTAACCCGCGGGTCAGGTTATAAATTGACAACTCTACCTCAGACTCATATAATTCTGAAGAAGAGGGTACAACAAATCTTGCACTAATTGCTGGAAAAAAATTCCACTAAATGATAGGTGTCTAAAATACCTTTCTTTGTTATTTTTCTTGTAAAGATTGTATATTATGCATCTTTATTAACTTTTTATAGGTAATTTGGTGTGAATTGGCATAAATAAAGATAAATGGGGGTTCAAGGCATTATTTGGCAACCTTTGGTATTGTTGGATCAAACCGCAAGAGTACGGAAGGCTTTAAATCATCGCAAACGTAAAATTACTGGAGGCAACCTTAGTTCGTTATGGGGCATCCATTTTGGCTTTACAATCAAAATACTCAGGCACCCATCTGAGTTCATCTCATAATACTTGGGGCAGACACAAAAGTATTCAAGGGCACATACCTCTTCTTAATTTCTAAAACTAGGTCAAGTTTTTTCACCATTTCTTACACAATTCAGGTGCAAGAACACTTTGCTCCCGTGACTTGCTCTTCCAAGGTTTTTAACTCCGGATAGCAATGGATTAAGGTATCTAAACCAAGGATTATAAAGGTTTTCAAATCTAAGAAGGAACGTAATCAGTGGCTCAATTTTGGATGGATTTTGGGGAAAATTATAAGTAAAAAACCAGTTGCAGATAGGGGAAGTTGTGTAATATATGTGGTTTAGAAGCTTGAGATGAACAAGGAAATTGGGTTGTTGTCGTTGAAGAAGTTTGGGTTATATTCGAGTCAAGAGAGCCGAGAGAGAATAAATTTTTTTATACATGTCCGTAGAGTCAAGTAATGAAGTTGCAGCTATTGATTTTGGTGGTTAGTGGTGAAGATTAATGAAGTATTCAGGGCTTATGAATGATTAGAATTGTAAACGTAAAAATCATGATAATCGATCCTACAGTCACAAATGTTTGGATAAATAAAATAAACATTCAATTAAAAAATAATAAGCGAAGTAAGGTGCAATAAATAAAAACATAAATAAACAACACAATGATGTTACGTGGTTCGGCTATGCCTACTCCACGTGGGGTATTGAGATCTATTTCACTGTGATATTAAAAGGGGTTACAAAGATGATCAAGACCATATTGATCTTTATGAGAAAGATAAGTTCATACTTCTACAAATAGCTCACTCACCTAAGTCTCCCTCTCTTACTTGATACAATCTCTCAATGTTCTCTCCTTACTAAAAACTACCGACCCCCTCTACTTAGATTGAGCTGGGAATTTATAGACTTCTTTTTGGCCCCGCCACTATTTAACTATACACCATTATGCCAACTGGAGCACACCTTAATTGATCTTTTTTGTAACAAAATGGTGCAGATCTTCATTTGTTTATACGTCTTCATGCGGGATAGACCGTATCCTGTCTCTGGTTTCACCGCCTTGCTTGATCAATCAGGATTATCCACGCATGTTCCCCTGCTGGTGTGGTGCGTATAAAGTAAACTTTGTCCCTCTGTTTTATCCCCGTTACATGTTCGACACATACCCTGCGGATAAAGTAAGTCACGAATGTTTATTTCTTTCCGCAACCCGCATGGATGCCACGTGTTTTTCATGCATTTAATGTTGTCAGTTCTATGTTGCCATCTGTCCTTCTCCTGTCATGTCTAATCAACAGACAGTAAGACCAATCTTGGCCATTGATTTCAAATGTGCTTCGAGATGGTAAATGATCTTTTGGGCTTCGATCCTGTGTATCTCATGTAGGTATGTTCTAGTGTTCCTGTCTTGGGATGCTTACACGTGTATGATGGGGATTACATATTCAAAAGAATTGTTTGGTTTGTATGAGAGTTGGATTCACTGCAGAGAAGGAGATACTAATTGGCTCAGAAGTCAACAGCAGAGTCGTATCTCTGTTTGCAGCAAAACGCATAAAGTGTTCGAGTAATGGCCTGAATGATCAGTTCTTTCACAATGATTGAAATATCGACTAACTACCTGTCAAGCCTTATTGTTGACGGTTACTGCCGTGAATTTACGGGTGTCCTTAAAGAGCTTTGACAGGTTGTAGGGGCCAAGGTTGAGAAGAACATGGAAGTGGTTCAAGTTGTGGCGGTTTTGAGCAAGTTTTGGTCGAGTTTCTGGCTAGGTTAATGAGCAAGAATAGATAGGAAAGAAGTGGATTGGTGCCATGTATTTTATGGTATATTTGGAGCGAATTTATAAGCCAACATGAAATCAAAGTATGGGTGTTGGTATGATTCAGTCTTAGGTCATATTTGTGCCTGGAAAGTAGGGAAGAAACCACCAGTTCTCCGTGGTTATGTACAGCTACTAGCCATGGACCGATGTTAATCTGGCAAAAGTTGGAAGAGACTTTCTAAGTCGATATAGAGAAGGATCGCATATGTGAAATATTTACTGATTTGGGGTGAAGATTCTTGGATGGAAAATCAGAAGAAAAAATAAGCATGTAGTGAATATTTGAGCCGAGAAAACAACATTGAGTCATGCATTTGTCATCGATTATTTGATGAATGGTTGTAAATTTGGAATACTTGAGAGTTTTTATTGGATTAGGAAACCTAGGTGTTTATCCAAGTCACA
Source organism: Papaver californicum (assembly GCA_023531435.1). Taxonomy (NCBI): domain Eukaryota; kingdom Viridiplantae; phylum Streptophyta; class Magnoliopsida; order Ranunculales; family Papaveraceae; genus Papaver; species Papaver californicum. The sequence continues at coordinate 3,168,608 of JAJJMC010023397.1, forward strand.
AATTGCAAGGCAGAAGATCAAGAAAGGGAGGCAAAATTACAGGAGAAACCTTTCTATCCAACACCATTTTTATGCCTGCAACATGCAAGAGAAAGAAAAGCTACACCACCCGTTCACGCAGAGCAAGCAACAATATCAAAGTCTATCTACGCCAACTGCTTTGTACCTCTGTAGTGGTTCATTTTGAATTTGTTTAGTCCTGAATCTTGTTTACCTTAAATTTATTATCGTGATTAATCCAAAACTATGAGTAGCTAGTTTGTTTTTTTTTATTAGGGAGGATTTCGAAACTCCGGACATGTTTTATTAATCAATTTTTGCGAGTTCATCCTTCGATAAATATATTTTGCTGATTATCTTTTACTATTTTTAGACCATGATATGCTTGCAAGTTATCTAAATGTGCAATTAGGTATCTTGTACACAACTCTAATGCTAGTATAAAGAACTTTAATCCGTAATTGTTAGAGTAATCTTAACACAAGTAGAGATACAGTATTTATTGTAAAGGGATTTTGTGGACAATAGTGTGTAAAAGATGACCCTAGGTTAACATGTCGAACTTACGAGCATGTGGCTAGGAGCAACTTGATTCACAAATATTAACGCAGTTGACTGAATTACACCTTGAGAGCATATTTTAGGCAGTTCACTTGATTAGAATCCTCTAAAGAACTTATTATATTACGGTGAATTAAGGAATCCGAAGATTAGTTGAACTTTTAACTAATATAAAGTTGTTAGCAATTGAATTTTATTGAAGGTTACACTTGTATGATTAATAATATCCTTGTTGGGAAGTGGAGAAAGATTCCATAGTCAATTCCATCTCATAATTTGAATTAAAAACTACAAATTTCAGAATTTCTACATCACAATCGTCTTTGCTAAGAACACTTTAATAACAACTTTTGATCAATACCTCCTTTGGGACTGAAACTACTTGTTATTATTCTACTTGCTAGTGTAAGAGAAATAAAGAAATATTATTTGTGAGTCTAACACCTTAACACTAAACTCTGTCTCTAATCCCTCCATTAAATAGATGGATAAATCACCAGATGTATGGATTTCAGTTGAAAAGAAGAGTGAGGAAAAAACAATATGCACAAATGTGGAAAACCAAAAGAAAACAAAATTTCTCTTTTGTAAGTTCTGCAAATACTATGAACATGATTTCGATAACTGTGATATGTTCAATAGAAAAGTTAACATGCTAAAAGGAAGGGAAAAGGAACTTATGGATATGTTGAAAAACTTTAATCATATCAACTATCGTTTAAGGCACAAATCTTCAAAGCCATCTTCACAATTCTACTTTCCAGGGAAGTTTGAGGAATCAAAAGCTAAGAGGAAAAGGGTGAAGGTTTAAATAGTATTAAAGCACTGCTCGGTTGAACCCACCAAGCGTTGGTATGTCAAGTTTTGTTCCAAAGCTCAAAGTTTCTTGAGAAGATTACTAGATTCAACTTCGTTAGGTTAGACTAGGAACATATAAATGTTGAGACTTGCTTTAGTTACCTTTAAATACCAGAAGACGTATTGAAAACAAAAAGAAGACATCATCCTTCATTTCAAGGTTAGTAATTAAAAAACTTAAGTTATTCTATTTTTATATATTGTTAATGCAAGTCTGCATTCAGTGAAAACATAAAAAAAAATACTTTTATTGTAATGACTTTAGTATTGGTGACTTGCTCACTATACATGTGACCAAAGTATCAAAAGGTAAGAAATATATTAGTTGTTTCAACAACCTGAAAGTATATGGAGTTACGAAGAATAGTTTATTTATAGACTTCGTTGATTATGACATTTCACTGTTTGGTAACTTGTTATTATTTTGTGTGTTGAACTTCCGGGTGAATCCAAACCTTAATAAATATATTGAAAGCAATTTCGGAAACATAATTTAAGGAAGTAGACTTATGAAACTTGTTTTAAAGTCGAAATGAGATTCAAGACTGAGCATGATCGATCCCTACTGGGAAGGATCGATTCAGGACCGATCCTGAGTGAATATGACTTTCGTATTACTTTTTTGATACGTCTATGAATTGAACATGTGTTAAACACTAATTTGTTAATGTTCAAGTATACACCTTTGATACTCAAGGAAAGATCCCAAGATATCGATTTGTGAATACCATATTTGGTATCGAATCATATAATTTCCATTCTTAAAGGTTTGCATATCTCTAGGAAACTATATTATTAAAGTACATGTTATGTGCTAGCTAATCTTAGTTGTCAGGCTAATAGCGAAATCGACAAGTAGGATTTTACTTGGTATTTGCTAATTCGAAAATATATTATTTTTGCATATCTTGAGAATTTTCGAAATTGATAAATAAAAGATTTCCAATCAATGAATTGGTCATAACACTATAAATAAGGGGTCTTGTATTCTTGCAAACTCCATTCCAGAACACACCTTCTGTAGACTGTGGGAAATCCAACTTGTTTAGTTTTTATTTAATTATGTGAAACATCTTACGTTGCCTTTTGTTAAAGTCTTCTTTGAGATCAAGAAGCCACTAGTTTTACCGCTGGTGGAAGGCTAGATTTTTATTCAGTTTGTGATTGACTACTTGTTGTTTTAGGGTGAAAACAAATGTACTGAAAAAGATTACTTTCAAGTAGGTTCGAGATATCAAACTCGAATATGACGAGCCTAAAACAAGAAATGGTCATTCACGTCCTACTTCTATCACAAAGGTGGAGAAGATTGGGTAGGTCTTACGAGAAGAAAGCAAAGAAGTTCAGAAATATCAGTGTAATGAGTAATTGTAGTGTGTAGAGAAGAATGAATTATCTCTGGGATAAATCACTAATTCTTTATATTTTGTCTCTTAGTTGTCTCGTAGTGCTTGTTTTGAATAGATGAAACCATCTATTTGTATTTCTAAGAAGACACACTTATTTCTCGTAAGTTGTGGAAGTTAGAGAAGAAATGGAGGAGTAACAATTGTGGAGATTGTAGTGGACTCATGTCCGAAAAATAGGGAAGACTTGTATGAACACTACTCGTCGTACTATCAACTGTCTTGTAACTATCCCACTACTTGTTACCTTCTTGTTCGTGGATGTGTTGCCACAACGCACGATTCCCGCAGAACGCCAGATCAATACCCCAATGAGAATCCCCCCATGTGTTGTATTTGATATCTCGTAGAATGATAGTGGATTCGTGGACCACTATTGTTTTGATTAGGTCAACTCAAGTCAAATAACTTACTAAATCAGTGATGCAAGTCGTGCAACTCATTGGATCGGTAATTAGACTGACCAGTGTCGAGGCTGGTAAGTTTAGTGGTTATGTACTAACTTAGGAATAACAAGGTTGTTTTAATAGCCAGGAGTCAACTTAGAAGTAGCAAGGCATAATTATGAAAGTGATTAAAGCCAATATTGCAAGGAGCTTCCTTAGCAAGAAGGCATATTGGATGGCTATACAAGGCTTGCGTTGGCATTAGGACAGTGCAAAAAAGAATAGTGTATTTTTAAGGGAAGCAGATAGCAAGGTTAGTGCTAGCTCCTTAGCGCAAAAGCTAATATGTTAGCGTTTTAGGAGAAAGGCCAATATGCTAGCGCTTTGGAGGCAAGTCCAATATGTTAGCTGCTATCAAGGAAGTTATCATTTTATCAGCAAAGGATAAAACGCTACTAGCCAAGGAGGTTAGCGCTTTTAGCGCAAAGGCTAGGACGCTGCTAAGCCAAGGAAGCCAATGCAAAGTCTAAGACGATGTTAATACCAAGGAAGCCAGTGCCTTTAGCGCAACTTTTATTGAACGAAGCTAGCGCCAAGGTCAAGGAAGCTAGCGCCAAAGGTCAAGGAAACTACTGCTTCTTGCGTTGTTGATCCAAGGAAGCTAGCGCCAAAGTCAAGGAAACTAGCGCCAAGGTCAAGGAAGCTAGCGCTTCTTGCGTTGTTGAGTCAAGGAAGCTAACGCTTCTTGTGCTGTTGAGTCAGGAAGCTAGAGCTAAGATGCTACTAGTCGAGGAAGCTAGCGCTTCCAGCGCTAATGTGCTGCTAAGCTGGGAAGCTAGCGCCAATACAATGGATCGTTGGTCAAGGAGGCCAGCTCTTCCGACACCAATGCGCTGCCAAGCCAAGGAAGCTACCGCTTCCAGTGCTAATACGCTAATGACTCCCTGGGGTGCTGCTTTAGTGGGGCTAATGCTAGCCTGGTGCTAACGCAGGAAAAGACTAGGGCTATCCTAGCTCAGAGGCACAATGCGTCATTGGAGGCAGTATTTTTTGTTTGTTGCTCTTTCAAGAGGAACGACGCATAATTTATGGCTTGTCCTTGAGCAAAATGCTAAAATGGCATATTTTAAGCTTAGGACAGCAATTTGTGATGTGTTCTTTGCGAACAAGGCATTAAGCTAAAATGTATCTTTCGAGATTAAGCATTAACTACTCCGAGATTTGATAGATGCTATTGGAACATCGATGCGCATTCGAGTCGTGTTCAAGGAATTCAGCTGTGGAATTTTTGTGCGACTTGAAACTGATTCGATATGGCATGAAAATTGTTAATATTAGAGAGTTTACAAGATCAGTTTTGAATGCATGTACTTGTTGGTAGATATTGTATTCTTAATTCGCTTGGTGAATATATAAGTAGAGATAGAGTATTTCATGTTTTTGTATAAAGCTAGAAATATACCCATAAATATGCGCATATACTTCTATGTTCCTGCTGCTAGGCAGAGGGAGATTTTATAATTCTAACCTTTGTCAAAAGCTCACATCTACATTAATTCCCCTGGTTAGTGAGGAACATTAATGTTGCACAGTAAGCACTAGATGGTAACAATATGCTTATAACAATTATATATCCATAATCGAAATTTTAAAAGTATAAGGAGATGTACTTAGCTTCTGGCTTCTGGGTATTGTGATGAATGCCCCTTAGTATGAATCTTGGTTGGGATTAGTAGATGCCCATATTCTTGTCAGGAATGTTTTTCCTGAAAAGAGACAAAATATTTGGGTTTCGAGTATGCAGTGATCAAGTGCTAATGATAGTGTCAGTAAGGCGGCATTAGATAATAGATAGGACACCCGGAGAGACGATGCTTTGAGTTGTAGCTAGTAGCAACAATGTTGATACAAGGTCGATGGCGCCTTCTAGTGTGGTGAGATTTCTTGAGAGATGCATTGAGACCTCAGATGATAGTATGTCTGAGAAGATAAGAGTCCACGGGCTGATAAGGTCTCTATAAAGCTGAGTCTTCTAAATACTGCCTAGAAACCCTAGTTTGTACACCATTCAGTCCAGAAGTTGTTGAAGTTTCATATGATGTCGGATTTTGATGTTTGACCCCAACTCTCAAATCCAAGAGACCAAGATATCATATGCAAAAAGAATCACTCGATTTAGAGTTTTTAGGTCATCCAACCATGCGTAAACATTTGTGATTAGTAATCCCGTGTGAATTTTCATATTTTGTAGACTTTAGTGTAAGAGCCATATCTCCTATCTCATTACTCCGATTGATATGCCCTTTTGGTATGTTGTAGCAGGGATATAGATGAACACTTCTTATGAAGGATACTTTGCCCCATTCCTTACCGATTGCTGTCGATTTCAGAGTTTGTAGAATGAAGAGGTAATAGTAGGGGTAACAACGGTGGAGTAGAGAAGCGGACATGACTGTTGTTGGGAAATGGCGTTGTGAGATGTTGTGGTAGTAAAGATGTTAGTTTCATGAGGATGTTATCTCTGTGAATAGTGTCTCAGCTTCTGTGAGAAACTCCAGTTTTGATGAAAATTCCTTATTCTGTGGAAAGAGTTAGTACTGTGTTTGTACCTAAAAATTGCTCATAGGAGAAACAATGTACTGTTGAAAATACTTTTTTGGTTCGAGGATCAAAATCGTACAAAACAAATACAAACAAGTTGGATATTTATATTTGTTCTGCTTCGGTTACAAAGAGAGGCGATGGGTTGATCTTAAGGGAGGGAAGCAAAAAAAATTTAAGGAATTGTTTGTAGAATTGTGTGTTGTGGTGGATAAATAGCAGAGATTTTGAGAATGATTTTCTATCTCTTCTCGGTTTTGTCTTGTGTTTTGAAATTTGCTAAGCAGCCTATTTATAATTATTTGGTACCACACACTTTCCTTGCAAAGTACTGGAAGTTGTGTGGAGATGGAGAGGTGGAAGTTGTAGAAATAGTCGTCCACTTTGTCTCCAGAAGTTTCTGGAAACTTCTAGACCATTACTCAATTATCTCTTCAATCGCTCCAATTTGATACTTACTTTATAACTTCCTTGTCATGGGTTATTGCTAAGCCCATGTTGATGTAACCGCCAGACCAAACTTCATGTTTTATCCCCCCATGTAATATGATTTGATGTCTCGTAAGAGTAAGTGGAGTCATGGTTTCAAAGCCGTGAGTATCGTTGTGAAATCATAATGCTAGTCAGATTTTCGTCAATCTAGCATAGTAATGGAGCTAGCAAAGAAGCATAATGCTAGCATGAGCGGAAGAAGTGATGTGGCAACAACAAATAGGCGTGGTGCGACATCAGCGAAGGTGTGGTACTGCTGCAATAGCACGGCTAACGCTAGTACTGCAGCAGGCGCTAACGCTGCGGCTAGCACTAGTGCCCTGCTACGCTGCTACTCTGCCGCTAGCGCTATTAGTGCCTCTGCTAGCTCTTTGTGGATTTGTTTGCTTCTTCGTAGCTTTGTCAACTTTGTTGACTCCGTTAACCCATGTATGGATTTGTTGACGCGTTCATGCCAGGAACGTGGCTAGGGCTTACTAAAGCCTGTATTTGTTGATGCCAGGGTTATTGCCTACATATTATTATTTACATTTACTAATGCCATGACCATAACTATACCTTATTTAAAGTTTCTCACTTGTGAGATGTAATTGCTAGTATTTATGCTTAATTTTTATGCAGTACATGCAGAACACCTTCAAGAGATTCAGCCGTGGAAGTTTGCAATCTTGAAATTATGCTTGATATGACTCTGCAAATTAGATGGTATGCACCCAATTAGCATTTCCATTCAGATATGACATCGCCTCAATTCAGAATATTTATAATTTTGTATAAGCAGTATATTCTGTTTTATATAAGTATTTTTTTACGGATGCACATTAAATAACGAGAATCTAATTGAGTATAGCTCTGAAATTTTACGGGTGCATGTAAAAGGGGCTACAGGAAACATGTAGTTATAAATCAATATGTATTCTCAATTCTCTTGCGAAGACAATATTTCACATTCATAATTCTCTCGGGCCAGAACATATACATTTTTATGTTTCTGCAGTTGAGCAGAGATAATGTTACAATTTTCTACTTTGTCAAAAACCCCACCATCAACATAGTGGAGAAGAAGGCTTGCGCTGAAGGAGGCACGACTTGCGGGCTTGCACCGAAGGAGGATGCATAGCGTGAGATTTTTCTATGGTGAGCATATTACTGGATCACTGACCACCAATTTTTAAACAAATATTCTGGAAGTTGAGATGAGAAGCTTGAATCTGAGGTGATTGTGTCCATTGAATGCTCGCTCTGTGCTAGAGATGGTTGTGGCAGCCTCATTACCAGTGATGGCTGGGATGAATGTCATGAGCATGGTTTTTTTTATGAAGGTTTGCTCGAAGGGTGGTTCGGTAGTGGCCGATAGTAGAATCGTGTGATTGAAGTAAGTAGCGGTAACAATAGTGCAGTCACCGTTCTTAATGTAATCAGGTAAGATGAGGAGGCTTTTTAGTCATATGAGGTACTGATCTAGAGAGGTTTTGTCAATGACTCTGATATTTTACTGACTTGATTTAGGGGATCCTTTGGTTGAAACAAATTTGGATTTACTTTTCTAATGAATCAAGTCCCCAAGTATAGAACAACCAAGATGTGTCCATATACTAGGCAGAGTGATACATGTTGAATGGGCTTCACGATATCCATGGGTGAATTGTGTTTCATATACTTCAGGTGTCTAATTAGAGGCTATTGATATTTCATGCTCACTTGAGTTGTGCAATGAGTTATCCCCGGCATTAAATCCTCCCACAAGTGATAAGGTTCTATTGCAGAAGAGGAAAAAATAGAACAGATGAGGGTGTGGATATGACCTTGTCATGAGGGTGTGAGTTTTTGATGTATACGTCTAGTACCGTTGCTGGTCAGACCTTCTGGTTGATGGATGTGACTGTGTTAAATTTTTTGAAAGTGAAGGAGTCATCATTGCCTAAGTGTATCTCACTTGGATCCGCTACCAGGAAAGATATAACCTGATGGTGTCATCACTGGTCCATGCCTCCAGGAATTTGAATGATCAAGGGAGGCCACGAAAGTTAGAGTCGTCCTTTGCCATTGTTGAAGTGCTGGGACTGGGGAGAGTATTCGAATTGAAATTGAATCTTTTGTTGTTGTATGGGATGTTAATATGCAACAGGGCTGCTCTCCAACCTTGCGCCTTTTCATGCTCCTTAGACTTACAAGCTTGTTGTATTCTGGAGGAGGTAATAAGATGATGTATCCATATGGTCGTCATTCTTCTTTAATCTTGTTGACTCATAGCATACCAGAGTGAAGTGCGTCCCTGAGTGGACACTACTCCTATTGCTGTTGACAGTCCCAATTCTGTAAGAAAATGACTGCAGACGATTCTTCCATATTGATGTTTCTGAGGCTTTGGGAGAGACCGTGAATATAGAGGATGAAGACAAGTTTGAGGATGAAAGGCTTGATTAAGCGTCCCGTACTGACAAACTTTGCGAAAAATCTGATCCACTGATGTTAATGGAGAAGTAAGCAATAGAGATGAAGTAACGCCGGGTTCCTCCATTAGCTTGGATCTATCTCAAATAAGTTTATTATCTTTATGACCATGATAGAACATGTGAATTCTTCAAAATTCTCATGTAAGCATAGCCGTATTCAAATTTACAAAAACTTTATGGATTTTCGTCACTAGAAAATTTCAGAAGTATAGTGCTTGGGAAAAACGATGTAGAACCTTCATACGATCTCCGTTTTGGATGATTGACCCCTCTATATTTATTAGAAAACAATTTCCTACGTCTGTGAAGGGAAAAATGCAGGTTTCGAGCTTTTCTAGGGTTTCAAAACGACCCAACATTAGAATTCAGGAAGTATCCAAGAAAATTCTAACAGTCTTCAGACCCGATACCGCTCGTCGTTTTTTCCATAACTCTTAGCTCGTTTATCCGATTGATATACCCTTTTAACATGTTGTATTAGACATCCATAGAAAAAAATTTATGTAAGACTCATGCCAATATTCTTCACCAATTGTCTTCGGCTTCAGAGTTTCTAGGAGGCAATGTAATTTGCTTTTGATGTATTTTTTGTGAAACATCTTGTAATGACTCCGACTCACATAATTCCTCAAATACCACTTTGTAATGAATTTATATGATGTTTATGAGTATGTATAATGATTTTTATGGTTTATGCTCAAATTTTTGTGTTTGAGACGTTCTGACTCAATATGCCTGTATCCTCCCTACTTTTAGGGAGGATGACCGAAATCAGATACCTGAGCTTATGAGTGAAGGAACAAGAATTATCTTGATCCCGATGTAGATAATAACCTCTCCCATACTGAAATAATAGGAGGACTCTGGTTTACATGCTTGTTGAGGATAGTGATTCTACCGACGTCGTTATGCAGAATAGTAGTGCAGTAGAGAGTGTATCGATTGAGTATCCCAATGCAGGAATTAGTGTTGGATTTTATTTCAGCTGGATTCTTCTTGGGTATTCTTGCATTGGTGGATTTGTTGTTCCATCCATCTATGTCGAACTGTATACAAAGATATGGAAGAACTTCGACCATTTCTCTGTAGATAATTCCAGGAGTTACAGAGCTTTAAAACGCGATGTGTCCAGCTTGTTGACAATTATACATGATATGATCTCTCATCCTCAGAATAAAATCTCTGAAGTAGTCTTCATTGAATGGGAAGAATCTTTGAATATGCTGAGGGCTATGGTCTCAACATCACATGGGTTCTTCAACATCTGGGAACCATACGAGAGCGTTTTGTTAAAGTATGTGGATTTGCAGGCTTAGATGCAGTGATAAAGTATAGAGGTGAGGTTGAAAGGCTTTTCAGGCTAGAGTTGAGGTTGAAAGGCTTTTCAGGCTAGAGTTGAAGCTTGCAACAGAGGTTCTTGAAAGGGAATAAAAAAGACGGATCTGACCCATAGAAGGATCGGACGGATCTGTCCCATAGAAGGGTATAATAATATGTTATTGGGAACGTAAGGGGGGCTGGCGCTGATGAAGTGGGACTGGACCCTCCTTGCCTAGAAATTTTAAAGGTCTCTCCATATCTTTATGGTGGACAATGATGGATTGTTGACTCCTTGGTTTGTCTCTTTGAATAAAGATCTCGTCATTGTATTGAATATTGATTTGGAGATGTTGACATTGGTAGTATTGGAATCGTTGATTACTGCAATCGGTGACAAATTGGTTCTAGAGAAAAAATTTCCGCTAAGGTCTCGATACAAGTGAGTAACTCTTTCTGAGAGGTAGCCATGTTTTCTTATGTTCTAGCAAGAATCTCATATCTCTTCATCAGATCAATAATGTTGAGCGTTGTTTGAACATTCATAGATTTTTCAGTCGTCATGTCGCCAGGACAAGGTGTGACGGTTGCATCAGTAGCAATATTGGTGCGAGGAGGATTGGTAGCAGCAGGAGTAATTTCAGAACCCCCACTACTAGTGTTAGTATAATTGACATTAGGAATTATGACCACTCCATACCTAAGATCCACCATTTTGAATGGCTGAAAATTAGCGTTTGTAATTGAGAGGTTTATCTCCCGTTGTGGTCACCAATTGTTTTAGGGTGAAAACAAATGTACTGAAAAAAAATACTTTCAAGTAGGTTTGAGAGATCAAGCTCGAAAAGGACGGGCCTAAACCAAGAAATGGTCGTTTACGTCCTGCTTCGATCACAAAGCTGGAGAAGATTTGGTAGGTCTTAGGGGAGAGAAGCAAAGAAGGTTGAGAAATATTAGTGTAATGAGTAATTTTAGTATGTAAAGAAGAGTGGATTATCTCTGGGATGAATCGCTAATTATGTATATTTTATCTCTTAGTTGTCTCTTAGTGCTTGTTTTGAATAGCTGAAGCCATTTATTTATATTTCTAAGAAGACACACTTATTTCTCGTAAGTGGTGGAAGTTAGAGAAGAAGTGGAGGAGTAACGATTGTGGAGATTGTAGTGGAGTCATATACGAAAATAAGAAGGACTTGTATGACCACTACTCCTCGTACTCTCAACTATTTTGTAACTGTCCCACTACTTGTTACCTTCTTGTTCGTGGATGTGTTGCCACAACGTACGATTTTCATAGACCGCTAGACCAATACCCCAACGAGAATCCCCCCATGTGTTGTATTTGATATTCTCGTAGAATGATAGTGGATTCGTGGACCACTACTGTTTTGATTAGGTCAACTCAAGTCAAATAACTTACTAAATCAGTGATGCAAGTCGTGCAAGAAGGATTATTGGATGGCCATATAAGGCTAGCGTTGGCATTAGGCCAGTGCTAAAAAGAATGGTGTATTTTAAGGGAAACATCTAGCAAGGCTAGCGCTAGCTCCTTACCTCAAATGGTAATGAGCTAGCTCCTTAACGCAAAAGCTAATGTGCTAGCGTTTTAAGAGAAAAGCCAATGTGCTAGCGCTTTAGAGGCAAAGCCAATACACTAGCTGCTAGCAAGGAAACTATCATTTTATATGTAAAGGCTAAGATGCTACTAGACAAGAAGGTTAGCGCTTTTAGCGTAAAGGCTAGGACATTGCTAATCCAAGGAAGCCAACACAAAGGCTAAGACACTGCTAATGCCAAGGAGGTCATCACCTTTATCGCAAAGGATAGTCAAGGAAGCTAGCGCCAGATATCAAGGAAGCTAGCATCAAAGGTCAAGGAAGCTAACGCTTCTTGCGTTGTTGATTCAAGGAAGCTAGCGCCAAAGTCAATGAAGATAGCGCTTCTTGTGTTGTTGAGTCAAGGAAGATAGCGTTTGAGTCAAGGAAGCTAGCGCTTTTTGGGCTACTGAGTCAGGAAGCTAGGGCTAAGATGCAACTATCCGAGGAAGCTAGCGCTTCTAGCACCAATGCAACACATCGTTGGTCAAGGAGGCTAGCGCTTTCGACGCCAATCCGCTTCCAAGCCAAGGAAGCTAGCGCTTCCAGCGCTAATGCATCCCTGGGATGATGCTTTAGTGGGGATAATGCTAGCCCGGTGCTAGCGCAAGGAAAAACTAGGGATAACCTAGATCAGTGGCATAGTGCACCTTTGGAGGCATTGTTCTTTGCTTGTTGCGCATTCTAGAGGAACGACGCATAATTTGTGGCTTGTCTTTGATAAAAACGCTAAAGTGGCATATTTTAAGCTCAGGACAGCAATTTGTGATGTGTTCTTACGAACAAGGCACTAAGCTAAAATGTATCTTTGGGGATTAAGCATTAGCTAGTCCCGTATTTGATAGATGTAATAGAACATCGATGCGCATTCGAGTCGAGTTCAAGGAATTCAACCGTGGAATTTGTGCGACTTGAGACTGATTCGATATGGCATGAATATTGTAATTATTAAAGAGTTTACATGATCAGTTTAAAATGCATGTAGTTGTTTATAGATATTGTACTCTTAATTCGCTTGCGAAATATATAAGTAGAGATACAATATTTAGTGTTTTGATATAAAGCTAGGAATATGTGCATATACTTCTATGTTCCTGCTGCTAGGCAGAGGGCGATTTTATAATTCTACCCTTTGTCAAAAACTCACCATCTACACTTGTGTTTGAACTAACAGCGTAGTCTTCTTTAATTGGTCAAACTTTTTTATTCTAAGGTCTTTCGCTTATTCTATAAGGCCATTCAAGTTTGTTAAAAGATTTGACTAGTACATATCTAAGTGATTCCGGATCTGTAGGGTAGAACTATTGGTTAGTCAATGTTAACAGACTTCGTTTTATGCGGCTGATTAATAATGGAATCAAGATTTTTTTGCAGCGATTAGTTTTGAAGATTGAAGACTTTTTTTTTGTTCTAATCTAAATGTGTGAGTTTATGCGAACTTGATTCTATGGGATTACACAAGAAGTTTATCTTGTTAAACATCAGAATTATAAAAGATCGAACAAACTGTCTAGTTGCATTAAATTGATTGAGTAGACCTTGTTCATCAAGATTGGTTATTTCGACAATAAAATTCTTGGTTTGATCTTGTCACCAAAGGAGTTTAATTGATTAAACGGAAGATCCTTTGACTCTACTTTATCACTAGTTTAAAGATTGATTATGGTTGATTAATAAGTGAGTTGGTTACTGAAGCAGGTTAGTCATTTACTGGCTCGGGTTATGATCCAAAGGATTCAGGTGCAGAAGTCTTTACACTGGTGAAACAACTAAAGATAGTGTACTCTGTTTTGAGATTCACGTGTACTGGCCAGATTGGTTGTAGGCACAAGGCTACTGAGGGAACCGAGTAACTTAGGATAGTTTACATGGTTTCAACTATACGAAGTTGCGGTAGTCAATTTATATAACTTAATTATGAGGGTATTCAAAACCGGACTAGGTCTCGAGGTTTTTTTGCCAAACAGTTTTCCTCGTTGACAAATCTTGTGTATCTGTGTGATTGTTTTATATTCCGTATTATAATTTTTATTATAATAAAGTAATCATACTTGTATGTTAATCATTTCTTGGTAACGATCCCATAGTTAGTTGAATAAAACTTTGATTACTACTTGAAATAATATTTTGTTCGTTATTGTTTTGATAAGATTATACAAAGTGAATATGCATAGGTTGATATCGAAAAGATTATGGTGTACTTGGTACCCTGGTTATTTCAATTGGTATAACAACACGCGAACACAAAATAGACCTAACATTCTGTGTTTGTTGCGATCCAATTTATAAGACATGAATCAAAATAACGTTATGGAAGAACCGATAAATGATTTGATTACTATATCACACAGTTTTGATACCTTAAGTCCACAAGTTTCTTACGTAGCTGTTTTGTCATCTTCTCCGGAAAAAATCTTGGATATGTCTACTAGTCAAATAGTTGGAAAATTTGATAATAATAATGTAAAGATCCGAGATAAGATGATTGATAGCTTATATTATAGGTCTGGCAAATCTAATTCTGAATTAGAAAGGGAAGCTGCAAAGTCTGTTGCAAAACTTGAAAAACCTATTAAACTTCTTAATTTTGACATTCAAAGGTTAAATACTGAAGTTAATAGCCTTCGAAATAAGATAATCATAAAGGACTCACAACTAGATGCTTTATATAAGGAAAAAAAACTACTTATATAAAGTATTAATTATTTCATTAATTCTCCCTTGTCAAATGCAAGGTTTAACAGATATCTTGAAAGACCATTGAGTGAGTCAATGAAACTAGATCGAGTTATTAAGTCAAGTCAACTAAAGCAAGCTTATAAGATATGTACAACCGATTAATCAGACTCAAAAGTTGAAAGAAATGTTAATGATGACTTAACTAATCACATCAAGTTCGTACGTTCTTTATCTCTTTAAAATAAATAAGAACATATAAAATACCACTTTAAATACGTGCATTCTCTGTCTCTTGAAAATAAGAAATTACAAAAGAAAATCAAGGGTTGTGAAATTGGGATCCAATAAAGTGAATCTACAATCAAATAAGGACTTGAAAGAGAAGCTATATTTCGCAAAACAATCCAAAGCAGTGATAAAGATTTATGTTTAAAAATGATGAATGTGAAAATCTTGTTGGAGATCTCGAAAAGTTGAGAGAAAATGATTCTCAATGAATATTGAATCCCAGGACAAAGTAAGTGCTAGTCTTTCTCGGGTAAAACAATTAGAGAAAAATCTAGGTTTGAAAATATCAAAAGGTTATAAAAACAAAAGGATTTGAATAAGTCCAATTATAGCTCAAACAAATTAACCTCAATGTTAGGAGCAAGTAAAAATCATCGTGATACACGAGGATTAGGCTATAAAGGAATAGATGCTTCTAGTTCTTATAAAGGGTAAAAGTTTCAAAGCCAAAAATCATGTCCAACAAATCACCTTGGGAGTAATCATCAAGGTAAGCACTTTTACTAATGTCAAAGGTATGATATCCTTAAATGATGAAAAGAACAAAACCATCAATCTCTGAAGAAAGTGATTCCGTAATATAGTAACATTAAGCATCGCATTCCTTATGTTACTAAGCGACGCCATTATTGTGGAAACAAAGGTCACTTACAAAGGAGTGTTAGGGTTCAAGAAAGATATGTGAAAGTAAGCAAGACACATTATCTTGGGAAACAAATGCATTATCTAAATTCGCATCAAATAATGTTATTCCCATTAATAACGCAGGTCATTATTTTCCAAAGATTAAGCAAAAGAATTATATAATGATAGTTCAAGTTTTTCCAATCAATGCTCGGCAAAGTTTTCTCGTAATCATCTAAATGATAGAAAGAGAAATAACTTTGTAAATGCAAAAACAAGATTTGATATTCCAAATTGGAGAAAGGTTGACTCAGAAGTTATCCAAAAGGACAATCGTCTTAACAATAAAAAGCAACAATAAACTATTGTGAAACCCATTTACAAATGGATTCCAAAAGAAACCAAGAAGATATCATAAATCTTTCACATAAATGATATTCAAGTGTTAAATATTGGTAACATTGATTAAGCAAGTCTCATTGATAGAATCAAAAAAGATCTCATGTCTTCTGAAGTCTCTTATACCAAAGCATGTCATGATAATGACTTTTCATCATAATTCAAGGAAGAAAAATAAGAGCAAGAAAAAGAGTAATCAAACCAAGCTAAAATTCTTGAATGATAATGGTTTAGTCTTAGTCACTTGTAACGAACAAGACAAGGCTCACCTCAAAACAACTTAGTCGTATTAAAGTGCACCCTCACCTTTTGTGTTCAATCATATAAATAGGCGAGGAAGCACATTAAACAGAGCATATGATCTCTCGATCATTGTACGACCCTTTGACATCTTTAAACAAAATTTCTTTTTCTCTACTCATACCTTCTCTATTCATAATTGATAAATTGATAGAATACGATAATATGAGTTTATAATGTTAATTTTTGTATGCAATATGTGTGAATATCTTGAATGGAAGTTTCAAACGAGCCAAAAAACACTCAGTTCGAAAACTGTATGAGAAAGTTATGCTTAAAACAGTTTTTGTGGCTAATCCGAACTTGGGATCGGTCCCATAACCGATATTGAATCCACACGAAGAGAGTGTAAAATTATTTTACTCATAACTTCTTCTTCCAAGCTCAAAATGACCTTCTTTTTTTCATTGAATTTGTCTTTTCATTATCTATATTATAGAGGTGATTGCAATACTTGATTCTTTGTTGAATTTTTCTGGAGTATTGGATTTGAGTTCGTGAGGTAAAACATAGTGTTTCAGTCTTATATATGGGCTTACTTTCTTATGGTTTTTGACTTTTGAGTCTAGATAATCTTCGGATCATATCTTTGTGATTGCTACTTCAAGATCATAAGAAAGTTGTGATGGTTTATCTTATATGTGATTCACATATACATATTTTCTTATGTCAGTAAGTGAATATTTTGTTATTCATATGAGTTTGTAATTGGTTTTAGTCTATCTTGTGGCAGGTGACGACTAAGATCATGATTTAACCTTTCCATGAAATGTTTTTTTTTTGAGTTGTTATTTTATTGCAGCAAGGAATAACACATACATGGGGAGAGTTTATTATTGTGGGGAGTGTAGTTATGGAATTCAAGGAAAACAAAAATTCTTACCGTTGTTTTCATGATAATTAACTAAATCGAAATCGATTTAGTTAGGTTTATCTAATCTAGGGAAATATTAATCTGGTTAATAGCTTTCTCGATAAGTAACTGAATTAATTTTGATCTTAGGTTGGCTTATCAAAGTTAGGAAAAAACACTTCGGGTAATTGTTTTTCCTAATAAGAAGCTAAGTTAATTTTGACCTTAGATAACTTGTCGAATATGGTATGTTAGATATCCAATTGGCTTGGACTCTTATAGGTTGAATCGATTTCTTATGAACTTGTGAAGTTCTTTCGATATTTCAGTCGTTGTCATTTTTCGTGACAAAAAAAGAGAGAAATATATGGAGCATAGAGTGATTCCAATCACTTGAGAAATAACATATGTACTGTAAAAAGTATATATCTAACGAAAGAGATAAAGTATTGATTTAGGGGGGAGAAACATAGAAATATGTGTAGTATTCATATACTATGAATTGAATAACAATTATGTTCATACTGAATATATGCCTAACCCATTTTTAGGGTCAGTAGAGTTATTGTCAGTAAATTTCTTGAACACCAGCATTTATTTTGAATGTTTGCAGATCAAGAAGATGTTGTTTAAACTCAGATCAATCATACGAAGATAAAACTTAGAGATTCTTATGTTATGTAATGTTTATATTAATTCTTGTATTCTCCATATTTAAAGAGTTTTGTCACTAATATTGACAAAGGGGGAGATTGTTAGAGTATTGCTCGATTAACCCCACCAAGTGTTGGTGTGTCGAGTTTGGTTGTCAAATTTTATTCCAAAAATCAAAGTCGTTTGAGTTGATTACTAAAGTCACCTTCGTTAGGTTAGACTAGGAACATAAAAATGTTGAGACTTTCTCTGGTTACTCTTGAAGACCTGAAGCCATATAAAAGACAAAATGATGCCACCAACCTTCAGTTTAAGGTTAACAATTACAAGACTTGACTATTCCATTTCTATCTATTGTTCATGTAAGTTTATATTCATTGAAAAGATAACATATGAAGTTACGTTTATTACAATGACTTTAGTATTGGTGACTTGTTCACTATACATATGATCAAAGTATCAAAAGGTAAGATATCCGTTAGTTGCTTCGAAAACTTAAAGTATATGGAGTTACGAAGAACAATTCATCTATAGACTTCGTTGATTATAACATTGCACTAATTTAAAGGTAATTTCAGAAACATAGTTTAAGGAAGCAGACTTATGAAACTTGTTTCAAAATCCCATGACCGATCTACAGAGCATAACCGATCCCATGGTCAACCCTTAGTGGGAAGGATCTATCCCAGGGCAGATCCTGAGTGAATCTGATTTTTTTGATTGGTCTGTTAACCTGCACAGGTTGTGCAGATATTGAGAAATATATGAGTTAGATTGGAAAGTTCACTAGAATGTCGACATACTGATTTGAACATGTGATAAACTCTAATTTTATAATGTTGAAGTATACATCTTTGATACTTAAGGCAAGATCCCAAGATATCGATTTTTTAATACCATATTTGGTATCGAATTATATGATTTCCATTCCCAGAGGTTTTCATATCTCTAGAAAACTATATTAGAAAATTACATTTTATGTGCTAGTTAATCTTAGTTGTCAGACTACGAGTGAAATCGATTTTGAGTTGGATATTACTTTGTGTTTGCTGATTTTGGAAATATATTATTATTGCATATCTTGAAATTTTTCGGAATTGGTAAATAAAGTATTCCCAATCAATGCCTTGGTTATAACGTTATATATAGGGAGTCTTGTATTCTTGCAAACCCATCCCAGAATACACCTTCTGTAAAGTGTAGAAAATCCAACTTGTTAAAGAGATAGTTTTAATCTAATTACGTGAAACATCTTGCATTATATTTTGTTGAAGTCTTCTTTAGGATCAAGAAGTCTCTAGTTTACCGTTAGTGGAAGGCTAGATTGTTATTTAGTTTTCGGTTTATTACTTGTGTTTGAACTAACGGTGTATTCATCTTTCATTGATCAAACTTGTTTATTCTAAGGTTCTTCTCCTCTGATATAAGGTCGTTCAAGTTTGTTTGAAGATTTCAATAGTACATATCTAAGTGATTCTGGATATGTATGGTAGAATTGTTGATCAATCATTGTTTACAGACTTCATTCTATGCGGTTGATCAATAGTGGAATCAAGTTTTTTATTGCAGCAATTACTTTTGAAGATTTGAGAATTGAAGATTTGAGACTTGAAGACTTTTATTTTTGGTTCTGATATTTGTGTGTGACCTTATACAAAATTGATTCTTTTGGATTGCATAAGAAGTTTATCTTGTTAAACGTCAAACTTGTAAAAGATCGAACAAACTATCTAGTTGTAGAAGTCAGGTACAGAAGTCTTCACAGTGGTGAATCGACTCAAGATAGTGGAATCTGTCTTGAGATTCATGTGCGCTGGCCATATTGGTTGTTGGAAGGATAATGCGGGAACTAGGTAACTTAGTCTAGTTTAATTGGTCTCAACTATACGAAGTTGCGGTAGTCAATTTGTATAGCATCTTAATTCTGAGATTATTTAAAACTGGACTGAGTCCCAAAGTTTCTCTTCCAAGCAGTTTTCCTCGTTAACAAAATATTGTGTGTCTGTGTGATTGGTTTACTTTCGGCATTATAATTATTAATATAATCAAGTAATCGTTAATCCCTTCTTGGTACGATCCCACAATTAGTTTGAATAGAACTTTGACTATTACTAGTAATCACCTTGTTGAAATAATTTTTTGATCGTTATTGTTACGATAATATTATACAAGGTGAGTCTTCATAGGTTGATATCGAAAATATTATGGTGTACTTGGTACCCTCGTCATTTCAAATTGCATACCAAATCAGAACAAAAATACAGTAAATCCAAAGTAAAAAATCAGAATGGTTTGTGTTTTACACCCTGGTATTGAATCGTGCATCCTCACTACTCTTTCCAAGAAAAAAAAATAACAATAAGGAAGTATAAGAAACTAGGCACTCTAAAAGATAATTTGTGCAAAAAAAAATTACGAGAAAAAATAAAAATAAAAAGAAGAGGGGGTTCTGAATGACAAGAATATCAAAAATATTTATCATTATAGTCAATATTCGAAAAAAATATCTTCATGTGTATTGGAATAACTATTTTTTGGTTAATTATTGATCCTGTTTAACGAAATATCCATTTTGGACAAATAAAAAAAACTATTGTTTTTATAATAGTTGGTGTTCTCATTTTTGAGAACCTTTACCATGGATCAAGGTGATGTATATTTCCCTTCAAATGTGCTAGATGTGAAGGATTTCTTTCCAAATAAGAATGCACCATTTGTCAATGCAAAGGAATCCAATGGTAAGATGAGGAAGAAGCATTGGTTCCGGAAGAAGAGAAAAAAAATACATCAGAAGAAAGATTTTTGCTTAAAAATGGTGACCCAATTTTGTGCTCATGGTAAAACAAAATTACAAGTTCTTGCTGAATCTTTCACCAAAACTTCTCAGATGCAAGAAGTTCTTGTAAAACAACAAAGTTTCTTCTAGAAGAGATTTTCAAGATTAAGCTTGGTGATGTTAATCCATCATCCAACTATATCAAAAATATGAAGGAGTAAAAGCTTCCCGACAAGTTTTAATCCGGTAGAAACTTGATTTCTAAGAAGTAACTTAGAATTTATTTAAATTGTTGATGAATTTTGACATTTGTCTAAAATATATTCAACTATCAATAAAATTAATGATAAGTTTCTATTAATAAATTTTTGGTGTCATTATTTGAAAGTTTGTGATTGAAACTTTTGTTCCTATTGAAAATCTATTTGTGTTGATTTCGGTTATGAGATAAGCTTTTGGAGTTTTAAAATCTATGTTTCGTTCTCATAAATGGCTAATTTTTTATGATGTGTGACTTTTGATTGATAGCTGATTTTCGGATCTAATTTTTTGGGATTGCTATATCAAAATCATAAGAAAATTCTAGTGATTTAACTCATATGTGAGTCATAATACTAATAATTTGATTATTTTGGTATTCATATGTGTGTATGATCGGTTTTATACTTTCTCGTGGGAGTGATGGCTAAGATCATTTTTTAACCTTTCACTTGGGATATAAAGAAAGTTGTTTTAATTTTGAGCTATAATAATTGGCGTAAAAGTTGGGGTTCAAGTTTCCTATTCTAGCACGACGAGAGACACTTCTTTGACGCAATTTTGACTTCTAAATCAAGGAAATATGGTCCCATATGGACTCTAACTCCTGGATTTTGTGGGAACTGTATAAGAAGACCCTCTAGAATCTTAAAAGGTATATAAATTCTCTACAACAACAAGGATACAAAGACCTAGGGTTCACAACCGTGAAGAACATCTCAATAATTTTAGGTCTTGCTTTATATTTTCTTTCTAATATTTTTCATGGTTTTTGGTAAAACTATGAGTGGCTAAACTCTTATATATTATTTATATAATATCCGATGTTTTTAATTACCTTTTGGGGTCGGATTTTATTCGACTTATTTTACCTTGTTAATTGGGTTGTTGTAGAGTTATTTTCCTTTGCCTTAGCCTAGGTATTGATACTTGATCATACATTTATAAATTCCTTTTTCTATCACTTAGTAAAAGGTCGGGATGGAAATATAGTCATCTAATTAGTTTTAATATGTAAATAAAATTAACATAAAAAAATGATAATTAAAAGAAATAATAATAATAATGTCAGAATATGGGGGAGAGAGAAGCTCTGTGAAGGAGGAAAACTGGGGAGAAGATGCACCGGTGTTCATCAGCTGGGATTCAAGTCAAATTTCCTTCTTCCTTCTCAGGTATGAAGAATTCATTCTCGTCTCCTTCTTCTTCTGTTAAGACATCACGTTTAGGACTAACACATGTATATACAGAAACCTTAAAGGATTTAATTTTTAGGGTTCCAGCTGATAAATTCTTAGGTTATAATTTAGTTTGTATAAATTGGTAATCAACTGCTTTTCTGAGATACATTTGCAGTCCCCTCTCCTTCAATTTCACCCCTTTTTCAACCTTAGCTTTCTTCTATTTTACCATGCCAAAAACTAGGTCTTCTATAGTGGCTCAGGGTTCAAAAGACTTTGATGATGGGGTTTCTCTTAATGATTCTTTGTTTCATTACCCCTTTAAGAACTTTGATGGGTGTACTAATGAAGTTGGGGGTAGGGGTATGAGTAGAACATGCTTCTACAGACATCTCCCAACTGAGGAAGCCAGAAACACCTGCAGAGATAGGGTCTGAGCTGAGTTATCTGTGTTTAATGCATGGGAATATATCCTCTCTAATCTGCAAATGTGGCTGTGTACTCAATGTATGCACATTTACTCATGGAGAAGACCTTGCCGTAAACATGATGACTTCATACCCAGGCCTTACAATGGATTATCTGCATACTTCTTGGTTCATGGTATAGACAAACCCCATTCATCTTTCTCCAAGTCAGAGGACTCAGGTGAACCTGAACCACCAGGTAGTGCTCCCTTGGACATGCTTACCCTGGTCTTCCAGAAGAATTTCACCATTGTTTCCAGTATCCCTCCACAAAGCAGGCTCAACTTCTCAAGAACTCTAAAGGCCACTTTAGATAAGGTTATTGATAACCCCTCAGATTTAGCGGCATGGATACATCTCCTTCTGTTGCCAGTTTGCACCTTAAGCCTGTATAATCCTAAGTACTCTATGGAAGAGAGATCAGGGACAAGGAAAAGGTTACAAGCTGCCAGCATTAATCATGCCCTGCTACAGTGGAATGAGGTTGGGTGTCTTAACATGGTGCACACCCTCTTGGAACAATCAAGGAAAATTCAAAGGGGCAAGACCAACAAAAACAGGAATAGTGGCTCTAATCTCACTGCTTGTGAAAAGAAACTGAGCTATGGTCAGTATACTGCAGTCATTAAGGTTCTTCCATCTAATGGAATTGCTCCCAATTCCCCAGATACCCTCATGGACCTGAGCTAAAAACACCCTAGTGCTCCCCCACTATCCATTCTTGTAGAAATCCATCCAAGCTGATGCTTTATGTATGGACAAAATTGCAGTTTTGGGTGCAATAAAGGGTTTCCCTAAAGGGTCCTCTTGTGGAAGGGATGGCCTTAGAGCTCAACACCTCCTTGATGCTTTAAGTGGGCCATCTTCAGCAGTTGCAGAGGAGCCTTTAGTCTCTTTAACATGGGTGGTTAACCTGTGGCTTGTTGGGAATTGCTCATCTGTGTTGGGGGAATATATTGCCAGTGCTTCCTTAACACCACTGCTCAAACGAGGGGGAGGACTGAGGCATATAGCTGTTGGCACTATATGGAGGAGGTTGTGCTCCAAACTGGCAGCTTCTGCAGATAGCAAGGAATTATCCTATTACCTAGGGGATTATCAATTTGGTGTGGGAGTTCACTGTGGTGGGATAGCTATCTTACACTCTGCCAATAGGCTCCTGAAGGTGCAAGGTAACTTACAGAATATGAGCATGCTTCTTATTGATTTCAGCAATGCTTTCAACATGGTTGACAGATCTGTTATGCTCCAAGAAGTTAGATGAAAATTCCCAAGCATTTCCAGGTGGGTAGAGTTCTGCTATGCCAAACTAGCTAAGTTTTATTATAATGACAACATCCTTCTATCTGCATAAGGAGTTCAGCAAGGTGACCCCCTTGGTCCCTTACTTTTTGTATTAACCTTGCATCCCCTCATCACCAAAATTGCTTCAGAATGCACACTTGATCTGCATGCTTGGTACCTTGATAATGGTACAATTGCATATGACACATTGGAGGTTGCCAAATCCCTGAATATCATCTAGAAGGAAGGCAACAAGAGGGGTTTATTTCTCAACATCAACAAGACTTAGCTTTTCTGGCCTACTGCAGACCCCAGAAGTCTTGTGGAAGGTATCTTCTCTGTTGGTATCAGCAGACCTGCCTGGGTGTAAAGCTTCTTGGGGGTCCTGTTAGTCTGGACTCAAGGTTCTGCATTGACTTAGTGCAAGGAAGAGTAAGGAAGACTATCTAGTTAATGAAGACTCTGAAGACACTGCAGGACCCACAAAGTGAGTTACTTTTATTGAGGAACTGTGCTGGTGTCTCCATACTATACTTCACAATAAGGACTACCAATCCTTTGGCCCTTCAGCTTCCAGCAGCACACTATGACCAGCACCTCTTGCAGTTCCTTAGACACATTGTGACTGGAGATGGTGCAGGGTTTGGCCCATTTCAGCAGCGCATATCAACTCTGCATATGAAGGATGGAGGTCTTGGTGTCTACACAATGGGGGATACCAGCCACTACAGTTTCCTAGCCTCTTGTATACAGATTCAACAAGTGCAGAACACTATCCTCAAAGCTCACCTTGTTGCTGATCAACATCACAGCTTTCAGCATGCCCTGTCCAGCTTCATCCAGGTCTGTGAATTGTCTTCTTCTTGTCTTAACATCCAAGCTACTGCCCCACGTCCAATGCACTCATTGGCAGTCCTTTACTTCGATGTGGTTAAGAAGAACATACCCAACAGATTCAACTTGACTAAGCGGGATAACATCTTATGGCAATGCAACAAACTAAGCCATGCCCAAGACTTCTTTAAAGTTGTCCCTATAGCTGGGCTTAACCAATCTGTTGGGCCTCGGTAGCTCCGGGTTGTTTTTAGCTATAGGCTAGGGATAACTTTGTTTGAAGAAGATGGCTTATGTGCCAGTTGTGGGAGAGGAATGGATGTTTTTGGGGATCATGCTTTACATTGTTTCATTGAGGTGGGCCTCAAATTCAGACACGACTTAGTCAGAGATGTGCTTGCGGATATGTGTTTCAAAGCAGGCGTCCCTCCTCGAAAAGAAGCCAAACTAGGCTTTCTTTCGGACAACGAAAATTCTTTAAGGTCAGATGATATCCTTGTATATAATTGGGAGAACGACCGTGATGTGTGCCTCGATATTACCGGGGTGTCCTCGTTTACAGGAGGCGGGAGAGCTGCCTTCACGCCTGGTCAAGCCATTTCGAATACCATAACTCGCAAACGAAACAAATACCTAACCAAATGCGAAGACCACGTATATGGTTTAGGCGTGCTCGCTTTTACTACCCTAGGAGAATTGGGAGAGGACATGATAGCTTTTGTGAAGAGGTTGCAGAATTACATCGCTAGCCTCGACTACAATTATAAAATAGGCAATTCTATTTGGAATCGTGTTAGGTCTAATTCCTATTACTTTGGCTGGATTATTCATTTTTTTTTTTTTTCAGATTAGGCATTTCCATTCAAAAAGGGGTAGGGGCCCAGCTTGTTGCTAGGCTTCCTACCATTTCTTTGTAAAATGCTTTTCCTCTCTAATAAATTCACCTTTTGATAATAATAATAATATGAGATTTAATACTACTATTAATAATTAATATAAGGTTTATTGTAAATAAATTGGGAGAAAAGTATTAGAGAAGTTAGAAAACCAAAAGCTATGGAGAGGGAAAAAAAGATGAGCTAGAGCTAGGGTTCTTGAGGAAGCATAATTAAGAAATTCAATAGAGGATCTATGGAATTGTGGTAGAATGCGAAATCATTTCTCTTTTGATATTTTTCTTTGGGTGTTTATTTCGTATGATTTTGTATCAATATGGTTCAAAATTAAATTTAAAAACTAGAGTTCACTAATTAAAAATTTATAATAATATTCTTAACAAACACTGGGATCAATGTACACATCGGAAAATTACAAGAAATACAACACAATCAACAAGATAACTAACTTCTTAGTTTCACTTCCAACTTCCGTTTAATTGGCAAGAATGTCAATTGGAGTGAGATGAAAACTCAATAGAATGCACTCCCATTCTCTAAAGATGCGGAAACAAAATTATTTTTTTCAAGTAAAACATATAACAAGATATATAGTACAACTTCAACGAATCAATGATATATATTCAACAATCACAATACCATTAATGTTTCCAATAAATTATCTAATCTTGATTTCAATCCATGAGATCACAACACCAATAAGGATTCCAACAAATCATACAATTCATATTTCAACACATGAGTTCATGATACGAAAACCTTGGTTGATACGCCCACCTATCATTTACCTCTGCACGAACAACCGTCATCGATGGATCAGGGGATCATTACCCTATACGTTCTTGGGAATCATTACCCATTCTCTCTCGGGAATCATTACTTGTCGTTAGCATGGAACCAAGATCCATCTAACGGAAAAACATAAACTCAATTCCTTTTGTCAATCATTTTTACAAAAAAATACTATCAAATCATATGACAAACAAGTAATGATGTATTTCACTCAAGCATATATGCGAACAAGAATACATTTTACAAACTGCAGACATCTTAAACTAATTATTTCATGGTGATTACTCAGTTTGATCCCCCTCAAATTTTTAGTGAAAATTAATGAAACCATTATGTATAACATATCCAAATTTCACAGAAAACTAATGACTTAAACTTAAGATATTGATTTTACAATATCAACATAAAAACAAGGCATATTACATCATGTTACCAAAATATTTATAATTAATTCACAGTATTCTTAGATTGAACAAATCCAACTCACAATGAAAGATAAAACACATATATACAACATTTTTTAATATCCCAAATCACTCTAACATCATTAAGGTTACTTATATCGATCAAAAACATGATGAAGAGAAAATGTTCAGAAATTCAAAAACTATTATCTAAATTCAAACAAACATTTAATGGTGAATTTACGGTAGATTATGATCAAAATTTAACCAGTGATACTGAATCATGTTATCTACCAAAATAAAAAGCCTGATCATTAATCAGAGGTACATATTTATGTAAATAAATTACCGAACCCTAACAAAATAAAATCATACGAAATAAACACCCAAAGAAAAACATCAAAAGAGAAAGTGTTTCGCATTCTACCTCAATTCCATAGATCCTCTAATGATTTTCTTAATTAATCTTCGTCAAGAACCTTAGCTCCTATTTATCTTCATCTCCCTCTCCATAACTTTTGGTTTATTAACTTCTCTAATACCTTATCCTTATTTATTTATAATAAACCTCATTTTAATTATTATTAGTAGTAGTATTAGATCTCATATTATTATTATTTTTATTTCTTTTAATTATCATCTTATCTCCCGTTAATTTTATTTACATAGTAAAACTAATTAGATGACTACATTTCCATCCTAACCTTTTATTAAGTGATAGAAGAAGGAATTTCTAAATGTTTGATCAAGTGTCAAGACCTAGGCTAAGGCAATGGAAAATAACTCTACAACAGCCTAATTAACAAGGTAAACTAAGTCGGGTAAAATCCTATCGAAAGGGTAATTAAAAACACTGGTTATTACAAGTTAAGCATGTAGTCGGATATTAAAAACATGTTACTTGATTAATATATTGGTTTTATTATCTTAATATCATCATTATCGTTCATGTTCTACTAACTATTATCGGCAAATATAATTATGTGAACGTTTATTTAGGAGCACTAAAAAATAACCATGAATGCATATCTATAGATAGACTAGGGTTTTGAGATGTGTAATTGTTGGTGAACCTTGTCATAAGTAGCATAATGTGATTGTTGATTGTATTCAAAACCTTAGTGTAATTACAAGTAGAAGCTTGACCTATGTTAACTAGGTTACTTGCAGTACATATATTGCAATGATTAGCTAATTCATGGAACTTAATATTCTTAGAGGATTAAACTTAATAGAAAATTGTATTAGGTTGTTCTTTGAGTAGTATTTGCATATCATCGTTATGGTATGTGATGACATAAAGAATTTACAGGAGTATGCTCTCCATGGGGTGTTCGAGGGATCTTGATAATGAATGATTAAGTGACAACTCTAGTTATTAGTTAAAGTGCATGTCCTATGATTGAAAATGAACCCTTAACCAGTATTATCAAGTCACTGATTATTTTTACTAAATTTTCGCTAATAATTAGTTTCACTACTTTAGATTAATTATAAAATACCCTTTTTTACAGAAGTCTTTGAATACGAATAATAAACCATATGAAACTAACTTGTTTTTATCATTATACTCGAGTCCATATATTGTGAAGTGAAATGACTTGAAATAATTTTGCGTGGTTGACAACCTACCACCGGGTAGCGATAGTCTTCACGAAAACTTGTGAAGAAACTCTTAATATCAACAGACTTATTTTAATTCATTCACGTCCATATAGCAGATTGGTTGTAGGCGCAAGGATACTAAGTGTTAGACCATTGCTCGGTTGAACCCACAAGTGTTGGTATGTCAATCTTATTTTCAATGTTAGATGACCAAAACTATGTCCTCATGTGAAGACTGACTATCCTATTTACTCATTGTTTCTACCATTTTATCTTCTGAGACAATATCTTATGGATTTAATATATGATGAGTTTTGAGTTCAAGCTTTTACTTGACTAATTCCGAAACACAAACTCAAACATTGGATGTTCAAGGATTTATCGCATTTGAGGTTGAACACAATTCTTATTATTCAACAGACTATGTTTGCTAAAGAAAATCTTATAAACATCAAGTTGCAATAGAGTTTGCGAACTAAAAACGGTGGTTCGTGAATTATGCACAAAACTTGATGTTAATGAACTCCGAAGTTCATAAGAGTTCCCGAGGCATGGTCGGGTATGTATAAAGGCTAGGGCCTGATGTGGCTTGTCCAACCATAAGAGTGAGATGTGCATTTGTATAATCAAATGAGCAAGGTGATGGATGAGGTTGAATGTAAATATTAAGTGTCGAGACTCAGAATGGTGTTGAGCCTCCACCGCCTTGGGTGTTAAATCTCACCTTGGTGTTGAGGCTCAGCCTCCCTTTGATGATGAGGCTCATCCTCCGCCTTGAATGTGAGCTCATGGAGCCTGATTGTGTCTTGACTAATCATTCGAACTTGATATAGGATGGTTATTTTGAAAAATGACAATTTTTCTCTTGTTCATACAATGACCATTTTACCCTTGGTTGAAAAATCACCCTCTACAACGAGGCTATCCGGTTTTCAAAATGATTGGTTTTCCCCTTGTCGAAAAATGACTATTTTCCATTGGTCACAAAAATTACCATCTACATTAAGTCCCCTACTCAGCGTGGAACCGTAAGTGTTTCATGCTGAGTATATAGATGGTGAAGACCTAGCCACTAAATTTTTGATATTTTATTGTCAAAAAGGCTCTTATTCAGAATTAGGGTTTTGTTGAACCATTATTTGCTTTGATTGTCAACAATACTTGAACGTAGCTTGCATTACATGAAGATGTTTGGACTGGTCTTGTTGGACTTGATCTAGAAGGTAGCTTGAAATAGCCATGTGTAAGTACGCAGTGTAAACATGTTTTGATTTTGCGAGTTTTCTTTGGATTGAACTTGAACTTGAAGGATCTTTCTTGCATGACTATCTTTCAGCATGAGTGGCGCCAAGATGAGTCGAACTCGTGGATTTAGTACTCCATGGTGAGCTAGTGATGCCCGAGATTTTGCTGAGAATTAAGTCAAAAACCTATTTTTTTTAAGGAGTTTTTAGCACGAAACCCTACTTTTGGCATTACTTTCACCAAAATAGTAATTGAGCATTTGGAGGCGTGAGTATGGATGTGGTAGGTGGCGTGGATGGATCCTTGCTTGGTCATGAGCTTGGTGGGACATGGTGAAAAGAGTCGGGGCCTATCCTTGGAGTCTTTAGTCCTTGTCCCAGAGATATTCTAAATTTAGGCTTGTGCGTCATCCAAGCCCTATTTTACTTTTTTGTTTGTTTCAGAGACTTCGTTAGGTGTGCTTGAGGGCCAAAGAGGCCTAAAAAGCGTGCATCCAACTCGTGGAGTTGTTGTCATGCATGGATGAAGACTTGGCCACCTCCCTTTAGTGGAAATCTTTTTTCTTAGAAATACTTGAAATCTTGAATTTAGGGTTATTTTTGTCCAAACCCTAAATAAAAATTGATGCATAAGAGGAAGGGAGACGTGAGCACCATCGTAGGGATGATAACGTGCGTGAGAGGGATGCTTAGTTTGATTTTGGAAGTTTGATGAATTTGAGTTTTCTTATCTAAGATAAATTTCCCGTTTATGTAACTTTCCTTTTTGAGGTGGATAAGCCTTCCTATCTTGCTTAAGAAAGCCTCAACCATGTAAGAGGCTTGTCCTAGGCATGATCATGCCAAGGCCGACCTCTCTCTTGATTGAAAGGATTTTTTTTATATTAAAATTCATTTTTTCTGCCAAATATCCTCTTATTTGGTTCAAATTTTGCATAATTTCTTGTTTGAGACAGTCTAACTTAGTTTATAAAAACCTAGATTTAACCGTATGGAAGATTTCTTGGTCATAGCATGCATACGCACGGCCCCACCCTTGTTTCACTAAAACTCTTCATTTTAACAAATATTTCCTTATTTAATCTTGATTTCCTTTTTATGACTTTCCTATTTGAGGTACATAAACTACCATAGCCTAATTAGGAAAGTGAAGCCATGTGTAAAGCCATACCTAGGCGTGAGCATGCCAAGGACGACTCATCTCTTGTGTATAGACAAATTTTGCCATTAAAACTCTTCCTTTTATCGAATATTTTTTTATTCGATTTGACTTCCTTTGTGTTGCTCCCTTGTTTGAAGTAGAAGACCTTTCATAGCTTGATTTTGGAAGTTAAACCATGTGGAAGAATGAACCTAGGCATGAGCATGCCAAGGACGACCTCTCCTTATGAAAAAGATCATATTATACCCAAATTCTTAGCGGTGACGTATATTAGTCTATACATAGCCACAAAAAGCTCTCCTTCTTATACACAACACTACTTATTATCTTCTTTTTTCTCTATTGTGGTTGTACAATCCTTGTATGGTTGAGTAGATAGAAGTATAGTCGAACGAATAAAAACTGTTAGCCAAAATTTGCCTCAGAAAAATCCAACTAATGGTCATCATGAGAGAATTGTCATAGGATCTTCATACGAACTCCAATTTGAGTGACTGACCCCAATTTTTTTTGCTAAGAGGCTAAGATATCATATACAAAAAATATAATTCATTCAATATGGAGTTTGTTAGGTTAGTCAAACATGCGGGTACATTTGTTATCAAGAACCCCGTATAAATCTCAGAAACTTTTCAAATTGCGTGGTATTTAATGCGGGAGCCATATTTCCTAGCTCATTTATCCGATTGATCTCTTTTATTATGTTGTATATAAGATATAGAAAAAATATTTGTATATATTATAGGTACCAATTATTCACCCATTATTGTCATCCCGGATATTTTTGGACAACATTGCACATCTTGCCCGTAGAAAGGGGAAACTTCGATCTTGCTTGGATCTCGGCCTCCTCTTAGATTTCTAGAACACTTGGGATTCAAGTATGGGACCACTATAGTGTATTATCTCAGAGGAGGTTGTGTCCACCCCCCCCCCCCCCCCATTTTGGGTCATGAGCCTCCGCTTGGATCTGAAACCTAACTTCCACAATTTGACATTTCCCTTTATAACTAACCTTTAGTTGGAGCTTGTGCTTACTGTAAGTCTCATGCATGCTAGTGAAACGTCTTTCAGTGACCATGTAGGCTCTGAGGTAGGTATTTATCGTCTTGAGGCTTGGGGTTGAGCTTCACCTTAGGTATATGCTTAAAGCTCGACTTAGGCTTAAGCTTGCACCTTGTCTTAGCATAGTTTTGTTCGTAATCTAGACATGGACTCACTATTTAGTTAACTTCAAACTTGTTCCCTTGGATTATGAGAGTTCTCGACCATTCTTCAACAATACAATCCAAGCCTAGAATAGTCGCCACTCTTGTATAAGACTATTTTATCCTTTTGTGATCAATTTTTCTTTTATGACTCGAACCCTTCCATTTTTAGCTCGTAAACTTGTTTGATCCATCTTATGCTTGTAGATTCACGCCGTGAGTATGGTCTCGACCCAAGGGAGGTAGGTTGATATAGATTTGAGCTCTGACAATTGTTTGCGTTTAGAACATTCCTCAGGTGAAGATAGCTTGCACGTCGAGATTCTGTCTAATTAAGGAGTATAAGCTGAAGTACTAGTTGAGAATCCTTCCGTTGGAGTTGAATTTGTTGTCCTTGTTTCATACTTGACTATTGGGCAAGTTCTTTTTGATAGGTTCATCATCTCAGCTGAGTTGGTTCCCCTGTACACTAAGATATGAGAGAAGTACATGCATATAATCATCATGGAAGTCTGACCTTTGTTGTTCATCCTGGTGTTGTTGGTGGCTTATTGGTGACCCTGAAAGAGACGAGGAAGAGGACCTTGCTTGTAAGCGTATATTAGATGAAGGATTTCATACTGGGTTCGTAGTTAACACAAACCCTAGCTTGCTTCGTTTCACACGTGAATAAATTGAAAACTCTTTGTTGAATTCGTGGAAAACAATCTTGTTTTGCGCAACTTTTGTTCCGAAGGTTGTAGAAGCATACTTCAAAAATTCCATATTTATCCATTTGATTGAAGCGATGGTAGGTTTCGAGTTGTATGTTCATCATAATATGTTGAAAAACATGCACGAGTATAAATTAAGTTCAATGACTATCTGAGTAGAGTTTTGCATCCTTATATGAACATCGAATGTGAGTACTAACTTGTGTTTGGTGATTGGAATTTCATGCAGGATAATGATTTTTATAACTTAAGAACCTAAATAGCCAAGTAACTAGTTTGTTTAGTGTATATCCTTAATCTTTCATAAATAGCTAGGAGTTGGAGTAAATTTTTTGGGTATATCTTTTGTAAATCCTCATGAGACTATAACTCGTCCACTAGAGTAACCTATGGGTTTAAAGGTTTATTACACATGTTAAGTGTAACCGTGATTCCAATGAAAGTAAGTTATAGTTTAGGTTATCCCGAGGACTAGCAAAAGGCAAGTGTGGACGAAATTGATAAGTGCAAATTAATATAATTTATTATCAAATCCAACTAGTATTGCTAGATTTCCTTATATTATATTTATTTTTTTGTATTTTATGTCTCATATTAGGTATATTTATCATCCAAAAGCAATGAAAATGACTCTAAAAGTACTATGGAAGTGAATAAGGATTAAAGATTACATGGAAGGAAGAATTTGCTACTCAAAATTACTATGAAACTTGTTCAAATCTAGGATTCCCTACCTCCATATGATATAAAATGAAAAGACGATTCCAACGAGTCAAGAATCACTCAATCACGTTGAGAAACGAAGGAGATATCGAAAAAATACGAATCTAAGGTTTTGGGCTTATGATTGTTGGTTGTTGGGGCTTATTGGGCCGGCAGTGGAGAGACTAAAGAGGTGTGTTTTGGGATTTTCTCGGACGAGAAGAAAAGGTTTTTTTTTTTGTATTTGAGGTGGTTAAGTGTAGTAATTTAATATGGATTAAAATGAGGTCCAAAAAGTACATATGAAAGAGAGCTTAAACACAACTTTCTCTACACAATACAAGGAGCAATGAGCTTGGAATAGATTCGTAGGGGTGGTGGGGTGGGGGTTGACTACAATATTTTCTTATTTCTTTGCATATTTCTGAAACCCATGTTTGGCTAATTTTCTTGTCAGTTATGGATGAATTTGAAGTCCTAAACATGGTGATTTGATTAATGAAGTAAGTTTTTTTTTGTTTTTTTTATTTTTTAATATTGCGTATAAAAATTGTGTGATTGTTTTCATATAATATGATTAACTTCTTTGTTCATTTAAAATCGCGAATTAAACAAGCTTGGTAGCTTTTCTATCTCTAGATAAAGTTTCTAGTCAGTTATGTGAGAAACTCTAGAAACAAGTAGCAATTTATGATCACTGTTAATGTTAGTTTTTAAGGAAGTCACAAGTAAATCTTGACCTAAAGATGAATACACCACAGTTGTGCGGATGTATTGCCTGTGATTAACCCGTTTCAAAGACCTTAAAGTTTCTTTAAATTGAATTTTCTAGTGGTCGCATTAGTTTATTTAGAAGAAAAGAATTCATGCATTAGCAATTGTAATACATGATGATTTATGTAGACGTAGCAAAGTATTACACCGGTTGGGGATACTCTAGTGTTAGTGATAATAAGAGAGATGAGGAGATAAGGCTGGTTCAATTATTGATCATATGTTTAGTGATGGATAATAATTCTTTAACCATCGTTTTTATTTAATAATTTAAATTAGTATAAAGCACAACAAAATCCCACGTTTACCTAAGAATTCGACAATAAACAACAATTATATGCTCTCTTTGGGAACAATCCATTACTTGTTATTTATTTACTCGTTATAGTAGAAAGTATAGGAAATATTTTGATTGGATGAAAACCGACCATGTGCTACCCCATTGTACTAGCACCCCTAGATATTTTCCAGAGTCAGCTTGATGTTTAACGTTAAGACAATGCGTAAAATTCATAATAATACTCTTATGAAGATTAAGAGTTAACATATTCTCTCTTTTTTAGAGAAAAACTGGGCGACAAAAAAACCATAAAAAAGAGGAGCCACCGTATGCTCAGATCTGCTTAATTCTTAGTAGATTTAAGCTTATTTTCACCGTTTTATTAGCTTTATTTTATGTTTTTCACTTACCGTCTTCATGATGTTTTTAATTTCTCTTAATGACAA
Source organism: Papaver californicum (assembly GCA_023531435.1). Lineage (NCBI taxonomy): Eukaryota > Viridiplantae > Streptophyta > Magnoliopsida > Ranunculales > Papaveraceae > Papaver > Papaver californicum. The sequence continues at coordinate 3,203,103 of JAJJMC010023397.1, forward strand.
TTCTTGGTTATGTTTTTAGGTTTTAAGATCACTGATGATGGAATATTCATCGATGGTTTCTCCGAAGATGGAATCTCCATCATTGATTTCTCAGTGATCCTTTTTTTTGCATAATTTTTATGTGGTTTTAGTAAACCAATGCTTAGTAATTTCCTTGTCAGTTTGGGATGAACTTGAAGTCCTAGACATGGTGATTCCATTAATGAAGTAAGTTTTTTTTTTTAAATTTTTTTTTACCGTTTATATTTTATTGCATACAAAAATTGTGTGACAGTGTTCATATAATATGATTAACTTTATTATTTATTTAAAATCGCAAACTTGGTAGCTTTTATCTCTTGTTAAAATTTCTAGTCAGTTCAATGAGAAGCTATAGCAATTAGAAGCTTGTGATTATTGTTAACGTGAGTTCTCAAAGAAGTCACAAGTAAAACTTGACCTAAGGATGAATACACCACAGTTGTGTGATATATTGCCTATGCTTAACCAGTTTCAAAGACCTTAAAGCTTTCTCTAAATTGAATCATTCAGCGGTTTCATAAGTTATTTAGTTGAAAAGAATTAATGCATTAGCAATCAAAATACATGATAATTTTAAAAGACCTAGCGAAGTATTACACCGGTTGGGGATACTTTAGGGTTAGTGATAATAAGAGAGGTGAGAAGATAAATCTGATTAAATTATTGATCATATGTTTAATGATGGACAGAGATTCCTTAACCATCGTTTATATTTAATAATTAAATTAGTATAAAATGCAACAAAAATCCCTGTTATTTAGAAATTCGATAACAAAGAACAATCCTTTCATTATTATGGAAACAATCCCTTACTTGTTACTTTATTTGTTATAGTAGAAAGTATAAGAAAAATTTTTATTGGTTGAAAACCGATCAGTGATCCTACCCATTGTACTTGCACCCCTAGATATTTTGCAGAGTCAACTTAGAATTTAACGTTAAGACAATTCGTAAAATTCATAACATGACTTATGAAAATTATGAGATAACATATTCTCTCTCTCTTTTAGAAAAAAAAAACTAGGGCACAAAAAAACCCTAAAAAAGAGGCGCGTTACCTTCCACTAAAATATGTATAATTGTTAGTAGGTTTAAGCTTATTTTACTTTTTTCTTTTATGTTTCTTACTTACCGTCTTCATGGTGGCTTTATTTTCTATGGTATAGAGATTCTTCGTGTCTTTAATGGGCATTTTTGTTTATGTTTTTGGATTTTAATATCACCATTGATGGCATCCTTATTGTTTATTTTCCCGAAAACGAAATCTTCATCGGAATTTTTTTCACTAACTTTTCTGACAATGGATTCTTCAATTTGGTTTCAACAGCTTTGGGCAAATCACCTTTTATTTTGGGAGCATATTTTTCTTATGAAGAAAAACAAATAAAATGGTTGAATTATACTTTCGAGAAAAACCATTACTTATCTGATTTAATTGTCTCTTACCCATACTTGTATTTTCTATACTCTGATGATCCTTATATTTTCTTGTTTTCGATCACAGATTCATTGTAACCTTGAATCACCATTAATGAAAAATTTATCTATTTCTATCAAATAAATACATAAAAAAAGTTAACATAAGGATAAATTTAGCTTGACTTAGGGCGGGGTAAAATATCCATAACTTAAGGAGTATCCACATATATGCAGACCTTGAGCATTAGCGGAGCCCCACATTGGCAAAATAAAAAGTTAACCCATCTGGTCTTTATAGTTCAGATATTTTTTAAAAAAATTATTAGAAACTCATCTGGTTGTTTAATGACTGGATGAGGTCTTCTTCCTATTTAATGTTATTTCAAAATGTAATCAACTATTCTAATTGCAACTAAACAATATACATCGTTCACAGTTTTAGTCAACTAAAAATATAACCATTGAACGACTTCTGTTTTTTTTTTTTTTGAAAAATTAATTCCATCCGGTAACTCAATGATCTTATGGTTTATCCACGAGATCCTCCTCAAATTTAAAGGATTACATCCTAACTTTGATATAAATAATAAATTCACCGACAATGATACATTTTGGTCCATAAATTGTGAACCATCACAAAGGTGGTATCATAGATGATTTAGAGCAAATCCAGTGGGTACTTGCAAATCTTTCCATTTGCTATGCCAGGTGGATGGGAAAATCCATTTTATGGCAGTGAGAAAATGGTATATCGTCTCAGATTGAACCGATCATACCGTCCCAACCTGGTACGACAATGTCTAGATTAGAATTTCACCCCACAACTATATTTTCTTTTACCTATATAAATCTTCTTCCATTCAACAATTTTAAAAACACACTAAAATTCTATCAACTCTATGTTTTCACAAAAAAAATCTTCCAATTTCTTAGACATATTAGTTGTTTTCAGTCGTTTCATTAATTATATGGATCCTAATTTGGAAAATGAAGAAACGCGCATATTAACGGAAATACGTTTCCAATAAGCTAAAGGGATTATGCATCAGTTGGATCAAATAGATGCATATTCATATGATGAGAGAAGGATGACCAACATTATGATACAATTATACACATGACAAATACTGGGAGCTCCAGAACCTATAGCCATATTGAGAAAAAGATGGACGTGGAGATATCGAGAGGAAGAACATCAACAAATGATACATGATTATTTTATTAATAAAATGTGTACTCTAATGAAGATTTTCAACATCATTTCCGCATGCCACAACATTTAGTCATGCGGTTTATTGAAGAGCACTTTGTCGGGTAAACCCTAAATTCAACTATCAGTTTGATGCATTAAACATACGAGGACATAATCTTGAACAAAAGGTCACTGCATCCCTAAGGATTCTAGGTTACAGTGTGCATGCAAATGCCTATGATGAGTATACTTGTATGGCAAAAACAACAACATAACAAAATCTTTTAATGTTTTGCAAAATTGTAGTCATCCATTTAGGTCAACGTTTTTTACAACCACCAACACAAGATGATGTCGACCGACTACTAGTTGAAAACAACAAGAGAGGCTTTCCGGAATGCTAGGTAACCTTGATCATGCATTGGGTGTTGCATGGATGTCTTTATGCTTGGCAAGGTCAGTATAAGGGCCACTACACAAAACCAACTATTGTTCTAAAAGCAGCAGCCTCTTATGATTGCTGGATATGACATGCTTTTTTTAGCCTCCCGGGTTCAAATAACGACATTAATATTTTGCATAAATCATATTTTTCTGAAGAACTGAAGTATGGAAATGCCCCAGCTGTAAATTTCACCGTCAAAGACAACAACTATAACATGGGGTATTTTCTGACAGATGGAATTTATCCATAGTGGTCAACTCTAGTTCAAGCTTACGCTCAGATACCCCAAGTCGAGGACCTGTGTGCTAGACAATATTTAAACGGGAAGCACATGACATGTAGGAAGGATGTCGAACAAGCATTTGGATTTTGAAAAGGAAGTTCCATATAACTTGTGGACCATATCATTCGTTTAAACCAATAGAAATGAATAGGATTATGCTCACTTGCATCATTTTGCATAATATGGTAATCGAGGAGTCCCGACGGGATCCCAGTTGGATAAGTTATCCAGATAAATATTTAAGGAAAGCAGTTCAACCCCTTCACAGTGTTCCGTAAGAGAGTATAAAATGGTAGAAGAGAGAATCCAAGACAGAGGATTACATTTAAGGTTAAGGGAGGATCTCACTACACACTTGTGGGATGATTTTGGAAGAATAAACTCTAATATGATTAGTTTTTTTTTTAACTTTTAAGTTCTTATTTAAATCATTTTGTTTCTTTTAATGTAATTGGATTTGTGTAACTTGAGTTAAACAAATATTCAAATTGAAATTAAGGATCAAATTGGTAAAAAACCAACACTAAAATGGAAACTAATTAAATTGAATTTAAAACAAAGGATTACATCGAAATGAACTAACTATTACGTTTAGAATTTAAAACTATGACTAAAATAGTGTAATAACATTATTGATATCCTCATCTAAGGTGTCATCCTCCTCATCAGAATCAACGCCAACTTGGATTGGGCATTGTTGTGCCTTATGTATTTGAATTTGATCAAATTTATTTTTCCACAGTTTCAATTGTGCCTGATTCATCTTTGTTCATTACCATAATTCCTCTCATGTGTGCATTAAAAATATTATTTTCAAGCGCCCTGGGACCTTTATTCACATTTGTAGCCAGTTTTTGACGCTCTTATATTGTAACAATATCAGACTTTTCTTGTTTTTCATTTTTTTTTTTGAAAGTTGATATCTGAAGTTGATGATTACCCAACATCTTGAGCCACCTTTCTGTTCCTTTTTTGCTTTTGGTTGCCTGGTCCATCATATCTTTATGTATTTCCATTAAAATTAAGATTAGAATTACCATGCTAGATCCACCTATATTGGGTTGAGGGTTGAGTTTGTTTCTAGTGAAGAATAAGGAGACTATTGAAAAACATTTGGCGTCTCGTAAGGGGATCTCTTTGGTACTTGATATCCATTTAACAGTTCGAGGTTATATCGGTTCAGCTTTTTGAGAATGTGTAAACATGCTTTGTGCTTGAAAGTCGTGTATTCTTTTCTTTGCCATTCCTCTCGAGTTTTTCGTTGCTGCAGTATCAACACTTATAAATGGGTTATTACAACAACTTGGTAAAAGTTTTAAAAATCAATTAAATAAATTGAAATAAAACTTACCCCATCGGCTTCAGTATCACCGCTTTCTTTTTGACGAATCATTTGCATCATCAAACCTACCCAACTGTTCATGTCTTTGCTAATTGCACAAAAACAACCTGACAACCCGAAATCCTCAAATTTATTTAGATTCCTAGTTTCCTAATAAAATTGTTTATGGATATGCCCCCAAAGCGTTGAATGTGCTTGTTGAACACCATTGATAGGATCAAGCATCAATGCTACATAATTTCTGCAAATATCTTTATATTCATCCAGAGTAAATTTTACACCGCGAGGCTTTCCCTATCCCGATGAAGTTTTTTGTGTTTGTGGTGAGCTTGCCATTTTTTTCTACAGAAGTTGAGATCAAGAATTTAAGATGAAAAGATTAAGATTGAAGTGAAAGTATAAGAATTTTTGGATGTAGAAGGGATACTATAGGAACTAAAATTGGTTGAATTTATAGGAAGTGAAATAAAAACCGTTGGATGATATAGCCGTTGGCAGCTTAACCTAGGACTGTCTCAACTTAAAACGGATATGACAAAATTTAAAGGTTTGCTAATCCATTTTACTAGTTTACCTATTCCACCATGGGCACACAATTAATATTTCTGCCGGTTTACCTATCCCACTGGGTTGCTGGCTCTTAGTAGCAGCCAAATAGACGAAGCTATCGGAAAACCCAATAACCTCTCAACAAGTGTCCATATCACATGCTCTCCATGAAAAACCCTAGTTGGGACTTAGTAAACTATAGTTCCGAAAAATCCTTATAAAAAGCTAACGCGGAGCGTAGGTTCTCAGCAGCCAACCATTAGGGTTTGTTACTTTCTCCTTTCTGCTCAGTCTTTCATTGATTTGATAAGTTGATTTCCAGATTTTGTTTCTATATGCATAGAACTAGTTCTAGTTGGTTTCATATTTCCTAAGTAGTGATGTATGTTTGTTTGTGAGATTTTTAGTAAGAGAAGCTGATTTAAACACGGCTCTATATCTGAGTCAACAGCAGGTGTCGTTTCAATGGCAATAACCTGACTGCCGCTTAGAGCCAACATTAATTTTATCTAGTCAGAGTAAGATTGTTTGGAATTCACTTACATGTTCCAAGCCACAATATCTGGCTACATCTACAAACCCTGAATAGGTTTCATTTTTACTGAGTCAACTCATTACATAGGTATTCTTCTAATGAGTTTTTAAGTTAGTGTGATTTTGGTCAAAAACAACTTTGAGATGACATTATGGGCATTGATTCAGACAACGGGGATTTGTATGCAAACAGATAACAAATTACCTTTTGCATGGTGCCAATAAACATTAGTTGCTAACACGATTGGATGGTGCCCAGTTTTGTGAATGATACCCTTCAAATTTACAGCAGCTACATTCTCATATCTGGTTTTGGTGATCAATTATTTAATCCTGTTTTGTATTCTTGGTAATGCAGATTTCACAAAATCTAGTGTTTTATTTGACCTTCAATTGTAAGTGAAGGATAATTTGTGATGTTGGGATGATGAAAAAAATTGTAATCAGTTGGATTCACATTGATTTTTATTAATATGATCATACAACCAGCTACTTCTGACTAACATCAACAAGTCTTCTTCTATCAAGTTGTAGTTTTCAAATTGTATTGTCATTAAATAGTAAATTGGCTTTGAATTATGTTGTGTTCTTCTTGTGCTCAATGGTTGATACTGATTTCATTCTTATAATATACAAGATTTTTATCTCAAAATCCGTTTTTTTCTTAGTTTTAAGTTTTGGTGTTTCATTTCCTGTTCAATTCTGAAGGAAGGGGAATTTGTGATGTTGGGATGATGAAAAAAATAGAAATCAGTCGGATTCACATTGATTTTCAGTAATATGATCATACAACCAGCTACTTCTGACTAACATCAACAAGTCTCTTTTCTAAAAAAAAATAGTGATATTATGTATATTTATATAGTTCTTTCTAACAATGTATTATTCAGCTTTGATTTGTGTTGTGGTCTTGCTTTGTGCACTGGTTGAGATCCATTTCATTCTTTGATAAGCGTGATAATGTCTCCTTAGTAGTGAGTTTGCTCACATATAAATGTCTAATATTTTTAAGGTAGTGTACACAATGTGAGTGTTTGAGTACTCTCTATTTGTTGATAGTTGATCTTTTGGTGTTTGATATGTTGGTGACAATTTTTCTTCCTTGTTTGTAAGGAAGGTCGACCATCTATGGTAGGAAATATTCAGATGCTCTTGTATTGTGTATACTTTGTGGAAATTTTAGCATAATTATGTGTGCAGTCAGGTTATACTGCACCTCAATGAAATGTTCATGGTTTTACCATTGATAATGTAGCTGAAGTTGCATAATCTAATTTTTCTTAGTTTTTTGTGCATGCTCAAATTTGAATGATTCAATTCAGCACCATGCATTAAGTAATCTTTATTGTCAGTCCCTTCAATAGATTTACACTCATATAGAGATTTCTCTTATCTTAATGCATTTGTAAGACCAGAACTTTCTGTTGAAGAAGAAATCATTTGCACACTCTGAATCTGTGCTTTACTTGTGTTGCATCTTGTTTTCTTTTCTTCAAGTTATGATGAATCTGTGCTACATTGTACCAAGATTAGGGTCTATGGTTTCATATCCAAATATCCTTAATCTTGATTTGCCATTGTGGCTGTAGCTAAATTAATGAAAAAGAAGTTTACTGGCCGGTTGTTGTGAGATTTTTTTCTTTAATCGACATATCTGCTTACCGAACTTCTCACAAATCCCAAAAATCAATCACTGCATAGTTATTTTTCTCTTTAGTGGACGGTTGTTGTAAGAACTTGAATCAGTACTTGGTAATTTTTAATTTCTGGTTGCTGGAGAAGGAAAGTAGAGAGAGATGGCATGGGAATTCTCCACTTTTGGAGTCCCTTCTCGAACATCAAATTTTCATCTTCCAAGCAATTTGCTTAGGTCTTTAACCGATAGCTTCTATTGTAGTTTACATTAGATTTCTAGTTTACACTAGATTTCTTTGGTTTTGTTTTCTGTTTACGGTGTTGGATTTATGTTGTAGTTAGTGTAGTAGCCAATTTGCAGAGCAAAGTTGTCCGAATTAATAATGGCGTGACATTTGCATTGAAGGTTGGCAATAATAAAAACCGATTCTCCGTGCCTATCATAATTTCAGTTTTGAATAAGGCCTCGAACAAGTCGTTACATTTCCTTCTATTTCATTTTTCTGTTTGATCTTTCATGAATTGATTTCTCATATATTTCCTTGTAATGATTATTACTACATTTGTGTACCAAAGTGTCCACCCAACTAGACGCATCAATTATTACGACCTTCTATGAAGCCGTCTCTCGCAATACGGCCACCTAACTAGACGTTCAATCATACGTATTGTTAACTGAGCGCATTATATTTGGCGTTCATTCGGATGAGCGTATAATTTCGCGCTCTTATAAGTGAACGACAATACAACATACGTTAGGATAGTTAACCGTCCATGTTAGATTCGGCTCACTAAGAGAACGCCCTGTATTATAAGGCTACCAAGAAGAGCGTGCGAGTAAAATTTGTTCCCCTACCGCTTTGGTTTTTAAGCCAAAGACCAAACAAAATTTGGTTTTTAGTTGATAGGGTAGTCGCACCGTTACAGTTGCCCTAAGCACCTATAACCCTTGTGTTGCAAGCTATAGCTTATAAACACGCAACATTTTATTCTCTGTTGCAATTTGTTTGTAGTGTACGACTTCAACCAAGGATAGCAACTACAACCAAAGACTTTGAAGAAAGTATAGTTTGGGGATTTACCAAATAATTTTTGATATGGAGATAGATACTGAATGGACTTTGTAGGTAATCTGTTGATCAAAAAGTTTGAGGTCTGTAAAGCATCCACCCAGAAAGAGTGTGGTAACTTAGATTGAAAGAGGAGTGTGATGGTTATTATGTCAAGTAAATGTTTGTGCTTCACTTCAACAACTCCGTTCTGGAGTGTGAGGACACGATAGCTCATGAGTGATTCCTCTTGTTGCACAAAATTCCTTTAAAAGTGGTTTATAAATTCCCTTCCATTGTCAGTCCGAATAGTAACCACAGGATATGACAGTAACTTTTCTACTCTTGTTACAAACGAAACAAACACACGCTTAAACTCAGATTTAGATTGCAAAGGCAAAATCCAGCAATACTTTGTAAGTTCATCTATTACATTGGCGTAATACAAGTTCCCTGATTCCGAAGCTACATGACATGGACCCCAGAGGTCCATATGCATTAATTGCAGAGGTTTATTTTTAAAGATTGAGATATACTAAAAGGCAGTTTATGACTTCTACAAAGTTTACAATCCATACATGAAAATGGTTTATTGAGAGGACTAGGCATATGTAAAAGAGAACACATCTTTTGCATTGTCTGAAACGATGGATGACCAAACCTCCTGTGTAGGATGAGGTTGTCAGTGATTGTAGATGAAAGAGCCTGTGGATGGTGATGGACATTACTGAATGAAATTGGATATAAGCCGTTCCTATGTGGACCTTGGAAAAGAAGTTTCCCAGAGTTCTTGTCCTTCACATAGAAACCAGAAGAATCTAAAGTTAATGAGCAATGGTTGTCAGCAGTGAATTTATGAATTGACAATAGGTTATGCAGAACTTTGCTATCAGAAGTAATGTGATTAGTGGCTCCGTTGTCTGCTATCCACTCCTCCTCATCAAAAATATCTGCTGCAGCAAGCATTGCGCTGAGGTTTGATGATGATGTTCTTCCTTGATATGTGAAATTAAGTCTCTGAGTACAGGTTGTAGCAATATGACCTGGAATGTTGCAGATTTGACAAACTGGTTTGTCATTCTGATATGCTCCCCTTCCTGCAGTTTGTCTATGAAATAATGCTGGATTATGAACTCTCTGTCCATAGTGTGAACCTCTATGATTATGTCTAGGAAAAACACGAGGTTGAGAAGATTGATGTAATTTCTTCCATAGTTTGCAAGAAACACTTTGGCATGGTGCTCTTCCTTTTGAATCTTTGTTCTTTCCTGGATCACTGTTTCTTCAGTCTGTACATTGTTGTGAAGTTCGATGCAGGTCACCGGTGGATTCATATGGCGCATGGATGTTGCAAAGGGAATATAGTCATCATTGAGGGCTTTCAGAGTGATGACTACTAATTCTTTGTCACTAACAAGTTCTCCAGCAGAAGCTAACTGGTCAGAGAGAGTTTTGATTTCATTTATGAGAGATGAAGTAGTTTTGGTTCCCTGAGATATTGATAGAAATTTTGTTCGTAGCTGAATTGAATGAGTGGAAGATGCTCTTCCAAAGCATTTTCTATGTTTTGCCATAAAGAAGCAGATGTTGTAGAATGGGTAAAATAGGCTATGATTGTTTTAGAGATAGTTGAGTTGATCCACATTGTGATTGTGGAATCCTCATCAACCCAATCTGTATACAGTGGATTTTCAATATTGTTTTGAAGGTTTCTTTGATTTGTGAACTGAGGAGGACATGGAAAAGAACCATCCAGAAATCTCTCAAGCTTGTATTTCTGAATGATAGGATTTAGTAGATTTTTCCAGATTAGGAAATTGTCCTCTTTCAATTTCAGATGAACAAAGCTATTCAGTTGATTGAGCGGAACTTTAGAAAGAAGATTTGAGGTTGGATTTTCCATTAAAGAAGAAGAAGAAGAAGATGGAAAAGTTTCAATCATGAATTTGTTTTAAGATGAAAGATGATAATATCGATCAGAAAGAGCGATTAATTTCTGAAGGAAGAAAGATTAGTAGACTGATAACAAGAAGTAAGAACGATGAGAATCACTACAAGCAGAGAGTTCTGGTGTAAAGATATTAAGATTTGATTGAATCCTCTTAATACCAGGAAACCAGAATTTCAGCTTGTATTTGTAAGATCAGTGAAGTAAAGAAAATGTTGAAGCAGAAACAGTGATTTAAACGGTGATGATGATAGAGAAAATACCAGAGAGAAATGAAAAAAAGAGAAAACTCACCTCTTGATGTTGAGTCTCTTTATATAGTGTTTAGTATAGGGTTTTATTCTCGAAACGTACAGAGAATTAAATGCTAACCCTAATTTTGTCTCACACGTGTCTGACTTTGCTGTATTAAAGCTGATTCTTCGTCCATTGATTCAGAAAAGAAATTGAAATCACTGTTTTCGATCAGTCTGCTGCATTGCCTGTTGTGCTTCAACCACGCTTACAGATTTAAAGCTTTCCACTATCTTTTGTCTGCCACGCTGTGCTGCTTCGATTGTTGAAATAGTAATAAAGTTGCTGCTGCTGTTGAATCAGTCAAGAAAATGATTCAAACAAGAGAGGAAAATTACGTTTCCAAGAAGCAATTGAAGTTGAATTTGATTCTTTTCAAGAATCACATTAATGGCTTCACTGATCAATGGATCACATTAATTTGTTGCTTGTTTTCGAGAAAATTGAAGTATTTGAACAAGAATTCAATCGAGAAATTAATTTGAAGAACTCATTTGAGAATTAATTTGAAGAATTTATTTGAATCTTCTTTAGCGTTTTCCCAAGAAAATACGCTCTGATACCATGATAAAGTTGGTAAACGTAGAGAAGAAAATAGTTTTTTTTATTAAATGAATCTAGACAATACAGGAGAGTACTTATATGCAATTACAGACTGTCAATACTACACGTGAAGACTATTGGGTACAGGCTGGCTTGTACACATGTCTTGTAAAGCTGGACTTTTATTGACAGGCTGTCTATTAATAATAAAAACCGATTCTCCGTACCTATCATAATTTCAGTTTTGAGTAAGGCCTCGAACAAGTCGTTACATTTCTTTCTATTGCATCTTTCTTTTAAATCTTTCATGAATTGATTTCTCATATATTTCCTTATAATGATTATTACTACATTTGAGTACCAAAAGACGATATGTCCGAGTGGTTAAGGAGACAGACTTAAATCTGTTGGGCTTCGCCCATGCAGTTTCAAACGCTGCTGTTGACGTAATCATTATTTTTAACTGATAAGTTGGCAATAGTAAAAACCGATTCTCCGTGCCTATCATAATTTCAGTTTTGAATAAGGCCTCGAACAAGTCGATATGTCCGGGTGGAACCGAAATTGTGATTTTCTCAGTAGTTGATTTTTTTGTTGGTTTATGTTTTAAGAATTTTGTAAATGGCTTGAAAGAACATTTTGTGGTTGTTTAAATTATATCAAGGTAGATGGAATGCACTGGTTGTTTTTTTCATCCAAAGCTGGCTCATCTTTCTAGTTTTTGTGATTTCAAATTTAAGCTAATGTGTAGCCTTCAGTCCTAGCCTTCAATTCTTTCTAGTTTTGGTTATTTCCTTGCACTCTAATGTTTTCATGGTTTATGCAGTCACCAGATCTCGGTAAATTAATGTCCTTCGTTTTGGACGCTGAGATCCCTATATGGACAAAGCAGTGGACCTACTAAATCACCAGTTTAAAACCTAATTAACAAACAATGAGTTCCTTTGTATTGCTTATCATCAGAGGGTTTCAGTTGAAGGATGATTCAAATCCCTTGCTTGCCTGTTGCAAGGGATATGAATCAAGTTGAAGCTTTAATTTGTGATAGCCTCTACAGTGGCTGAAGGATGTGCTGGTGCACCTTACTTGGTTAATCATAAAGGGACTAGTCTGTAGCTGATGTTTTAATAGAGACTAGTCATAATCCAGAGTGGGGGAGATCAGATTTTACTGTCTACAATGTAGTCCTAATTACAATGGTTTTTTAACCCTACAGGTTCAAATTTAGTTACCGAGAAATTAGCTTGATTATTATGTTAGCTTGCTTTGGACATGTCCAGATATTCATATGATAAACATTTCGAAAGAGGTCGAGTTCTGCAATGGTAATGTTACGCATATCTGAATCTTTCATTTAAAGAGTGCTGCCATTGAAAATTGGTTGGTGTTTCATGTAAGAATATCTGAATGCCTTGATGTTCAAATAAAGGGAATCAATTTATGTATAAATGTATAAGAATATGCATACTACATAAATACGAGTCAATTAAAATTGCATAAAACCCAATCTGAATGAACAAAATAAAGTTGAAAAACAGAAAACAAAACACTTTTTATAACCTCATAGTTGATGGCACCTTAAGAACGCACCAAATTAGCCACCCCTTGTTTTTGACTGACCTTCCGTCTCTTGCAAAGATATAACTGTTTCAAAAGCTCCTGCAAGAGCTAACACCTTGTTCTTCTTTTTCTCTACAAGTTTACTTGCAGTTTCTTCAATTACATCATTATAAGCCTGAGTTTCTTTCTTTCCTTTCACATCTTGAGTATCTCTCTCTTTAAATTTCAGCTTTTGGGGTGTTGTCACATCTTGTACTTCTAGTTCCAACTCCTTCGCTTGTTTGAACTTCATTTTAAAAGGCTTATTATTTTCACTATTTTCTGCATTGGAACCTGCAAGTTTCTCATGAATTGTTGGCTTCATTGTTGTCTCATCTTCACCTTCTACATTGGGTTCAACTGGTTCACCAGATTCAGTCTCTTGGTTATTCTGGATTTGTTTATCTGAGAATTCCTCGATATCCTTGTTGTCATTAACCATGACTTGTTCGTCCTTTTCTTCATCTTCATGTTGGTTTTCTTTTGGAACCTGCTCTATTGTTCTCTCTTGTTCTTCAATTTGGGCTGTAGGTGTTACTGAGACTTCTTGTTCTGGTTCCTCTATCTTTGGTGTATCCAAAATTGTTTCATTCTCCATATCTATATTCGTGGGTGAGTCAGAGTACGTAACATGATGATCAATTAGTACTTGATCATGATCAGGTGGAATCTCGAAAGGAATTTCTTCCTCGTCTTCAACCTTCAATACCTCTTGTTCAGGTACCCCGTGCTCCAATATTACTATATCTTCTTGTTCAACTTTGAAATGACTAGGTGTTTCTGTAGTTTCAGGACTAGTTGGAGCTGTATTGGAACCAACCGATGGAGCAGGACTCGATCTACTAGTCCTAGAGCTGGTACTGCTTGAGCTTCGTCTTAAGGTCCTTGTTTTTGTGGGTGCTGGCTGAGCCGGTTTTACATTTCGAAGTGTTCTTGCTGATGATGTTCTCTCGAAGACGGGTTTTGAAGAAATGGGGGTTCTCTCTGCTACAGATTTTGGAGAAATGATTTTTCTCTCCAAGATGGGTCTTGGCGAAATGACAGTTTTTGGTGTGGGAGATGAAACCTTAGTGGGTGTTTTCTCTTTTGAAGAATTTGATGATAGAGTTCTTTGAAGTGTTGCAGGTGATGGAGGTTTATCAAAGGATTTTCTTCTTAGAAATTTAGGATTACTCGTATCGCCTGTAGCTGGTTTCTTTGCATGTTGAAGCTTGCAAGTACCACTAGTTTCTTTTGATGAACTTAATGTATGTTTGAGATAATTCGGGGTTGATTTTTCTGATAAAGTCCCATGAACCTTATCAGGAGAAGTTGGAATTGATGATTTAGTACCGAGTCTCGATGTTCTCCCATGGGCAGTTTCATGGTTTGAAGGGGATGATGATGAACCGATCTTCTCTTTTCCATGAGAAGCGTCTTTTGGTTTTGTAGCCATTTGTGAATATTGTATGAGAACCTACACAAAACCAGAGAGAGATCCAAAAACCGTCACAAGACTCGACAGAACAAAAGCCCAAACACCACAAACCCGCAGTAATAGCTACTAGAGATTCATCTAATATGCATATTTAATGAACATTTTTCATCTGTAGTTCAGATATTCCAACTTGCTAATCGAATTTTGGTGATTGGACTGAACGAAATAAATTGATTAACATTCCATATTTAACGTAGTAACATAAAAACATCCAAGAGCCAGGGTCAAACATATATTGGCACAAGAAACAACCAAGTTAAGGTTAGAAAACCCATGAACCAAGAGCAAGAAAAACACAAGTTTAGGATAAAACAAACATCAAAATCATAATAGAATGTGAATAAGCATACCTTGAATAAATTTGGGTGTTAATCAATCATCATCCCCATTATTTCTTTTTGAAGGAAAGATATGATTGAAACTTAACAAAACTTAAGGACTGAAAGATTGTTTAGCAATGAAATTGAAGGAATTAGAGAAGAGGAGTGGTAGAGAGGTTAGTTTTGGTTTGAAGGTCTAGTTGTTTGCACGTTATTAGGGGTGTCTGTGTGTTGGTGGTCACAAACTTTCATTTCAAAAATAAAACAGACCAATTTGAGTAAGGTGGTTGACCTGGTCAAAATTAAACTCCCTGGCTTTTCTCTCGGGTAATTTTGAACCACATGTAATTCAAGTAACAATTGGGTTTCCGAATGTTTCAAAAAAAAAAAAAAATTGGGTTTCCGTTATTACCGGATTTCAGTTATTTTATTTTATTCTTACAACATTTGTACACCTATAGTTATTTTGATTTTAACTTTTGCTATGAATTACGTTCGAGTTTTGAAGGTTGTTTTTGGTACCGATTTCGAACTCTAAGTCTTGGTACTAGATAACCGCGCAGGTGGATGGTTGACCGAAAGTCGATCAAATTTGATTCGAGTTAATTTTAATCAATATCCTATATTTTGTTTGTAACGGAAAACAAATTAAAAACTTATATATTCAATCAAAATTGTAATGTAAAATTTTAAAGCAATTGAGTGTGAAATTGATCGAATTCATTTGATTTAAAGGAGTTTAAATATAATTGAGGACCCAACTCTTTGAGTATAAAATCAATTTTGAAAAAAGATGATTAGATCCAATTTGATCGAACTGAACGAAATTATAAAAAATAGATTATACCACGTTGTTTTTAGGTTTTTCTTTTCGAAATAATTGACAACTAATTCGAGTTTTGTTCGAAGTGATTGTATTTAATAATGGTCGGGAATTATAAATCTAAGATTATCAAATTAATTTTGGAAAAGAACGATTAATTTCAATTTAATTGAATCAATCTTTAAAAAATAAAAATAACGTGGCGTGATGAACAAAAGTAACATCAAATCATCAAAGGTTTTTCTTCAGTTGACCAACTATCACCCAACAACTTTACCGTTATACTACGGTGACATCAACTTTTGACAATTGCTGTGACAACTTCAAATAGCTCTATAAAATTATCTTGGTCCTTGGAACTCCGTACTTTGACAGTATGCAGTGCATTTTGCACACAATACGCAAGTAACCTGGTGGCTGAAAATGTAGATTGCTCGGATATTATTTTTCTTATTCACAAGTTACAAGACCATATATATCGTTATCCATTTGAAAGATGCCCGTTAGCCTTATATATACATGTTATGTTTTTCTCATTTGACTTTGAAAATATTATAACGTATTTTATTTTTTATTTAATTTTTTTTAAAAAAGATATATTTCATAGCTTCTTTTAAAATCTATATTTTATTTATTTATTAATTAGGTGATTAGTGTCTCGCCCGTGTTTTGCACGAGCTTAAGATAGGATTACGTTATAGGATGTTTTCGCAGAAAAATACTCAAAATATTTATAACAGGTACAACACTTGAAGTCTAATTCAGAACCTACCCAAATGAATTCACATCGAAACCATGATAATACATGAAAGTGTTAAAAACCTCACCTGGTTTGCTTGTGGTTTGCACGGATCTTACATTACGCGACAAATCAGTAGGTTTAATCCAAAAAAATAAGTTCATCAATTCAAACACAGAAAGTGTGATCTGTGTGGCCATTAACGTGACGCAACTCAACTTGCAAATGAAAAATGTAATATAGTTGCTCTTCTAACTGCCCCCGTTAGGAGTTTGCACATTTACTTATTGAATCAAATGGTTAATTAACTGTTGATGTAACTTCATTGCTTTATTAATCAGTGGTACAATATTATTCAACACAAAACCGTATATTAGAGAGGTAGAGATGTGATCCACGTAATAGTTAAGGAACTTCATAAATTTATCTTCATTGGACATACCCTGATACATAACTATCACATGGTCACTTACATGGGTCCGTTTGTGTATGCAACTGAACAACATCGTCCATACTGCATCTTCCTTAGTTTCTACTTTGCAAGAAATCTAATGAATAATATTCTTGTTTACGCAAAATTATGTCTCTAACGATTCTTTCTGGTAATGAGTACTACTCCAAAGCTGTACACATCACACTCTGTTGTTGCCCTTGATGTCTAAGAGTATTCTGTTAGTAACAAAATATCTTGATTAGTAAGAAGAAAAATCCAAGATGGACATTGAATGGATGAATTACCAAGAAAAAATAATTATGATCCAGATAATAGAATGAAATTTGAATAAAAAAGATCTTGGAACTAAAAATGATTTGCCTGGAGTTAAATATCCATAAATTCCTGCAATATATGTCGTTGTACATGACATTCCTTTTGTTTACAATACTTTTGCAACTCCGAAATCTGCTACTTTAGGTTGATAATCTGCATTATGCAAGACATTTGTTGACTTATCTCTAGGAATGATTGGAGGTAACAGATCAATGATCATGGTGGAGATAAGCCAGACCTTGTGCAACTCCAAGTGCAATTTTATGTCGGGTTGTCCAATCCAAAACGTTCCTCCCTCTGTGAAGGGAATCCCAATACTTCTATTTGGCATGTATTCATAAACCAAAATATTCAAATCCGAACTCGAAAAATAACTCTACAACTTCACTATGTCCTCATGTCTAATGCTACCAAGAGTATGAACTTCTGTCTTTAGTTCTTTGTCTACAGACCATGAGATGATGAATATGGGTTTTAACTTTTGATGGCAGTGGTGGTGGTGGAAGACTGTAAATGAAAACAACGTACCATTCTTGAATGTTCGACTTTAAGAGAAACAAAGTTAAGGTGGTTATATGGAGCACAGAAACAATACTGCTAGGATTTTGAACATTCTTTCTATCCAAGTGCATATTAGCTAGACAACAATGACTTACAAAAAAGAACCCACAACACCATCTATATGTATAAAACAGAATCATGAGAGTGCCACACTTAGGATAACAATTCAATTGATTTACCATCATTATATAGCTCTTTGTGAAGAAATAAGAGCAAGCCAAGCATTTAACAATAACAGTAGTAGAGGAAATGCACCATGCTTGAACCCATAACACTCTACACACATAAACATGCATATGGTGAGCCACATATTAGTGCATCTTTGGAGTCCTAAGATTTTTCACATTTCTTTATAGAGAGCATAAAGTACAAAACTTGAATTTAAACGCCACGAATTAGGATTTGGTTGTAAGAAATATGTGACAGTAGCTGATTGTAAGGTTACAAAGAGACCATCCATGCGGATAAACAAAGGTGATTAGGATAACTTGCCGACATAAGTACCTGCAAAATGCCCCATCTCGAGTTCTGAAACCTGTTACCACATTGAGAAGCTTTGGACCCTTCATGAATGCCATGCAAAATGCTTAACTGAAACATTATACGATTCTGTGTATCTTTGCCAATGTACTCAAGCTTCTTATATCAACTTTTCTGATTTGTTTTCAGTGTAAGGTTCATTAACACCCAAAATAATAATATACAAAACAAATCAAGGATATACAGAGTTCTCCTCTAGCTGAAATAAGTATGCTTCTTAATATATAGTACCCATTTGCGAGAAATAACTGAGGAGAATAGAGGTATATGGCTATGAAAAGAAAACTCGAAAAAAAGAGATAAGGTGAATAGCTAGCACAAAGAATTTAACTAAACGTCATCAGCAAAACTAACCTCAATCAGGTTTCTGATTGCTTTAACCTTTATCGCAAGATGAATATTAATTTGCGACTTTGGAATTGCATCTAAAACAAAGGAAAACCTCAAAAATAAGAGTTTTGAAAGTAACCAATATATTCTCAAAATGTGGTAAAAATATAGAAGAGAATTACCTACAGCTGTGAATTTGAACCCTCACCTGCAAAATCAATAGATAGGCAACAAAATAATAGAAAATGATCAAATCCCAATTTCTGTATCACTGGAACAAAACAAAACAAAACAAAACAAACAAAAGATGACCAACAAAGCAAGATAAGAAGACTGAAACCTCTATGACGCACGTTCGATTCTCATATCATCACCTGAGACATTAAAAAAGAAAAAATCAATAAGCCTGCAGAGAAAATAAAGAGACTCGAGTTGAAACATCGAGTAGAAAAAATCACCTGCCTCATCTTTTGATGCAATACGATTGAACGGAAATGACCCAATTCAATTCTGATTCCGAATACTATAAATATGAAACTTCGTTGGATTTTAGAGCTCCTGGCCCCTAACCAATAAGAATCGAGGGTTTGAAGAAATATTCATAGGGCATAATAATTCCTTTTGCATCTACACACAAAATACATAAAAAATAGTTCCTTTTACATGCTAGATAATTGAGAGTACCAACTTTTTAAGAGCTACTCTCAATCACTATCTCTGTCAATGATCAAATATATGCTTAGCATGTAGCATATAGAAAGTTTTAACCCAAGAAACAAAGAATCGAAAATTCGGAATATACACAAACAATATATAATTAATATGATTTAACAATCATTATTTATATATATTGACAGAGAGGGACATGTATAAAGTGGGTCAATCACTTCATTAGTTTATCGTCACATTTTGGTTGGTTGGTAACTCAAATGATACACATGCTTATGAGCTATAGGATATTATCATGGAGTTTGGCATACACAAACAATTGAATTTGGCTGAAGCGACCTCAAATTGTCTCTGTGCTTAGAGCATTCATAATTCAAAACAAACAATTCAGAATAAGGCCCAAATTTAAATAGTCACACTCTACAGCATGCCATATATTTTGCAATGGGTCTGCACCCTGTTGTGAGTCTTGATAAACAACAGCAATACATCCTTGACTATCGACGATTGTCTTTTACAGATCAGTAGCAAGAAAACATATCGTCAAGAGAAATTTGGGTCTCATACCTTTTCAAGTTTTGATAAACTTATGCCCTCGTCCAAGCTCAAGAGTTGATCTGTTTTAGTCTACAACAATAAAAATATTTACTTCAATACCTTTAATAAACAATAAAGGTTTTCAAAAAAAAAAAAAATTCCAACTTTTAAGCAACTAAATCACAAACCTACAAAATTCCATAAAAATCAACAGAAATCAAAACCCAAATCGCAAAACATAATAAAGTTCTTACTTGATATCGATGAAGAAATAGTTAACCTTCTGCTTTCTCTTTGTTTCTCTACTAATCCTACATCCACAGACATGACTCTTTAAATCAAATAGATTAAGTGGTTAAATAACGAACCTACCAGAATTCAATTGAAAAAAAGCTCTTGAAAGATCCACGATTGGCAGAAGATAGAGACGGACAGATATCGAACAGAATTAGGGGTTGCGGAGAAATCTCTAAAAAGGATTTAAAACCCGAATCATCCTGGTGAAGCCAGAAACTCTAGAATTCGAACTTTTGTTCAACTTTTAATTACATGTCTTAAAAAATCTCATAAAATTAGATCATATAAAAATTCATTTTCAATAATTATTAAAAAATAATATTATTTTCGTTTCAACAAAAAATTATTATCACTTTTTAAATTGATCTATTTTTAGGTTAAAATAAAAAAGTGATAGTAATACTTTTCCAGAAAAGGAGGGAGTAATATTTTAGACTCTTGCTATTTGCAATCCACTATTCTTATTAACCAATCCATATACTTAAACCAATTCAATTTTTTTAATTTCTTCATCTTCTCCAACACACATATGTGTTGAAGAAGATTTACCAGAACTTGGAGAAAATTGCACCGCTGACCATTTGGTATGCACTCTTATGATTTACAGGGTTTATGAACATGTTATTTATAGATTAGATATAAGAAACTAGAAATAGAAAAGGAAAAGGAAAAGGAAAATAGATTGGATTGAATTCATAAATTTTACTTTGATTTGGTTTTTAAAAAATAGTAGAATTTTGTTTAATTTTTTATTGGATTGTATTAATAATAATGGTGGATTGGAAATAGCAGGAGTCATATTTTATTAGGTCATGCTAGAGTTCATTCAACCAAAATAACTGTTTATCTAAAGGCATGCCAACATCTACTATTTATTTTTTTCTTTATATAATCAACAAGTATGGTGCAAAGGGCAATTGGCCAAACTAAAAACCAATTGACAATAAGCATTTGGTAAAATTGTTAGATAGCATATGCGATATGATGTTGAAAACCAGACATAATCAGGAACAATTACCACCAGGACCCCAGATATTAAAGAATTATAGCCCTGTGACTCTGTGAGAGTCTGCCTAACCAGTTATTGTTGCGGAAGATAGGGTTATAAGTTATAACAATCGGATCTTGTATCTTGCTTTAGCGTTCTCTCTCTTCTCTCGCCTGATTTCTTGCTCATATGCTTGAAATTTAGCCGTTTGCATCTGTCTTTTCCTCCCAACGACCATTTTCTACCTTTTTTTATTAATTTTTTGCCGATTTTTCTTGCCGGCTCCATGATTCCTCAAAATCATAGAAGCAACCGAAGAAATAGAGGTCTACAAATCACTGGTTGTCACAATTACTTCAACAATCACAAAATTACTAGGATGAATAATATCATAAATCATTACTCAAGTCAATCTCAGTCCCTAAATCACATTTTTCATTACAAGATTACCTTGAATACTAGCAGAAACTATACAAATCCTAAACCCCTATCTACTGGTCCCTTAAAGAGTAAATAACCATCTCCCCAATCCCACCAACCACAAAAAAACCTAAAATTTCTAGATTCTTATAATATAAACCTTCTGTAAAACCTAAACGTCTTTTTTTTAATCCAAGCCA
The DNA here is from genome assembly GCA_023531435.1 of Papaver californicum. Taxonomy (NCBI): domain Eukaryota; kingdom Viridiplantae; phylum Streptophyta; class Magnoliopsida; order Ranunculales; family Papaveraceae; genus Papaver; species Papaver californicum. The sequence goes on from JAJJMC010023397.1 coordinate 3,224,626, forward strand.
TCCCTTATCACCTAAATCCTCTCTCTTAAGTGAGATCAGAAACTAAGCTTTCAACACCCCTGAGTTTGGAACCCTCTCACCACCCTGCATTCTTTCTTTTCTGAGAAAGATTGCTTTCACTGACTATCTTACACCCAATCTTTTACCTTATGTCTTTCCTCTCAATATCATTATATATAACAATTTTTATATCCCTAACCTTTATACTGAACCCAATTACAACCAAATCTTTTATCTCAAAGTTTTTCTCGTGAAGCACAAAAAGGGAAAACCCCAACCTCAAACCCTATACCAGAAATTACTATTCTATAATCACATTACCTATATTTACCACAAGTTTAAATCTCTATTTATCACCATTCTAAACATTTGGAAAAATAAAATATCAAGTTACTCTACCATACATGTGATTCACCATCTTTTTTTGTTAACCCAGCATTCAAATGGGAAAAAGCAATTAAATATTAAAATTATCCTTTTAACAACAACCAAAAAAAACAAAACGCCGGTGCTTCTTAAACTTTGTCTTAGTGCCTTTTCTCAAAAAACCTAAATTCTGAAGATATTTCTATTAAAAATCCAAAAAGAGTGATAGTAATTTTCATCTTGACCTGTTGATAAAGGCTTGTTTGGTTCAATGCTGGTCTGGTGGATTCTGGGGCTACTTCTGTTGTGGTCGCATATACCTAGTCCTCCCACTGATAGGTTGAAATCGGTAAACAATCACATGGTTGGGTCGACCTGTCTAAAAGGGACTTGGAGCAATTGGAGCAGATGCAAGGCTTGGTGCTGGTTTTGCTTGCGAGGGTCCTGGAGCAGGTGCAGTTCCTTATGCTGCTGCTTGATTGGAGGTGGTGCGTGTGGCTTCCCTGACGATTGCAGCAACAACCATTCCACTCTCTGGACTCAAAACATCTATTACAGGAAAGACTATGCCATATGCATCAGCCTTTGCTCTAGTCCTTAGAGGAACAATATGTGCTCGAAGGATATGGTTAATATTTGTGGGTATGCACATAGGATTAAACCCCATCTGCACACCTTCCACGACTACATCCCTGTCAGCTACCATAACGACTTCCACTGTCACCACTGTAGACGGTGGTTTTTTTTTATAAGGATAAAATAGTAAATTATATCTCAAGACTCGAGTATGAGAAATACTAAATTTTAACATTCTGTAGAAGAATTCTTAAGCAGGCGCTTATCCCTGCCTTTTCAGGTGCTTATCCCTGTCTTCTCTCTATATGTATGGCCAACTACATATATGACTAAAATTATCGAATGTATTGAACATTTATCACTCTGCAAAAATCATCAGGAAACCACTCTTGCTTACTACAACATTCCCAGATGTTTTATGATTTTTACTTAATATCTCAAGCTCCTAGATGGATTGCCCACTAGTATAGATCAATTTGAGTATTATTTTTGGTGCTATATTCCAAGCCTGAATTCCCAAAAATTACCCATGATGATATTCACGCTCAACTGAGCAATATTAACCTACTAAAACACCAATATAACTTTATATATGAATCAATTCGATAAAAGTACCACAATTGTGCTTAGATTCAAAGTTAAAATTATGACAAACACAATTTCAAAGCTTCTACTAGCTAAAAATCCAACCTCAGTCACATTAATCCTTGCTTAAAGAGACAACTAATGTGAATGAGTGAAAAGAATTTTATTTAGGGTTTTCGAAACACTTAAAAATAAGTTTTGCAACACTTATAACCGTGTCAAAAAATATTCTCAAACCCTAATTCCTCCAACGTGTGCGCCTTGCTAACATGTGCGTTTTGTTTCTAAGGAAAAGCTTGCACGTCTCTGAGAAAAGGCCAAATGTGAACTCTTGGTTCTTTCTTAATTTGGGCGTTTTACTCTTTTACCCTCAACATGTGAGGCATAACACAAAAGTAAAAACGTAAACTTCTTGCTTCTCGTCAAATTTGGTGTTTTTAATCTTTTACCCTCAACGTGTGAGGCTTAGTACAAAGAATAAAAAAAAAAACGTAAAAGAGAAGAACTTGTGTGTCTTGGACCTAAAGGCCACCTTACCATTATTTTGTTTCAATTGGCAAACTCGTGCATCTTAGCTAATCTTTCCAACATTAAGTCTTAAGGTTAGCTTATTAGGGTTTGCTTCACATACGAATTTCAAAACCCTAATTTGCTTATCAAAGGCCATGCTAGGTCTCATTGCACGTGTGTTTTCACACACATATTTTCTGTGTGTGGCCTCATACATATATTTTTGCGTGTGTCTTCACACATATATTTTCTATTTGTGGCCTCACACATTTTTTTTCGTATGTGACCTCACATACAATTTCTCATGCTCAGCAGCATACACTTATTTATACAAAACAAGCATGTCAATGCAAAATTGACTAAGTTGGGCACACTGCTCCTTATACACAAATAAATACATATTTATTTCATATTTAGTCTATCAAGACTTTACAACCTAGTCAACCAAGACATGTTTTCAGTCAAAAGACTAAGTAAGTCTCATTCGACTTAATAATATTAGTAGTACTCAATACTACAAAATTTATACGAGAATCAACTGTCGCAAATGAAGGGACATTCATTAGGGTTTTGGTCTGGTGGTCTTCGGCATGTGATGCAGCACTGCATCCACTAAAGATAAATTCTGGAAAGTTCGATTAACAGTTGAATAGAGGAGTGGTAAGTTGAGTAACTGATTATTCAGGCTTAATCAAAGTGGATAACAGTTTTCAAAACCTTCTCCACTTCTCCACTACTCAAACATAGACACTTTCTTCCAGAGAAGAGGTCGAGTTGTTATAATATCTATGATAGAAATAGATTATCAATCTATTGAACAAACAACAAGACAGACAGAACAACAAGTCTGAGTTGAACAAGAATTCTAAGTCGAACTCTGAGACAAGTCTCGTACAGAGCATTTCTCATAGCTATTCACATCCATTACATCCTACAGAGTCTGATACTCTGACCCCAACCTTCTCTTGCTTCCCTCCCTAAGACCAATCCTTCTCCTTCTCCATTGTGACTGAAGCAAGATTAAAACGGCCATTGTTTGGTTTAGGCCAGGATTGTACATATTGATCTCTCGAATCTAAATAAAGTACTTCGACATTACACATGTTTAAGAATTGACGAATTATCACTTGCTCACCCCACTTTTCCTAAATTAACCCTTAATTCGTTTTTCCACCAAATATTTTGGCGACCGTAGTGGTTTATAAATCTCTCAGTTGCAATTCTTTAATTTTTTCAATTTCTCAAATTTTAACCAGTTTCAGAGATGGTTGGCCTTATGATAGATTCAAAAATCACCCATTCAAATCCCAATGATACTAACGTGGCTGTTGATGCTCAAAATATTATGCATGTTAATAATGATGTTGTGGTCATGCCTCTTTCTAATGGTGTTTCAGAAGAAACCATAAATAACGAAGTCTCAATTACTTTGGCTAGACTAACACAAAGACAAACGGAGCTTGCTAGAGCTGTAGCAAGACTAAAAGGCGCACATGGAGTAATGATCAATTTCCTTCATACATTTATAGATGAATTGAGGAGTCGCCATATTCTTGACAAAAATACAGAATTCCTCGAATCAAGACCGGATCCCATAATAGAGGCTCCCCCCCATCACATTGAGAGCTTTACTACTTGTAAAAAACCAGTAGGCCAAGAAGCAACGTTTCTTATCGAAAGTCTGTGTGAGGTTCTGCCTTTTTATAAAGAACAACGTATAGATGCATTTGATTTTCTCAACCGCGTTGCTTTTGACACACACGTTACTCTATCCTCCCCAGAAGTAGTAGAGATATCCCTCACATCTGACTCTCCCGTAAGCAACATCATATTCACTAAGGAGTACATGGTGGTTGAAGAGGGTCATAATCGAGCTTTATATGTGACTGCACACATCAAAGATTTCGAATTCAAAAGGGGCCTCATCAATACAGGCGCAACTGCTAACATCATTCCTCTTAAAACTCTCAGAACAACCAGAGTGCCGCAAAGCAAGATTGTAAACACCCTGTCGAGATGAAGGACTTTGAAGGAAACATGACCAACACCTATGGGTATGTCTACTTAGACCTCAAGGTAGGGCATATTCAATCAAAAGTCAAATTTCATGTGATCGATAAAGAACCTGAATACCATATGATCTTGGGACGACCGTTGCTTCACGACAACAAGGTTGTTCCTTCAACCTACTACCAGTGCATGAAGACTATGCTCAATGACAAAATTATCCGCATAACAACATCCTCATCTCCCTATGCTCCAATCTATGATGTTGAATTCTTCGAGCCAAAAGATGATGAACACGACCCACAAAACAAAATATACATGACACTGTTACCTACTTGGGCTTCAATCGAAAAGGCTGACCGACTGTCATCTCCAACGCCGAAGAAAGAGACCAAGCTCCAAAAACACCTCTTTCATCATGGCTTGCTAAGAAATATCTAGCGATTTCCAGAATCTCAACTCATTCTCATACCAAGAGGGAATGCAACTTCATCACCAGTTATGATACTGAAGGAAGAGTGATCTACCTTCGTCATCGATGTTAGCAATTAACAGAGGAGGCTGATGATGAACCTTCCCGCCCAGAAAAATGCAATGTCATCGAACCGGTACAAGAGAAGAAGGAAGTGCAGGATGTTCCACATCAGTTCCAAGATGGCATAGACTCGACAATAGACAAATTAGAGACGGTCAACATTGGGACAGAGGATGCGCCAAGATCCATCTCAATTAGTTTAGATTTATTACCATATGAATGAACATGAGTTGTAAAGCTCCTAAAGGAATATCAAGATACGTTCGCCTGGACTTATGAAGAGATGCCTGGTCTAGATGAAAAATTAGTTACTCATTATCTACACATCATCCCTGGATCCAAACCTGTCAAACAACCACAAAGGCAATTCTGACATGAGATAGAGGAGCAAATCAAGGTTGAGATACAAAAGCTGCTTATTGCCAGATTTATCAAACCTATCCGACATCCCACTTGGTTAGCCAACGTCGTACCTGTCAAGAAGAAGAATGGTCAAATTAGATGTTGTATAGATTTTAGGAATTTGAACAAGTGTTGTCCCAAAGACGTTTTTCCTCTTCCAAACATTGATATGTTAGTTGAAGCAACTAGTGGCCATGGCATGTTCTCTTTCATGGATGTCTATAGTGGTTATAATCAGATCAAGATGTATGATTATGATGCTAGCAAAACTACTTTCTGCACTCAAATCAGAATTTTTTACTATATTGTAATGTCTTTCGGTCTGAAGAATACATGGGCTACCTACCAATGTGCTATGACTTCCATCTTCCATGATATGATGCATAAACAAGTATAGGATTACGTTGATGATGTGGTAGTCAAATCCAAGACTCCAACATACCAACTACAGGTGTTATGCCAAGTATTTGAGAGGTGTCGCGAATATAAATTAAATATAAGTCCTCTGAAGTGTGAGTTCGGTGTTTCATCTGGCAAGTTCCTAGGGTTCCAAGTAACATCATAAGGAATCAAAGTAGATCCATATAAAACTCAGGAAATCACTACCATGCCTCCACCGCAGACCGTTACACAACCAAGAGCTTCATAGGAAAAGTATCATATATCAGACGTTTCATTCCAGGATTGGCTCAATTTTTCGCTTCATTCACACCACTATTGAAGAAATGGGCAAGCTATGTTTGGTATGCCACTCAACAATAAACAGTTTCTAAAATCCAGCAATAACTATTTTCTCCAGCTGTCATGAGATCTCCCATAACGGAACGACCTCTACTTCTATACACAGCATCTAGCGATGTCGCAATAGGAGCTCTTATTGCTCAAGAAGATGATATGGGAGTTGAATACCCGGTTTATTACATCATTCGTTTACTAAAGGATGTTGAGCTTAGATATCCCAAAGGAGAAAAAACATGCATATCATTAGTTCACGCCATATAGAAACTTAGGCACTACTTACTATGTAACAGAATAGTGTTGGTTGCCAAAGATGATCCCATCAGATTCCTGCTATCAAAACCCTCCCTAAAAAGAAGGGCTGCTAAGTGGCTACTTTAAATATCAGAGTTTGACATAGCATGTGTCTCTCCAAAAGCAGTTAAAGGACATGCAGTAGCAGACTTACTAGCATCTTTCCCAGGTAAAGATATTACCATGTTGCACGAATATATACCTGGAGAATTCCCAGAAATTTCCCTCATCAAAGAAGAAACATGGTTGTTATATTTCGATGGCTCTGCAACTCCTAGTAACAACACATGAGGAGATGGTGTAGTTCTAGTGTCTTTAACCGGTGAAGTATTCTCCCACTCATTCAAACTGGATTTCGAATGCACTAATAATTCAAAAAAATATGAAGCCTTCTTAATAGGTCTATCGCTATCCAAGCAAGCAAGAGCGACATATCTAGAGATAAGAGGTGATTCAAAATTAATAGTCAATTAGATGAATGGAGTATACTCTCTCAAGGAAGCAACATTAGCTCCGTACATCACTGAAGCTCAGAAGTCATTGACTCGATGAAGCAACAACAATCCATATTGGACGTACCAACAATAGACATGCTGATTGTCTAGCCACTTTAGCTTAAAAGCTACAATTTGAAGGACATGATCGAATCCTAACAGTACAAAGGAGGACTATGTCGTTTACTTGGCTGAGTGAATATGATAAAGTTCAAGCAAATGACTAGAGGGCTCCAATCATCAATGAACTCAGTAATTCACTTCCTCAAGGAAAAATCAAACTTAAAAGCCTAAGGAACTTCTTCCTGCTTCATGGAATGCTATACTTCATAAACTCATATAGGTCACCGTCAAGATGTCTAGGATATAAAAAAGCACAACAAAAACTTCGTCACGTCCATGATGAAAATTTTGCGCAGACTCTAGTAGTAACTCTCTACTGATGCCTCCAAAGGCTTGGGTATTACTGGCCATACATGGAGACTCAATATCGAGTATTGTAAGGAGCTTGCTCGAACAGTCAAGCACCACCACATCAACTAGAATCTTTGACCATTCACCATATTGGGGACTGGCGAGAACCATATGTCAAGTACATTCGAGATAATGTCCTACCTTCAAATAAGAGAGAAACAAGTATGATAAAACCGAAGGCCAAGAGATTTGTCTTTCATGAAGGGATCCTGTACTGCAATAGTTTTAAAAGAGACCTATTACGATGCCTAGCCAACTCCCAAATTTCCGTAATGCTGAAGGAAGCACATGAAGGTGAACATCAGGGGAAGAGAAAACTATTTCTCCAAATTCATGAAAGATATTATTGTCCGACTATGGAAGATGATACAGCTGCATTTGTCCAAAAATGTACAAATGCCAAGTTCATAGAAACCTCATTCATACGCCCTGCATCCCTCTTCATTCAATCAACATCCTTTGACCCTTCTATAGCTAGGGACTGGATATCATTGGTAAAATCAACCCACCATCGTCAAAGCAACATGATTAGATCATCACGGCTACAGAGTATTTTAATAAGTGGGTTTAAGTTATTCCTCTAAAAATTTCAACTAGAGAACAATTGCAGCATTCATCAAGGAACACATCATTTGAAGATTCGATGTCCCCAAACATGTTATTACAGACAATGTCACGCCTTTTGATAATGAACAAGTCAGAAAACTGCTTCAAGGATATGGCATCAGACAAGTCTTCTCTACTCCTTACTATCCTCAAGGGAATGGACAAGCTGAGAGCAACAAAAAGACTCTAATCTGCATCCTTAGTCGAACAATTCACGACAACCCTAGGTCATGACATGATCATTTACTTATGGCATTAGAGGAATATGAAACTACACCGAGGAGTTCTATCGGAACATCACCCGATTCACTTTTCTATGGTGCCGATGCCATCCTTCCGGACGAAATTAAAATCCCATCATCCAGGATTGCCATGGCGAGTGGAGTTCAGTGGGATGAAGATGAAATATCTCACTGCGAGATAATTGAGTTAGATATTATTGAAGCTAGGCCAGCCAGAGCTGAGAAGCATGCAGAGGCTTATCGTTGTATAATTTCTAAAGCATACAACAAAGCAGTAAAGCTCAGAACATTCAAGGTAATAGATTTGGTGCTCAAAACAGCCAAGCATATTCAACAGGACATGTCTGCTCCGAAATTTTCCCCTAGATGGGAAGGTCCTTACGTGGTTATCAAAGCGATGGCTAGTGGATATTACAAAATCATCGCTGTCAATAGAGGTGTGCAGGGGATTATATCCAATAGAAAGTGGCTTAAATCATACTATGCTTAATCAGAGACTAACATCTCTTTCAAATATTACAATGTAGTTTCTTTTCTTTTCAATTCCTTCAAAAGAATAATATTATGCGTTATCAACTAAAAATTCAAACTAGATTTCATTAATCTAAGGAAAAACTTCTTTACATCAATGTTACAATAATTATTTTCAACTACCTACTTATTCAAAAGATAACACCTAAATCAAATCCCACTTCCTAGAATAAACCATCAAGCAATCGATAGTCCCTCTTGTATATCATCTTCATCCTTCTTTAGAATCTTTCAGTTCACGCTTTCAAATCTTGGATCGACTTCTCCACTCTTGCTGATTCCCCTTCAAGACTCCTTTCTTCCTCCATGATAGCTCTTGAAGTAGGGAGGATGTTAGCGATGATGCCTGCACGATCGACTTTGATGACATTCATCCGCTGGCGAAGCCAACTCACATTAAATTCCATGGCTTCACAAGTGGACAACAAGTCTTCCCATCTTTTGATAGACGAGTTTGTGACATCATGAAGAGTTACATTTTCTATTTCATCGACCACAGGGAGAAGGCACTGTAGAGACTAAAACAGAGGTACAATACCGCACCAATCTCTTAGTAGCAATATGACCATATTTCTTCTAAATTCTACAAATCAGCATATTGATTCAACATGATAAATCCTCCGATGACATGATGGTCAGTGGATAAAGATTTTATTCGAATTTTGAAAGACAAGCCTGTATCAGGATACTCATGAACGACAATCCCCAGGTCAGTATCCTCCAAATTGGTTGCAGAAGCAGTATGATTACTAAAAGGAGAGGAAGTCTGCTTAGGTCTATCCTCTTCGATCACCAGCACAGATGTTTCTCTGACACGACTCGTACCACCACTCTGAAACAAAAAAAAGATCTGCGTGAAACCAAGATAATAGACGATGCGCATAATCAAGGGAAAAAGATAGACAAAGAAATTACTGGGATATCACTCTTGTCAACCCTGTTGAATTTAACAGGTGGAGGTGGTGGATCTTCCTGTGATTCCAAATTCCTCTCACTCTAAACAAAGAGAGATTTCATTGGTCATCAATCTCCATAAGAAATTCATATACTTCAAAATAAAGAGTTAACAAGTCTTACTGAACTCAACACCCAACCTTTACGCTTAACATAAATGCCCCCCCGAGACGAAGATGATCCGCTCCGATCAGATATGGTGAAAGAGAAGTGGTTTGAATAAAATGTTCAGAAGGACAAATACGATGTAGATAACCTATTCAGTTATATATATATATATGTATATACATAAAATCAAACCGTAAATTTTGAAATCTCAAAGATTTGAAATGTGGCAGACCCTGTCCCAGAAGACTAGGATCAAAGATTGATAAAGTCAAAGCTTTTCACCAAAACCCTAAGAGCTGACTCTTCACGATGAAAATTGTTGAGCTTTACTCTACATCTTAGCCGCAACAAGAGGCGATGAACTTAATTTATATACCAGTGAGGATTGAGATTATATTGTGCTCATCTTCTTACTAGTAAGTAATTCTTGCCGAGCAATCATGGGCCCTGTTCTGCTATGAAAATTTATTTGATCATCTGAGATGACTTTCCATCTTGCTTACTTATAATGGGATTATTCCTGCATTCATATGGGTTTCATACATTCATTCAATTATAACCATAAAGAAGATAATGGAAATACATATTAAAAGGATTACTATTCGAAGAAGTCCTGGTTTAATCCACATTGAAACAAAACTACTAACGTATTAAAGCAACATTTAAAAATCATGAAAAACAAAGGTGTGCATATAACAAAGAAACATAATAGTCAGAGACCTAATAATTGGATCGATCGCGGTCCCCTGCGGAGTTATCATCCTCACGATTGTTTGGTTTCTTCTCAAAGTATGCTTCAACATCTTCTTGAGATTTTTCTTCAAAGAGAGGTTCATCTGCATATGAATCCATAATCACGACATCAACTCGAACTGGGTATTTCTGTTCAACAACAAGTTTCTTTTTCCCAGTTCGGCGCCATTTTTGACGGGAAACAAGTCCTTCATCCTTAGCGTTTCTTCGTTGATATTTTCCGTCATGTCTCCATTGTTCTTCCCTATTCACTGAAGCCAAGAAAGCATGAACACATTCTCGGACTAAGCTATGATGCTTAAGAGACATACCACGAATCGCTTGCCTAGCTTCATAAAAAGGACAGTTTGGAGTGCATTTCTGAAAAGACGATCATCTTTGGTTCCTTATTCTTGTTTTTTTCCTCTGAGGAATCAAGATCACGATTACGACCTGGAGTCACCATTACGTTGTTATACGAGTGACGATTGAGGTGCATGTGAAGACAATCACAGAGCAAAGGATTAACAAAACCTACAAAAGAGAACTAGGGTTTAGAGATGTCTTTTAAATCAAACAAGTACGTGATCTATATTTAGGGTAAGAAAAAAAAATTGATCAAACATTGGTCGAAACCCTAGCTTACCTGGACACGACCGATGGAGATATCTTCCTTAGAAAGTTGATACAAATTGGTGAAGTTTGTGCAATTAGATAACAATGAAGAGTCGGGGTTACAAAGATTGATAGCCGAGACAATGCTAACATCAACAACAAAGATGGTGGAAGTCGTACCTACAAGAGAGGAAACTTTTAAAGCAAGAACAAAAACACAAAAGTTCACGTGAACTTTCACTCACGAAAAAATAAAAAAATTTCACGTAAAGAAATATTTACGTAAAAAAGAGAGAAAAGGTTTTAGTCCAAACCCTAACCTTACCTGTGAATATATACTCAAAAAATAAAACCCTAACTTACCTGATGGCCGATGGTGTAGTTGATGTTCTCGTGTGACAACGAGACTTAATTAGGCTTACAAAACTAGGGTCTTAAAGACGTAGCCAGCGAAGGAAGAATCAAACTTTGTTTAGAGTGCTGATGTTGAAAGAGGGGAACAAGGTCTTCTTTTATAACAAACAAGGTTGAATCCAAATAACAGAAGAACTAACACCCTCATACACAAGATAAAATTGATGTCACCGGGCTAAAGCATTGTTTGTCCGCTATACCAACTTGCCTCTCCTAGCTTGCTCGACCGATCAACTCCAACCTAGATCGTCTATTCACCAACTCCAACCCTAATAAGTTTGTCCTCCTTACTACCTAGCCGAGCTTTTACGTCCAATCAAAGCTCATTCATTCCATCTCAAGCCTGGACGTGTTTATCCACCTCAAATCTGAGTTGTGATCATCTGCCTACTATTAAACAATGCTCGTCCAACCAATCCTGAACCTTGCTTCGCTATGGATCACTACTTACGCATCCAAGATGTTCTTCTAGCTTGCTTATTGAAAAACTCAAGGCGACTACTACTCCTCTGGTAATATCTAACCATTGAACTATATAATTATGATTTTTTTATTTGACATGCTAACATATATTGCTTACCACGCAACATTACTCGTTCCGCGCTAAGTAAGAGACTTAATATAGATGGTGTGTTTTTTGATAAAGATAAAATAGTAAATTAATCTCAAGACCCGATTCTGAGAAATATTAAATTTTAACATTCTATAAAAGAATTCTTAAGCAGGTGGTTATCCCTGCCTTTTCAGGTGCTTATCCCTGTCTTCTCTCTATATGTATGGCCAACTACATATATGACTAAAATTAGTGAATGCATCGAACATTCATCACTGTGCAAAAATTATCAGAACAACACTGGTGCTTACTACAACATTCTCATATGTTTTATGATTTTTACTTAAAATATCAAGCTCCTATATGGATTGCCCACTGTATAGATCAATTTGAGTATTATTTTTGGTGCTATATTCCAAAGCTGAATTTCCAAAAATTACCCATGTTGATATTCACGCTCAACTGAGCAATATTAACCTACTAAAACACCTATATAACTTTATATATGAATCAATTCGATTAAAGTACCACAGTTGTGCTTAGATTCAAAGTTAAAATTATGAAAAATACAATTTCATAGCTTCTACTAGCTAAAAATCCAACCTCAGTCACATTAATCCTTGCTTAAAAGAGACAACTAATGTGAATGAGTGAAAATAATTCAATTTAGGGTTTTCAGAATGCTTAAAAAAAGTTTTGCAACACTTATAAGCGTGTCAAAAGAATATTCTCAAACCTTAATTCCTCTAACGTGTGCGCCTTGCTAACATGTGCGTTTTTCTTCTAAGACAAAACTTGCACGTCTATGAGAAAAGGCCAAACGTGAACTCTTGGTTCTTTCCTAATTTGGGTGTTTTACTATTTTACCCTCAACGTGTGAGGCTTAACACAAAAGTAAAAACGTAAGCTTCTTGCTTCTCGTCAAATTTGGTGTTTTTAATCTTTTAAACTCAACGTGTGAGGCTTAGTACAAAAAATAAAAATAAAAACGTAAAAGATGAGAACTTGTGTGTCTTGGACTTAAAGGCTAGCTTATGAGTATTTTGTTTCAATTGGAAAACTCGTGCAACTTAGATAATCTTTCCAACATTAAGTCTTAACGTCAACTTATTAGGGTTTGCTTCACATACGAATTTCAAAACCCTAATTTTCTTATCAAAGGCCATGCTAGGTCTCATTTCACGTGTGTCTTCCCACACATATTTTCTGTGTGTGGCCTCATACATATATTTTTGTGTGTGTCTTCACATACATATTTTCTATGTGTGGCCTCACACATATATTTTCATATATGACCTCACATACAATTTATCATGCTCAGCAGCATACACTTATTTTTACAAAATAAGCATGTCAATGCAAAATTGACTAAGTTGGGCACACTGCTCCTTATACACAAATAAATACATATTTATTTCATCTTTAGTCTATCAAAACTCAACAGTCTTGTCAACCATGACATGTTTTCAGTCAAAAGACTAAGTAAGTCTCATTCGACTTAAGAATATTAGTAGTACTCAATACTATAAAATTTATATAAGACACCAACTGTCACAAATGGAGGGACATTCATTAGGGTTTTGGTCTGGCGGTCTACAACATGTGATGCAGTAGTGCACCCACTAAAGAAAAATTCTGGAAAGTTCGATCAGCAGTTGAGTAGAGGAGTGGTAAGTTGAGTAACTGACAATTCATCCTTAATCGAAATGGAGAGCAGTTGTCAGCAGCTTCTCCAACTTATCAACTTTTCCACTACTCAACTATCGACACTTTCTTCCAGAAAAGATGTCGAGTGGTTATAATAGCTATGATATAAATAGATTCTCAATCTATTGAACAAACAACAGGACATGACATAACAACAAGTCTGAGTTGAACAAGAATTCTAAGTCGAAATCTGAGACAAGTCTCATACATAGCATTTCTCATAGATATTCACATCCATTACATCCTACAGAGTCTGATACTCTGACCTCAACTTTGTCTTGCTTCCCTCCATAAAACCAATCCTTCTTCTTCTCTTTTGTGACTGAAGTAAGACTCAGGCCAAGATTGTACAACTTTATATCTCAAATCTAAATAAAGTAATTCAACAATACAATTTTTTAATAATTGATGAATTGTTACTTTCTTACCCCGTTTTTCCTAAATTAACCCTCAATTCGTTTTTCCCCGCAAACAACCACATAATCACCCAATCTGGGGTGAATTGCAAGTATGGTCCATCTATCATCATCATCAGGAACTATAGTTGTTGGCCTTCTCTCATGGGGAAAATCAATACCCCCTTTCCCTGGGGAGCACCAAATTCACTGCCATTTCCATCATTACCATTTGCACCTCCACTACCACTACCCGTCTCATAAACACTATTGAAGAAGTGAGAATGAGAACCAGAACCAGAGTGTCCTGTACCATTTCCCTCACCACCTATACCAGATATAAAATCACAATAAGTTTTCAAAATTCAAATCTTTTTAAAAATATTAAGAGACTTTTCATTACTTTGGCTTGCTCTTTGACTATCTCGGGCCCTTCTTCTTTTGGGTCCAAACCCTGGAGGAATTCCACCATTTTTCACCTCAAGTTTCACCTGCCTATAGTATCTGAGCATCTTCCAATGCCACTTGAAGTCCCATATATACTCCACATCTTCACATCCATTCGGGTAGGCTATTCCATAGGGCAAGGATTCAAGATCAAGATCAGCAAGATGCCAGTCAATGCTCCTTCCATAATTTCTGTAGTTTCATGGCTTGCACCCTCCTCTTCATAAAAAATCTTAGGTATAGTGATGGCGTTTTGAACTGGGATATTTTCTCTAGTAAGGGAAGCTTTTGGGGTTGCATAGCTTTTGGTTCCTGGAAGGAATTTAAAATGAAATGGCTTTGCACTAATTTCTTTATAATCAAGACAATGAAGAACAATCTAACTACCATCTCTTGACTATTAGAGAGCATTAATAAAATTGTTTCCCAACACAAAATCTACCCCTCACTCTCCTTATCTGCTCTTTGTGTTGTCTTATCACTCCCGTCGTTCCATTTTTTAATATATCTTTCTTAATGATGATACTTATATTTTGCTCATTAAAGGATATTAAGCTATTGGGTTTAATTGGTGGAGGTGGTTGCTTAGAAATGACAAGTGGCCCAACTAACCATTTTGCTTTGAGCTGGATGGGGTGGGTCGTTTTATCCTTTTTGGGCTTGAGTTAGCGGATTACAACAATGAAATTCAAACCACCACATGTGTGAAACACCTGAGAGTATATATTTGGTATTTTCGCAAATCCCTAATAGTTACTCTACACCATTCCGTTTATTTTTTTCCTTGCAGGAACCCCCACAAGAATTTTCTAGTAGCTCACTCCAAAGATATCCACACCATCTGCTCAACTACGGTCGGATCATGAGTTTATTTCAATAACTCTAAACTCAACAGTATAGATGGTGCTGGTTTACTCTTATTGGTCGAAGTTTTATCAGTCCTACTATGTTTTTCTGGCATTCTCTACCAGAAAAACTCGTGATGTACCCTCATTTGACCAACCAACCAAATCAAAGAATTCAAATTAAAGCAAACCTTAAACTGACAAAAAATACTCTTATGATCTCCCTTGAGCTTGTAGGAAATACCTCTACCTTGTTAGTGAAATTTTCATGGCTTCTATCTCTAATTCTAAACATGAAGAAACCATTGAAAACCTGGTATATCAAATGAACTCCTCCCTTAATATTCCTGAGAATCTGTTGTAGATGGTGGATTTTTAACAAAGGGTAAAATAGTAAAGTTGCATATGCCCAGCAGTAAAAGTGTAGAATAATAGAATTTTGTATATGCTACTGACCCGTCATTAAAAGCATAAAATTCATATTTTACATTCCGCAAGAGAATTAAAATATCAAACTCTCGCTACAGGCATCTCACACTGATCCTGTGCTCCCTCTGAAAGTACACATATAATATTAGAGCCTCACCCGACTGAGCTTTCAATAATTTACACACAACATCAGTACTTTACAACTCAATGCTTACTCCTTCATAATGATAGGACATATCCTAGATGGATTAATCACTAGTATAGAGCAACATTGTCCTCAAAATATTGATAGACACATTTTAGTGTCTAAATTGCACCTTAATTTCTAGTGAGTTAGTATTCGATTGTGTGTCTATTACGTGTTTTTATTCTTTTGTAGGTACATTAGAAGAATAAAGATTTATGGAAAAATTGGCTCAAAAAGTGATAAAGGCACCCAAGGACAAGTGTTATTGGCACCCCAATAATGGATAAGGGACACCCTAGGATCGGCCGAGTCAACCCAGCGGGTCAACCAGGCGATTCAACCCAGCGAGCCAGCCGAGTCGACTCAGCCGGATCAGCCGATTCAGCTCATCGGGAAATCCTCTGGATGGTTAAAAGCAAATGATTCGAAGGATATTTTGCTTCTAGATTGTTCCAATTGATAATAGCAGTCTCACGCAAGTCATAAACATCAAAAGATCCCGTGAAATCAGTGTGTAAATCATGTATTTGGCCGGAATTTGATTTCGATTAGGATTGGGATTTGTGGGCTGTTCTAGAGAGTTCTATTAGGTTTAGAACTCTCTCTAGGGTTTCTACTATCTATAAATACCAAGAGAAGCCAAGAGAATCGAACAAAAAAGCTTAGAGAAGATTTTAGAGATTTCCGGTCACTATTCCGTCACCGCCGACGAGCTGTTGCTGCACCGGCCGGCTGTTCTTCATCCATCACTGCCGGAGAAGAAGAGTCAGTAACATTTATATGTGTTGCTGATTTGAATTTTCCTGTCGTCTATTGCTTCAAACCATTTGTTGCTTAAACTTTTCTGTAACAGCTGAACCCTCTTCTGTAACGCTTATAAGCGTATCAAATCAGCTGTTACAGCGTTATTCAACCTTGTAATCAATATTTTGAGCAATGAAATCAACTTTTGAGCAAGTTTTCTTCACCATGAGCTAAGTCTATTTACTGGGATGATGGATAAGGTAATTTTCTCAATTTTATGTGATTTAATTATTTTCTAATAATTATTTATAATTCTTTTATCATTAAAATTGCATAGTTTTGAATAGTAAAAACGGTTTTCTTTCAACAGTTGTGCTTTTGCTTGATGGATTATGCTTAGTTAATTAATTTTGATAGTCCATGCTTGTGATTTACCTCTGTTTGTTAGCATAACAAAACCAATTTTGGAAATTATTTGGGCTTCAATTAATTTAAAAAGAATTATCTGATTAATCACATAGGTTGTTAGAATTACCTGATTCCTGATTCCTGGTACGTTTAAAATTATTTAAAAATCATAGTTAGGTTATTTAGTCTTTTTCTTACTCCTGGAATTTTCTAGAATTAGTTTAAATCATTATTTTCTAAAATCATCACCTTCACAAGTTCGAGAATCGAACCTTTATTTACCACTATATAAAACAATATCAAATATCACTTGTGCTGATTGTAATTTCTCGCAGATGATCTCTCACTATACAGAATAAATATCAAGACATATTTTATTCCCGAATGGATATCAATGCTCCTTGATAGATTGCCTACTAGTATAGAGCGACTAGATTTCACTCTATATTCCCCGGTTGAATCCCTAGAGTGACTTTATATCAATAATCAAACCTTAATTGAATATTATTGATTTATCACAGTGCATGATAAGTTACGCACAAATGTACTAGGTCGAAGCATCATATATTTTGTAAACACCAAGTCATTGCCGCGTCAAATGCAAATTTAAAGCTCTAATTAACCAATCTCTAATATTGGTTGCACTAAAATCTCAATATTGGTTGAAATACAACAAAACCATAACAATGGTCGACACCTAATTTGTGAGATATCATCATAATCACCTTGGAAAAACGTAGCATTGGGTGTAGAAAGGGGAAAAATATTCTAAACAACATATGTTCCCCTATGTGTATACTACGACATACTAAAAGGGAATCCCATTCCGAGTAACGGTCTAAGAGATATGACCTAAATCCTAGACGAACTACAAGTTGAAAAATGTCAGAATTTTGTCTAAAATTTCCTGGAAGGTTGCTGTTTGCTCTTTTTGACAGCCGAAACAATCTCTAAACCTAAATCCTTCCTCTATAGGATGTATCCAGCAATTTTTCAATTTCGAATTGGGGTAAATCGTCAAAAACGGACATGGTATGAAGAATCTACAACGTTTTTACTAAAGGACGTCATGTCTGAATTTTCCGGAAATAAGGGCTAACACCCATGGGTGTAAATAAGAATAATGGTATTTGATGCAATAGCTTTGAAGAGAAGTAGCTTCGAAGAGCAATAGCTTTAAAAAGGAGAAAATAAGATGAAGGACTTAAAAATTATAATAAAATATAGAGTGGGACCGGTGCTAACAGTCCGATCACCCTTGGCCGGTTTCCACTCTTATATTTTTTAGGTTTTGTTATTTTTATCCTAGGGTTTCCTCTTTCTATTAAAACTCTTTTGTTCTTTCTACCAAATTCAAAAATTCCAAAAGCTTCAAAGACCAAAACAGCTCTGCATAACATTATAGAATGCTCCCGTAACCATCTAATATATTATAATATCATTATTTTAATACTTCCAAAATTTTGGTTTTTACATCAATTGGTCTTCACACCAAAATTCTCTCTCCTGAATATTATTATCAAATATATATCGAAATATTGCTAGAAAGACGACATGATACACGAAGCATGGTTAAGCGACCACCAAAGTCGTGTTATACCAAATTCATGTTTCACAGCCCATGGCCGGTCCCACCATTAGTAGGTTATCCACCTGGTCGTTCCTCCCTTCTCTCTTAGAATTTCCATCTTCTCTAGTCGGTGTCTCTACTAGTCCCTCATCTGCCATTTGGTTCATCTGTCATTTGGTCCATATGCCATTTGGTTCATCTGCCATATTAGACTTGATGCTCATACGAATTCGCTTGACATATCAAACATTGTAAATATACACGTATATATATTGGTCTCTGATCGATCCAACAATCTCATTAGACTTATGCTTACTAATCCAACAAGATCATCTGAGTATCATTGCTGCCTCAGATGACACAACAATATGCCATAACTACCAATGTCAATATCAATCAGACTCTCTACGTCTATGATCTATTAATCATCACTTCTTGTTTCTTCGTACACCTTACGCTTCGTCCATCAATGAGCCAACATGCTAGACTCATCAGTATGCTAAGACTAACAGTTTATCTAAGTCAACAACTGACCAAATAGTACGCGTCTATAAAATAGACTCAACCATGCTCGAGACATCAATTATGTCATATGGGGGAATATTCACTAGGGTTTTGGTATGGCAGCATATAGCACGTGCGGTGTAACAATACACCCACGACGAGAAAGTATAAAAGTTGTGTCGGCGGTTGAAGGAGTGGATGGAATAATGGTCGTACAACAGTCAAGTCCCACTCACATGATTGAGTAGGTTTTCACCATGATTTCCACTTCTTTGTAACTGTCACCACTTACGAGATCAAAGTGTTTACTTCCTCTGCTATAAATAGGTCCTTCAACCTATCGACAAGGTCAAGAGTTTTATCTCATAAGAACTTAGAAAGATCACAGAGCTATCATCTTAGAGATTCTCAGAAAACTCAGACTTCTGACTTTCGTTTTCACAGCAATTCAAACACAAAACATCATTGACATTCAATCTCATTGATCTTAATACCTCCAATGCTTCCCTCTCTACAGATCAAACATTCTCCTTCCTTTTTGACTGAAACAAAATTGTAACAGTCATATCTTGATTTAGGCCAATTTCGTACAGATCGATCTCTCGAATCTTAAAAGTACTTATAAAGTATAAATATTTCGTGTTTAAACGATTTGGTTCGACTGGCATCAGCCTGATACATCATTTTCTCTGGCTAGTATCAGTCTTCTTCATTATTCCTCTTTTTACCGTTAAATCGTTTTTACCCACAAACATTTGTGACCACAATGGGAGGTCGATTTCTCAGTTGCAAGGCCAATTTTTTTTAGATTTTCAATTTTCCTCAGTTTCAAAGATGGTTTATCTTAGGTCGGGTTTAATAACCAATCCTAACGCTAAATCTGCTAATAACATCACTAATACTCATGGTAACACCCCTTAGGTTACCAATACTGACGCTACTACTACTCTTTTTTCTGGTCAACATGTTGAGGACACCAGAGATACTCAAATTCCGCCTACTGTGATCGAGTTGATGCAGACGCAAGAGACTCTTGCCAGGTCTCAAGAGGATATGGCTACAACCCAGAAGGAGTTCCTCACCTTTCTCAAGACTCTTACAGAAAAATTATCACCAGCAAAACAAACTAAAAATACTTATGAGGAAACTGCTGATGCCAACACCTCGAGAGATCACGCTCAAGACGATGACTAGGTTCGCATTCTAACTGATCATCAAAACCCCAATTTTACCACTCGTGAAGATTTGGAATGACTTCTCCAAAATGCCAGAAACGAGTATTAATCTGCTATTCATCAACATCAACCCCCTTATCCTTCTGAAATATAGAGGATTCCTCTTCCCAGGGGATATTAATCCCCTTCATTCTCACTTTATGATAGCATTGGAAATGCTCCTGAACATATTTTATGATTCCTAGAATCGCTAGGGGACACGGATATAATCATGTGTTCTGCCTCAGAGATTTTTCCAAATCTCTCACTGGAAGAGCATATACTTGGTACAATAACATCGCTCCCAACAATATTGCTAATTGGTGTGAGATGCTCAATGCCCCCTAGTGGAAATACTTCGTTGTATCTGAACAAGTTACGTTGTCATACTTGGGAAGGATGTTTCAGCGGAGCAATGGACATCCCGATGTTTATGCGAAACGATTCAGAGTTAAAGCGTTAGACTGACCCGAATGCGACTGAACTGCAATTGGTGGAATTCTGCATCAATAGCATGGTACCTGTCTATCATGCTCTTCTGGAGAATCTATGTTTTCAAACATTCTGTGAGTTGCATGAAGCTGCCAAGGATCGACCACGACTGTACCTTTTCTGCTAGAAAGAACAAGGCATGTCAAGAGCGAAGAAGCACGTGAGACTCGTAGCAGTCGACGTCTAGCTCTTAAGTCGTACAATACTCAACCATCTGTGAGTACCATGACTGAAGAAGGCAAGATGAAAGATCCAATGCCAGACCCAAGCGTGCAGCACCGACATCAGTCCCAACTCCTGCCCCACCAGCAGTTCGACCACCTCGGAGGGCCAACCAAGCAGCTGCAGCTCCACCACCGACTCAACGCCAACCACAACAGCAGCCAAGAGAATCCCTAACAGCTACAGATTTTCCATTTCCGATTGAAGAAGTGATTGGACTTCTGGAAGTCTGGATACAAGATGGTGCCATCAACCTACCTCTCATCCGACGTCCACCAACATAACAAGAAATGGTAGATCCTAAATATTGTCATTTTCACAGATTTTTTAATCACTCCGCAAGTGATTGCAATGGCTTAAAGTGGATCTTCAAAGAGAATATTGAGTCATGATAATTAGATCTGGGGACTGAGGGTGTGTACAGAAACCCTCTCCCTATCAGGAATTTCACTATATATGAAGAACCTACCAATCAAGTAGTTCAGTCTCTGATGGAGCGTGTATGTGAGCTTTTCTACTTCTCAAAGGCGCATCGAAAAGATATATTCACTGCTCTTAATCATACTGTATCCGAAAGAATACTACCTCCACTTAATGAAGATAAAGCATATGCTGAATGCACACAAGTAGGCAAAGATGGAGAAAATATGACTGGGGAACTCTCGCTGCCGCCTGCCTCAAGAATACTGAATTCGGAAGAACCTTGATTGATGCAGGCACTATTGTAAACATCATTCCGGTCAAGACGCTACGAGCAGTTGGAATCTTACGCAATGAAGTTGTTCATGAATCAGTAGTAATCCGCGACCCTGAGGGAAAGTCCATAAATGCTTATGGTTACATCACTCTTGAAATAAAGATGGGTTCTGCTCACCACCACCAAATTTTTCATAATCAAGCAAGATCCAGGTTATGACATGATCCTAGGACGCCCATGGATACACATCAACAAGATGACATCTCACCAGGCATCTTCAGTAACACACTTGCCTCCTGTAGACAACTCCGTGCTTCAACAGAAAATTATAGTGGACGACCCTCTCTTGTACTCAGGATAATTTCAAGATTCGATGACAACCCAACAAGAGCCTACAGAAGGCGTCAAATCATATGTTGAGAAATACCATGATCAAGTAAGTCACACTCAGAATGCTTCTTTACCTACGAACACACCTCACTCCCGTCACACTTGGGGACTTGACATTACTGGTAAAGCCAACTTCGCCATAATTCAAAGGTGTGAGTGGGAAGTTGTTCCTTGTGATCATTTTATCAAATGGGCTGGAATTATCCCCGAACGTAAAAGAGGTATACTATGAAACGTCTGTAATTAAATTGATGCCTACTCTTATGAACAACACTGAAGACGACACTCCATAAATGAAGAAAGAGTCTTACAAGATGAAGATGTGCGAGACTGAGATGGCAAAGCCTGATGTTTTTCATATTGGAGATCTCGTACTAAAGGCATCCAAACTCAACCATTCACCCACAATAAGTCTCTCTTATGACTGGGAAGGGCCTTATATGATTGTTGAGACTACATTTTTTGGACACTACAAGCTTGTCACTCTGGGTAACGATCCAGTAGAAGTGAGATACATAGAAAATGGCTCAAAGCCTTTCAGTCTAGCTATCTTACTAACTACATCTAATTATTTCCCTAATTCCTTGTAATTTCCTTTCCTCCAAAATTTATACAATAGACATACACATTCGACAATCAAAATCTCAATTTCAATTCAAAAAAACCATTTGTTCAAAGTTTTCATGATCCATTTGCCAATCATTTACTCATTCAAACCCAAAAATCAAACCAAACAAAAATCTCTCATCTCATCTCATCAACAAACAATGCAGTGTTAAACCATCTTCGAAGTACAAAGCAGACGTACATCTTACGATTCTTGACAACTTGGACACTCAATGCCGACGTGATGTGGATTTGTAGTTGGTGGTAAGAATGGGTTTCAAACTCTCGAACTTGTGAAGATTGATTTTAGATTTAAAAACTAATTTTAAACTTTAAAACTCAAAACAAAGTTGGTATCAAGATTAAAGAGGCACTGAAACTCATGATTCCACCTTTAACCAATTAAAGTAATTCAGTCTAATCAATATTCATGCAATTCTTTACATTTAAAGTGATTCGAATATGTTGCAAAGTAGATTTTTAAAGTAACAATTGTAAATCGAAAGCATAGAGCATCAAAAACCCTAGTTTAAGCATGCTCTATCAAAAGAAATCACAATTGTTTAATTAAAATCCTTAAATCAATTTTTAATCAAAGCAAATAATCATAAAAGAAATTGCAAAAATCAATCAAAATAGAAATATACCACTTTTCTTGGAACAATGGCTTCCTCCGTCGCCTCAGCAAAAGGGTTTAGATCCTCATATTAATCACTTTCTCAAAATAATGGTTTATGGCTCAAAGTGTTTACATGATGAAAAATGAGAAAAATAAAGAAAATAGTGAGTTTGCAACGTTTATAGGCGTTACAGACTCACTGTTACGAAGCAAGGCTGAAGATAAATATTGCAAAGACGAAGATATCTGTTGCAGATGGGTTGACGAAACCATTGCAGCTGAAGATAAATGTTGCAAATAAGAAGATATCCATTGCAAATCGATGAAGAAACCATGGCTGAGAGGTTGAAGAAACCGTTGTTGTAGCCTCTGTTCTTCGTATTCTTCAGCACCAGCAGAAAAAAAATCTCTGGAATGATTTTTATCCCTCTGTTCGCCTCCTGAGCTCTCTCCAAACTCCCCCTCCTACTCTCTGACTCCCAAGAGATCTATTTATACACCCAGCAACCAAGATATCCTTTCAAAATCTCTTCACAATTCATATATTTATTACAGAATATTTTTTTTTTCAAGTCACGGGATTTTCTTTCCTTTGCTTCTCGAGAATTCTGATTCTCCTATTATTATCTGCTATCCGTATATGAGCTGTCAAAATCTCTCCATAGATAAGAATCTCCCTTACTCCCACGTAACAACAAATCTCGAAAATTTCCATAAAAGAACTCGAGAGTATCTTCCATGGTTAATAGAAATCTTATTTTTTTTCTAATTATTACTCAATTACCAGCCTTATTTCATCGTAACAGAGTAATACCAAGTCAATCCCGTGAAATCGTGTTGAAAAAATCTTCCCAGAATCATGCAGTTGTTAAAATAAATTTTCCCATCATAATTGAATTTAAAATGGAATAAAAGAGGTGCCTTTATCAACTGCTTGGGTGCCTTTATCAATATGCGTGGGTGCCTTTAGTAATTTCCGGCTGCATTTGACACTTTTTCGAATTTTTTTCCCAATAATGTTTATTTCCCAAAAATACCTACAAATACATAAAATAATGCAATTAGTACAAAAATGAGTATTAACAAAATATAGAATTGAGATAAAATAGACACAAAAATGTGTCTATCACGATGCCGGCTTCGAATCCGACTTTCATTCAAGTTTTTTCTTCATCCCCAGTGTGATATCAACAACCAACAATGCAATACAGGAAACTATGATATCTCTCATGTTCTATATGAGAGGATAAAACGACTAGAAGCATGATATCTGTGTTAAATCATATCATATGTGTTCTAGTGATGGATTCAAAGTGATATACACTTGGAGACTTGTTAATGATATAAAGATTCATTATCAAGCATTTAAGACATAAGTAAATGGTCTAAAGACATAAAAGGCGATTTTGCATCAAGCTCGTCAGGAGAAATTCTGCACTGCCATGTACAAAGTCGCGATCTTGGAGAAATTGATGATGAATATAGGGATGAAATATATACCAAACTATTCGTATAGATATCCTATACAACATATTAAAAATTCACATCAATCAGGTTAACGAGCTAAGAGATATGATCGAAACGGTGAACCATCTCACAGCCGAAAAATTCCTGAATTCTTCCTGACTTTTTACTGTTTCGTATTTTTGAGGCCCTGAACGAACTCAAAACTCAAATCCTTCTGATATCAGAGATATCTGGTCTTATGGGCATCAAAAAGTTATGGTAGATCATCGAAAACGGTCACCGTATGAAAATTTTACGCGTTTTCATTGAAGACCCTAAATCTGAATTTTTCTGACGACGAACTATAACAAAATTCTTCATTCATTCACATAAATTTCATCCATTCCACTATTAAGGGACATGTTTATTATATTATGAATATAATACAATATGATCACTCACTTGGGTGCTCCGCAAACCATCCGGGAAGTTAGAATTGATGTTATTGCGATTTGAGTCATTATCCTTTTCACTTGACTCAGAATCATGTCGACTCCCATCCTCGTCTTCCGAAGATACTTGAGGTACATCATTACTTTGATTATTAGTGAGAGTCTCTTCCTAGAAACAACAACAACAATGCATATTCGTATTCCGTTCAAGATGATCATACACTAGCCAGACGATGCTCTTTCAACCTTGTTAGTTTTACTTCACCGGTCATTGCTCCTTAGGCGATTACTTGACATCAGCATCAACTCAAGCTGACTACGGAGTTCCTGGTAAAAATCTAAAAACTAAGTTAAATTGTTCATTTTGTTTCTATTTAGCAAAATTGCCTCTACCAGGCAGTAGAAGCGTAAAAAAATAATTGAGTTTTATATCTTACTGACCCGGCATCAGAAACATAAAATTCAAACTTTATATTCCGCAAGAGAATTAAATATAAAGCTTTTGCTATTGGCATATCACACTGAATCTGTAGCCACTCTCTAAATGTATAAATACATATATAATATTAGAGTCTCACCCGAATGAACTTTTAGTATTTTTATTGAATATATATAATTAGTACTGTATGAATCAGTTCAAACTCCTGTATTGAATCTACAATAATTGGAAAGCTCCTAGATTGATTTTCCACTAGTATATAGCGTATTTTTCCCCAGAATGACATGGGTGCTTGGTGCGACTCCCCCCAGATGTTCTCTGACTGTACAAAATATTCAGAACATACTCTTGTGCCATTCTCTTCTTTGACATTGTTCTTGAATAACAAAGATCCTAGATAGATCGTCTACTAGTATAAAGCAAATTGAACCTAGCTCCTAGATGAATTGTCCACTAGTATAGAGCAACTTGAACTTGTTCCAGGTGCAATGGTTCCGCACCTGAATCCCTTGAACACGCTGTATATACACATATCAATATTAAGACTCATATTGAGTAATATTGATTCATTACTGCATTCACAATATCTATATAGACCTTCAGTACTTGAAGTCTATTTATCAATAGTGCAATAATGAACTCATCCATGATCACTCTCAGCTGAGTTGCATGGACCTATTATTGTTTTATATTTATTAGGTCTCCTATTAAGCAATACTGAACTTGTCTCAAGTCGCAGAACTAACTGAATTCCTTGAACTTGTTCTGTACATGTATCAATGCTTAGATTCTAATCATCTTAGTGTTCTGCGGCACCACTGCCTCAACACTTATCTTAGTGTTCTGCGGCACCACTGCCACAACACTCATCTTAGTGTTATGACGGCAGCATTGCCTCAACACTCATTCTAGTGTTCTAACGGCAGCATTGCCTCAACATTCTCTATAACCAACTAATGTTTCAAAGACCTTCCAGTTGTTGTTACGGTAGAAGAAGAATGCTTCAAGTGCCTAAGAGTACAACGACATAAAGAGCAAAACCTGATCAAACCTGAACTTGGTCAATAATGAATTTGGTCCTTCTACCATATGCCAGTCCTACCTGGTCGTGCCTGCTCTTCAGACGAAGCTCTCTGCGCCAATTTCACCTCACAGGTCATTCAACTTGGTTGAGCTTGAATCACACATCTCCAATATTGGTTGCACTAAAATCTCAGTATTGGTTGAAATACAACAAAACCCTAACAATGGTCGACACCTAATTTATGACATATCATCATAGTCACCTTGGAAAAACGTAGCAATGGGTATATAATGGGGAAAAATGTACTAAACAAGATATGTTCCCCTGTGTGTCTACTACGACATATTAAAGGGAATCCCATTCCGAGTAACGGCATAAGAGATATGGCCTAAATCCTAGATGAACTACAAGCTGAAAACTAAATCCTAGATGAACTATAAGAGATATGGTCTAAAATTTCCTGGAAGGTTGTTGTTTGCTCCGTTTGACAGCCGAAACGAGCTCTAATCCTAAATCATTTAGCGGTAGGATGTAGCCAACAAAAACGGATATCGTATGGAGAATGTACAACGTTTTTACTAAAGGACATCATGTCTGAATTTTTCGGAAATAAGGGCTAACACCCATGGGTGTAAATAACAATAATGGTCTTCGAAGCAATAGCTTCGAAGAGCAATAACTTTAAAGAGAAAATAAGATGAAGGACTTAAAAATAATAATAAAAAATAGAGAATTGTGGGACCAGTGTCAATCGGCCGGCCACCCTTGGCCGGTTGCGACTCATATATTTTTTTAGGTTTTGTTATTTTAATCCTAGGGTTTCCTCTTTATATTAAAACTCATTTGCTCTTTCTACCAATATCAAAAATTCCAAATAACTCCAAAGACCAAAACAGCTGCGCACATCAATATAGAATGGTCCCGCAACCATCTAATATATTAAAATATTATTATTTTAATATTTCCAAAATTTTGGTCTTCACATCAATTGGTCTTCACACCAATTAATCTTTACACATAAATTCTCTCTCCTAAATATTATTATCAAATATATATATATATATATATATATATATATATATATATATATATATATATATATATATAT